>QEPC01000888.1:83743-101477 GCA_003113815.1 Sphenodon punctatus
GGAGCTGGGCTGCTGCCCCACAGGCTACAGGAACCCGACCCCCTGCCCTGAGGCGCTCCAGCCTGCATCATTCAGCCAAGGGGGAAGGGTGCTCGGGCAGGGCTGGGCTCAGGGGATCCCAGACACTTCCTAGCGGGGAGCCCCCTGGGCGGGGGCCAGAGAGGCTGCTGGGAACGGGCAGATGATCAGCAGGGGCCTAGGTTTCCGATCTGCACGGAGCAATATGGATTTTGCCTTTTAGCAGAGAATCCCACGGATTTTGCCTTTGAACGCGCCGGCTGCCTTTGTAAGTGACAGATCCCAGCCGGGAGCGCTACAGAGCCCAGCACCGCAAGGGGATCCGGCCGGGGTTCGCTTCCCCCCTCCCCTGCATCTATCACCTGAGATGGCTGTGGAGAAGGAGAAGGAAGTTTCTAAAATCTTGCAGCGTCTCCGGTCTCTGCAGGCAGAGAAGGGGAAGTACTAGGCTGCTATGGATTCCCCCTACCCAGCTCCCTTCTCTCTAGCACTTGGCACCTTAGTCTCTGCCCCTGAAGCTCTCTCCCCCACAGCCCCGCTCCCTTTCTCTCGTCAGACCCAGAGAGGCTTTTGTAAATGACGGCGATAAATAGTCTTTTGGGGATTAATGGGTTGTAAAGAGAAAATAGGCCAGTGAGAGAAGCCAGTTGGATCCCCTGTAGGGCACAGACCACTGAATTTCCCCCCAGGTATTTCTATAGCTGGGCTGTTGCACTGTTCTCTGACAAAGTCAGGAAAACACAAATGAGGGAGAATCCACCCTTCTCGGTCAGTCTGTGCCAATTTTAGTTGCCCTCATTGGCCTTTTTAGTGGTATTTTGTGTAAGGGGCTTGCAATCTAAGAGAGACAAGAGACAGGCCAGGGGCACGTAGGGAAGGACAGGGAGACATCTATGAAGCTGAGACATTGCAGGTGCACGTGCTTGGCTCAGTTACAGGGAACAGGAACACTCTGAGGGAAGAGGAGGCGTCTGTTGGGGTGAGGAGCTAGGAGAAAACCTGACGGAAGAGGTAGGTTTTCAGGTAGAGTTTGAAGGGAAGGAGCAGAACAAATGTATTCCGGGAGGGAGCATCGCATGGTGATCCCATTAGACTAGAGCAGAAGTCGGCAAACTGTGGCTCTAGAGACATCATTATTATTATTAATAACAATTTTATTATAAGCATTTATATAGCGCCAGCGGTGTACCTGGCACTTTACAAAGAATAAGATAGACACGGTCCCTGCCCGAGAGCTCACAATCTAAAGCCAGGGGGAGGGGAGACGGGGAAGGGGGAACAGAGGGAGAGACAAGGGATGCGACATTCACGAGGATGCGGGAACTCAAGTACATGTTCTTGGCTTGGTTACAGTAAATTAGGAGTTTACAGATAACAGGTGGGGGATAGTCCTGGGTGGGGATGGTTAGCAGGAGTTAGGAAGGGCGGAGCGGAAGAGGTGGGTTTTGAGGAAGGACTTGAAGGTGTGGAGGGTGGGGGCAAGGTGGACGAGGGCAGGGAGGGAGTTCCAGGTGTGCGGGGCAGCGAGGGAGAAGGGACGAAGGCGGTTGGGGGAGCAGGGGAGGTGTGGGGAGGGGATGGAGGAGGAGCGGAGTGCTCGAACGGGTTCAGAGGGAGATCAGGGCAGAGAGGATGGGGGGAGCGAGGTTGTGAAGGGCTTTGTAGGTGAAGACGAGGAGCTTGTGCAGAATACGCTCATGAAGAGGGAGCCAGTGGAGAGAGGAGAGCAGAGGCTGCACATGGTCAAAGCGACGGGCTAGGTGGATGATCCTGGCAGCAGAGTTTTGAACAGAGATAAGGGAAGAAAGGTGAGAGCGGGGAAGGCCAGCAAGGAGGAGGTTACAATAGTCAAAGCGTGAGATGATTAGGGCGTGGATGACAGTTTTGGCAGAGGAGATGGACAGAAAAGGGCAGATCTTGGCAATGTTGTGGAGGGAGAAGCGGCAGGATTTGGCCACGGAGTTAACGTAGGGTTTGAAGGTGAGGTGCAAGTCAAAGATAAAGCCCAAGCTATGGGCTTGGGTGATGGAGGATGGAGACCCCGTCAATGGTAATTGACAGGGGAGAGGAAGGATTGGGAGGGAAGATAAGGAGTTCAGTTTTCGCCATGTTCAGTTTGAGTTGGCGTTGAGACATCCAGGCGGAGGTATCAGAGAGACAGTTGGTGAGACGAGCTTGAACACGGGGAGAGAGAAGGAGTGGAGAGAGAGTTGAGTGTCGTCAGCGTATAGGTGGTATTGGAAACTGGGGGAGGCAATGAGTTTGCTTAGGGTTGGGTGTAAATAGAGAAGAGGAGAGGGCCAAGGACAGAGCCTTGGGGAACCCCGACCGAGAGGGATAGGGAGGAGGAGGGGCAGGAGTTAGGAAGAGATACACTGAAGGAGCGGTCAGAAAGGTAGGAGGCGAACCAGTCGAAGACAGAGTCCCGGAATCCAAGGGAGTGAAGCGATTCATGCAGGAACGAGTGGTCAACAGTGTCGAAGGCAACAGAGATCAAGGAAGACAAGAATAGAGTAAAGGCAGTTGGATTTAGCCACAAGAAGATCGGTGCTGATCTTAGCCAGAGCGGTTTCAGTGGAGTGAAGGGGGCGGAAGCCAGATTGGAGGGGGTCAAGGGAGGAGTTGGCGGAGAGGAAGTCGAGACAACGGGAGTAGACAACCTGTTTGAGAAGTTTGGAAGCAAAATGTGGCTCTTTGGCCCCATTGGACTAAATGAATGCGGCTCTCGGTATTAGGAAGCTTTGCCCACCCCTGGTTGAGAGTCATGTTATTTTGGGTGCTGTGGAAATACTTTAAGAATTATGGGGGGAAAGGGCGTTCTCAGGTGGTAATGTGGGACACCAGATCAAATTTCTGTTTCTCAATACAGGTTCTGGAATGGGACATGGTATTCCAACAAGGAACAAACTGACAATCCCCTGCTGCCGCCAGACAGATGTTGAGAGGAAAAGAGCAGCAAACCACAGAGATTTCTCCGAGTGCAGCAGCAGCAGGTTCAGTGCAAGCCATGGAGAGGGAGGTGGATTCTCACAGCACACACATGATAAATCTGGTTTGGAGGATGGGGACAGCGGAGAAGAAATTAACTGACTGTGAGAAAATGGTGATGGAGTTTGGGAACCAGCTGGAGAGCAAGTGGGCGGTGCTGGGGACTCTGCTCCAGGAGAACAGGCGGCTGCAGAGGAGGCTGGAGAACATGGAGAACCTGCTGAAGAACAGGAACTTCTGGATCCTGAGACTCCCCCCGGGCGCAAAGGGAGAAGTCCCCAAGGTAACGGTACCAGGTGGTGCTGAGCGCTAGATGGGAACCCTATTTGAGAAGGGTGTTTTCACACCCATGGGGGGCATGGTGTATTGGTCCTTTACGTTGCCATTATTAAATACCGTTCACTGAGGGGAGTGATCTGGTTTTGCAAGTGTTGTCCTCATATTTGTCCAGTTCTTTATTTAAAAGGAAAATGAGGTGAGGAGAATATTTGACACAACCTTTTTAAAGGGGACAAAAAGAAATTGGCATCAGGATGTCATTGCAGGGCAGGTTCTGAGAGTGTAACGTTTGTGAATCCAGGTGCCGGTGACGTTTGACGATGTCTCGGTCTACTTCAACGAGCTGGAGTGGGACAGTCTAGACCCGTGGCAGAAGGAGCTTTACAAGAACACGATGAAAGAGAACTATGAGAATTTGGTCTCGCTGGGTAAAGATCTGTTTTCACTCCATTCATGGAAATGCTCAGACCTTTTGAACTCGTACATTGATTCAAATTCTTTGGTTTCTAATTGACTGTTCATTCTGGAATCTTAGTAATATGCAGTCAGCTGTTCTTTCCACATGTCCCTTCCATTCTCCTCTTCACATGACAGAGGTGGCCTTTCTCCTCTCTGTTGTGTGGAGCATTCCTACATTGGCACCTGTGTTTACTTCCATGTTTCTGCATCTAAATAACCTCTGCTGTGGAAACCTTCCCTTTGCTTTTCCATGGCTTTTGTAAAAGGTTTACAGACTTCACAACTCGGTAACACAGACGTTTTAAAGAATGCTGGATTTTTTTTTGGCCTGGCCTGGCCTTGTCCATGAATGGGCCCTGGGCGTTCTGCTGATTCCTGTGGGAGCACACGGAGAGCAAATGACCCAATACTTGAGCTCCCTGGAACGTGTGTGTGCGGCTGCCACTCCCTGTGGATGTAAGACCTAATGTAATTGGAGACGGGGAGGAAGAAGCAGCAGCCCTCTTCTACCTCCCCCTTTGTGGTTTTTAATTTGCCTTATGGGTAATTGCAGCCTGCAGAGGATACAGCCCGGCCCCTAGAGGGCAGTGATGCACATACGCACCATCCCAGGGCAGAGAGAAGCAAATTAGGTTATTGCTTGATACTGTCCCGTGGCTTCTCACACCGCACAGTTGATAAATCTGGTTTGGAGGATGTGGGCAAAAAACTCTGCCGTTTCCATTAACAGACTATGCTGTTTCCAAGCCTGATATTCTGTCCCGGCTGGAGCGAGGGGAGGAGCCGTGCGTTAGGGATCCAGGGGGCAGGGAGGAGAGTAAAACCTCCACAGACCCCAGCACAGGTGAGCTACCGGTCAGAACCAACCGCCAGTTAGTGGGGGGGAAACGCTGGCCTTCGAATCAACTGTCTGCAAGTGCCTCTTGGGAAGAGAGACTGGTATTTTCATAGTTACAGGGTGTGTCACTGGCCTGTAAATTGAGCACATGTGGCCACTTTAGTGAGCAATGAGAGGAAGTTGCCGGCGTTGGCGTTCATCCCCATTTTCTCACAGGTTGATAAAATGGCTTGGGTAGAATGAACGCTGTTTAAAGTATCTTAGCGCTGGGCTTTTTATATTCTGAAGTTTTGAGGTATCTTTAAAGTTCAGGCCTAATTTTGAATTTCCTGGTTTTGAAATGATTTTGTAAAACTGGAATGGATTCGATTCTGTTTCCTTGGAAAGACAGACTAAAGCATAAGAATTTCTTCTCTTTTCATGTGTGCAAAATATTGGCCTAAGTAATCGGTGGAGTTCTCCCAAAATGTAACCCGTCTGAAGAATGGCAGCTGGTGGGCTCGGTAGGGTGGTGGGCAAAGCCTGCAGGGATGGCAGGGGCTGAGGTTCCAGTTCAAGTCTTGTTATATAAAAATAATAATAATTAAAAAAAAAAATACTTACATGATCAGTGGAATAGAACACACAATGCATGAAAATACCACACTGTTTGCAAAACAAAAAAACGACACAATGGTGGTGGCAAAATGCAAAGCTTTGTGTGAAAGAATCAAAAAGGGGACAAAAACAGCATTTGCTCCTGTCGATTAGGTGCTAGAAAAACATTTTGCAGGCCAGGCTTCAAATAAGGGGCTGTCATATGTTCGCCTGATTTGTTTTACTTTTAAAACTTGCTGTGTTTAAAAAGAAGAACCCACTCAGGACAGAAACCCTGAATAAGCCAGGGAGAAGTTGGGACACGCAAAATATACACCAGAGAATCCACACAGGAGAGAACCCTTGCATGTTCTCGGACTGCAAAATGCTACACGGTGAGCGTATCAGCGTTGGGCCGGCTGGCATGAGTCTTTGCAGGATAAGGGCCCAGATAGTCACTTACTCTAGGAATCGGCTCTCAATATAGTCTTTTATTCCTTTACACAATTTATGTCTTACAGGGTTACTTCCTTGCCTTGCTCACCTTCCTTAGACCGGGGCTCCTTACACAGGCTCTGTTTATTGTCTAGCTTCCAAAGTCTCTCTTCACTCTATTGCCAGGAATCAGCCCTCTGGCGTCCCAAGTTCTTATCTCTTAGTCCCAGCCCAGCCGGATAACACTCTCTCTGGCTGAGTTTGCTTTACAGTATTTGGCCTCTAGGCCAGCCAGGCACTGCCTTTGGCTGGCCACACCTACTCTATGTAGTCAGGCAGCTTACCCTAGGCTCTCTTCCTGTTCCCAAGCAGCTCCCATGAACAGCCCCCTTCCTACTAGGCTGCCTAGTCCTAGTGACAGGGCTCGGGGCCTGCTCTTTGCCTTCTCGCTGTCCCTCAGTTAAGCAACCTCTCTAACCCAGGTAGCCCTTCCGTGGGAGTGTGGGTGCTTTTAGACGAGCACCTCCCAACTTTCTATCCACCCACTATACGTGTTGCAGGGCTGCAGTGGTGCCCTCTGGGTGCCCTGCAACATGTATGCTCCCCCCTACCTCTCTGCACTTATCGCCCTCCACACTCCAGCCCGTGCACTTCGCTCCTCCTCTGTCCCATCTCTCACCCTTCCACGCCTTCCCTGCTCCCCTAAGCACCTTCGTCCCTTCTCACTTGCTGCCCCCCATGCCTGGAACTCCCTCCCTGTCCACATCCGCCTTGCCCCCTCCCTTCATACCTTCAAATCTCTCTTTAAAACTCACCTCTTTCGCTCTGCTCTGTCTGACTCTTTATCCTGCTGAACCACTATTTCCTATACGTACGATCTGTTTACCCTTATCCTTGCCACATGGACCTGCCTGCTGTCATTCTCATCGTAACCAAGCCAAGTACGTGCACTTGAGACCTTGCATCTTCATGAATGTTAGACCCCTTGTCTCTCCCAATGTTCCCCTTCCTAAGTCTCTCCCCCAGCTCCTGTCTCTCAGATTGTAAGCCCTAGGGGCAGGGACCGTGTCTATTTTATTACTTTGTAAAGTGCCAGGTACACTGCTGGCACTATATAAATGTTTGTTAATAATAATAATAATAATAATGTATAATGGGTGGGAAGTGGGTGGGCAGGTGCTTGTCTAAAAGCACCCTGTGACGAGATTAGGACCTCTCTGCCCCAATTCTAGACTAACTGTGACTCGGTTTCCCCGCTTATACCTCCTCCTGAATCAGCTCTCTCTAGAACTGTTCCAGCCTGTAAGGGGTTAACCCTCTTAGTCACCTTTTGCCACAGAATTTCCCAAAGCACAGAAAATACGTCATCGGGTTCGTCTGAGTAGGTTGATTCAGAATCACCCCAAAGTTAGGAATTCACTTAAGCACACCGGCTTAGTTAAAAGAAGTTTATTATAAGAAACAAGATTAATATATAATGCAAGATTAGAGTGCAGTGAATCAAATAAACCTAAAATAGAATGCAAGACTGTGAATTCTAAGTTAAGTCTTACCCTATGCAGTTGAATGCTTACAAGTCCAGTTCAGTATTTTAAATCTTTTCTCTCCGCTCTGATGCTACTGGACCTGAGCATCAGATTCTAGCTTGGTTGCAGTTGAAAAAAAATTATTTCAGAAGATCTTGCATGCTCTTGGTCAAAAGAATCTCTCCTTTCCTGTGCTAAGCAAGCCTTTTTTACTTTCTCAGTCTGCTTGCTTTTAGGTGGTGTTTTAACTTCATTTTAGCTATTGCGTCCTGTCGTTTGAAATGCAGTTTGCCTAGCTAAGGTTTATGTCTGGTGATACAATGCATTTTGCATACAATCCATGGGAAAGACCAATAACTGTGGTATAATGACCTCCCCCTTGAAGCTAGTGTTATAATTTTCATTCTGGCTTGTACATTTTGACAATCCATGTCATATAATTCACACCATGTTGTTCTGTACATTACACTGATCTGTTAGACACCAAACATGGTTATACCATACTAATACTGAGTAATAGTGAACAAGTATGTTGGCTTCCTGATCTTTACCACAGGAAGGCTTGATATCTTGGCAGCTGCTTGCAGGACAGCTCTTTGATGAGGTCCTTCTCCTACTTCTTCCTTCTCAGCCTGAGCCCTTTCTGGCTTTTCAGTCTTTCTGGGCTTCCTGTATACCCAGACCTTGTGTACAAGGTGGCCAGTTCCAAATGTTCCAGCCACGCCCTGCACAGCTACCTCTTTTTAGGTACTGTCCTCTTGCTGGTGCCATGCCAGCTCCTCCGCTAGCCCAGTTCGCTGGCTGGTGGTGCTAGCTGTTCCTTTTAAAGGGCCATCCTCTCTCTTAGGCTGCACCCTGTCACAGTGAACTAGACCTCAATGCACATGTGGAAGTCCACCCTACCGGGGAAAGGCCCTGTAAATGCCTAACTTGTTATATTCAATCTTTCTCTTGCAGTGTGAATACTTCAAAAATACTTGCTTTTCAGTTTGCGAAGGGATAGTGCTGTTGGCCTGCCACCAAGCTGGCTAAGCCACACCCACATGGGATGGGCCGTGGCTAAGGTGGTAGAGCGCATGCGTTGCATGTATAAGATCCCAGGTTCAATCCCCCGCGTCTCCAATTCAGGATCTCTGGTAGCACGCCTGGATGAGGCCTCTGCTGTGAATTCTGGAGGGGCTCAGGTAGCACACCTGGGTGAGGTCTCTGCCAGAGACCCTGGAGAGCCAGATTTGAAACCCTGCTGCTGTGTTAGGTTGTGACAGTACTGGGCTGAGATGGACCATTGATCTGACTCAGTTGGGCAGCCTTGTAGATCTTCTATAAGTCACTAAATAAATCTTTTGGAAAAGCTTTTATATTCTGTCTTATCTGTAGGTTTTCCACAATAGGAGCTTACCAAAATATCCCAAACAATTTGAAGCATTCAAAGTTCAACAACATTTTTCTCAAACCTCAGATCACTCAGGAAGAGGGAAAAAAATTCAAAGAGGCTATTGCAAGGAAGAACACCACTAGTTTCTTCTTTCAGAAACCGTATAAGGTCACGTGAAAAGCAAGTATTTTTGAAGTGTTCACATGACTGCAAAAATATTAAACATAGAATTTAAAAGTTTCTCCAAAACTTTTACTTGCAGACATCTTGTTTGCATTCTTTTTCCGCCTGCACTCAGTCACTGCAAAAAGTATCCAAGCACTATATCCAATAGTCAAACTTAAGTACAAACAAATAATTAAAAAAAATCAAACCTAATATAAAATTTATCTAAAAATATATTCAGTCAATGCACAAAACACCAAAACCAAAAAATAAAAAAAAAGATACTGGAAAATCTCCAAAAATATATTAAAAACCTCCAAAAACCCAAACTAAAAAATAAATCCAAAATAAAAAACATCTCACTCAGCGAGAGACTAAAAGAGGCTGTACTGTAGTGAAGAGCTACAAAAGCCACAGGGGGGGAAAAATAAATAAAAAACAAAGGAAATCGCTTGCCAAAACAGAGAAACCCAGCCTCCAAAGGGGCCCAGACCACTCTCAGGCTGTTGCTGTGTCTTCTGCTCCCTCCAACCCACCCCCATCCTATGAGCTTTTGTACACGTGCAGGGCACCACAGGGAGAGGAAGTGGGGCTGGACTGGGGTCAGGCTGTCTGTGGGGTCCTGCAGCAGCCCAGAGGCAGAAAGAGGGAAGTGGGGGTTCAGTTGACGGCACTGCCCCCACGTGGCCCCACCAGCCACGTCCTGCCTATGAAGAACTCTATGAAGAGACCCTCTTGTTGAATCAGGCTCTGTAGGTTTCAGTTAAGTATTCTCTGCACTTTATTTCTATGCTGACGAACTGCACTCTGAACTTGTCACCGGTCCCATCTCGTTTCTCCTGGCTTCTTTTGAAGTGTATTTGGGAAACTTACTGAAGATATTTTTCTCCCCATGAGCAGGATCTCCAGCTTGTGTGCGAGAGGGCGTATTTCTCATTAAACAAGAGGAGGAGCTGAATGTCGAGAATCGGCAGGATTTGGAGAGCAAAGAGATGCCCGGAGAGCGCTATGCGGGTGAGTAAGAAGTGTGGATGTATCGGAGCTACCTCGCGCTCAGTCCAGAAAGACTATGGGGATTCTGGTGCGGAGGGGCAGCCGATATGAGGATGCCCTCTCCTCTCTCGGACTCAGCGGTGCTTCAGTGTCGTGTGCAGCTTGTTCAGAATGGGGCAGCGCAGCTGCTTGGCGGTTTGGGCAGCTGTGATCGTATTGCACCCTCCCTGCGTTCTCTCCATTGGCTGCCTGTGGAGAGGCAGACTGTATCAACATTGCGCTGCTGGTGTTCAGAGCCCTTAATAGTCTAGACTCTGGCTGTATTCGAGACCTGCTTCTGGAGCCTCGCCCTCAGGGTTATCGGTGCTGAGAAACCATGGGATCCTGCCATCAGGCCTTAAGTTGGCGGTAATTGCACCTTTGCTGTGACAGGCCTCTCAGTGTGGAATTTGCTCCCTCCAGATCTCTGTCTCGGTTCCTCCCCCCCCCCCCCCCTTACCTTTTGAGAAGTACCTGAACTTACTTACTTCTCCCTCTCCGGGGGCTTTTAGGATCTGCTGCCGGTTCCCCTTCATGTGTGTTGTCCTCTTCCAACTACCTTCCCCTTTTAAAATTGTTTTTACATGGATTTATATTTCAAATGGATTCTATAGGCTGTATTTTTTTATCCTGTAAAGTGCTTTGAATGCTTATATTGTTTTATTGTATTTTTATTGTTTTGATTTCTAAAGTGCTCCGAGCACCATCCAGCGGGGTGGGGGGTGCTATGAATAAAATGAGTCGCAGTAGTAGAGTGAAGCAACTCAGTCAGTGAAATATAAGTCCTCCTCAATCTCTGAGCTCTTATTTCTTCCCTCACGTTCCAAATTCACAGCAGACAATTTCTTCCCAGAGATGAACGGTCCTGGACATTTTTGAGTTTCCCTTTACTTGACAATTAAGACTGTCCTTTTAAAGTTTAATGACAGAATAAAACAAAAATGAGAGTTTCTTATCGCAAGCGAACCAAGTTTGAAAAGAATGCCTTTTGTGGTTAAAATTCTGCACGTTGAATTGTGTGTCTCTGTCTCCTCTTGAACAGACCGTGCAGTTTCCCAGTCTGACGCGTTACCCCTGGTTGAGGATGGCAAGAAGCTGCTTGTCGCGGTTCTGCCAGATTCACAGGACACAGAGACACTGACAGACCCTTGCGCTGGTGAGTTCTGTATTGTAACCGCTCGGAGGGAGCAGGGAGAGGCTGGATGCCAGCAGTACTGATAGAGCTCCCGTTCCTGACGGGTGTTGCCGGCACTTCTCTTAGCTTCATCCCAAACATCGTTCGTGGCTTTCTGGCCAGCCCTGCTGAGGTAAAATGAAACGTTCCTGCGACAGAGTGTCGGGGAGATGCCATGGTTGGGAAGCTAGGTCCCCGAGCGTACTTGTTCGGAGTGAAGGCGATGCTTGGCGACCAAGTCCCTAGGCGTGTTCGCTAGGTGTGAAAGTTGGACTTAGAAACGGAGTTCCCAGGCATGCTCAGACCAAACGGACCGCGCTGGGCATGTGCAAGGCCTATATAAGCCTACATGCTCAGTGGCTTGGGGTGGCGGCTGTAGGAGAAGGTTCTCTTTAGAGGGTCCTCCCGCACGAGGACACCCAGTACAGGAAGATGGGACAATGGAGGGGACGGGCAGCATACAGGAGCCGCTCCCGTGGGTCTGCTGTTACCTACTTCATTACTCTACGAGACTGTGGGCTTTTGTGATGCCCCTTGGACTCCAAGGGGTTTTAACCCCTTACCCCACTAGTGAGATTGGACTCTGGCACTTCTGGTGGTGATTTAAACCCGGCTTGAGGGGAGGCTGGAAGCCAGGACCAGACTTGCCTAGTGAATCTGGATATTTGGTAAGCAGGCACTTACCCCAGGATCAGTTCCATATTCCGACTGGACACTGGGGAGTTGAGTGGTGTACAGATTGGTGTGTGCAGGGAGTCGGAGTTAATTTCCCCACAGGCTTGCTAGCATCCTCTAGAGGCTTTGGAGGGCCGCTCTTTTACAGTTCCCATATGCTCTAAAATTCTTCATATTTCCCTCTAATCCTAACTCTAATGCTTCTACGGAATGTTCTCTAATTTACCACTCTTTCCCATGAACAGGCTTTCTGATTTCTGACATTTTAACATGGGTGAAGCAAGAGGAAGAACCGTGTGTTGGGAATCGGCCTAATCTGGCAGACAGAAGACTCCCTATCAATGTTAGCGGAGGTCAGTACGTAGACTAATATTTCCAGTGACAAAACGTGATTAGTACAGAGTTTGGGAATTTAGATGCCAAGAATCCAGGATGTTTTCAGCTGACATCCTCACACTAACTTTAAATCCTTTACACCCTTTTCAGACCAGATAAGGGTTCCTCACTCCCATCTATTCTGCACCAATATGAATCAGAAGATTACATTGCACTACATGCCTGAGAAAGGACCCTGTGTGGCATGAAATCTTGCTTATTTCCACCAACAGCATTTGGTCCAGTAAAAGAGAGCATTTTCATCCCTTTGTTCCCCTCCCAGAAGATTAGCACAGAGGTATTGGGGGGAAATAGGTGAATATGTAACTAAGCCTTTGAACACAGAGATTGCTTTATGTGCCAGTTTGAAGAGATGGGATCAAGTAGAATTGCACAAAGTTTAGCTCTGAGGGAATCCGCTTAAATTGCTGCAAGGTAGGTTTGCAATATTAGGAAAAACTTCATAACTGTAAGAGCTGTTGAGCAGTGGAATTGGAGGCCTGGGGAAGTTGAGGAATCTCCTTGCCTGGATGTTTCCCAAACCCTTCTTGGCATACATCTGTCTGCGGAGCTGTAGCTAGAGGATATCCTGCCGTGGGGCAGGGGGTCGGACTAGATCACTGGGGCGCTTCCTCCCAGCCCTACAGTTCTCAGATTCTGTCATTTGTTCATTCTGTTCTCCAGAGATATTCCAGGCTGTGGAACATCTCGCACATAGTGCTGTATATCTGCAAAGCACAGAGCTGACTAATGTCACGGCCTGAATGGCTTTTTGTAGAATTACTTGAATAACAGAAAAACCTTTGACAAATATTTTCGCTCAACTTTTTCCATTTCTCAGCGTACTTTAACACATTTTCTAGTTGTCTCTAATAGCAGGAGCTGTCCTATTACTATATTTGTGTAGTGTACAGGACAAAGAGGGCTGCAGGTGTTTTTGTGATGAGGGTATTTGAAAACCTGATGTTCCCTGTAAAGTCAAATGATTTATTTTTTTATTATAGCAAACAATAGGAGTAGAGAGGAGATAAACCCTGGAGAACATCTCGCCACCATCCCGTGTAATCCTAGACTCCTGGAGGGGCCTGAAGAGAAGATTTTCCAGAATCCCAACCAAGGAGCGGCCTGGGGGAGTCAGTGCCGCTCAGAGGGGCAGCCAGAAAACCATACTGAGGATACACTGGGTTTAGCACATTATGACGAAGGTTGCAGCAAGCTGCTAGACTGCTTTTCCCCCCAGGAAAGCCACCCCCGGGACAGGCCACATGCAATGGTCAAAGATAAGAAAAGCTCTGGGCCATCTTTTTGTCTTCAGAGTCACCAGAGAGTCCCCCCAAGGGAGGAGTTGTATCAGTGCCGTGTGTGCGAGGGAAGCTTTCAAGACCAAGCTGCCCTTGTGTGGCATCAGAGGCTTCACACTCATGATAAATACAACGTGTGCCCCGAGCGTGAGGAAGACTTTATGGAACTGACTGTGGCTGCATCGCACCAAAGTGCGGATGCGGGAGAGAGACCCCATGCAGGGATCCAGTGCGATGGGAGCTTTACCGATCAATCCGACCTCTCTAGGGACTCCCGAATTCACTCAGAGGAAAGTCCCTCTGCAGACAGTGAATATGGGGAACGTTTTCCTGCTAAGTGCGGGCAGACTAATCGCACCAGGCAGAAACGTGGTGAATGTGGGAAGAGCTTCAGGCCAGAGAGAAGTGTAGCAAATCCCCAGAGAAGCCCCGGAATGGAGACCCCCTATCAGTGCAGCCAGTGCAAGAAAAGCTTTGCTTTCCGGTCGCGGCTGCTCCGACACCAAATGATTCACACTGGGGAGAGGCTGTTAAAATGCACCGTGTGCGAGAAAGGCTTCATGTCCCATTCACATCTGGCCCGGCACCATTTGATTCACACCGGAGAGAAGCCCTTTAAGTGCACAGAGTGCGGCAAAGCCTACAACAGGAAAGAGTGCCTTCTGGATCATCAGCGCCGACATTCTGGGGAGAACGTGTGTTACTGCGCCGCGTGCGGGAAAACCTTTAAGAAGCAAAGTAGTTTGGTTTATCACAAAAAAAATGCATCCCATGGAGGAGACCGTGGGTAAAGCAACACAAGCAGCGGAAACCTGATTCCTGCGCGGCCTCGTGGCAGGAAATGGCCACAGCCATACAGCGCGGGGCCGGCACAGGGAGCCAGGAAGATGGTCGCAGGGAAGTTGGGCGGGTCAGCTGATGTCATAGCTTCCACCGCAGCTGTGACCCTGGCTACCTATGTGGGCGTTCAGTTCTGTCTCATCTCTCTCCCCTGGCCTGACCAAAATCCCACCCTCACTGATGGGTGCTAGCGCCCACCACTAGAACCGCTGTGAAGCAACCAGCTGCTCATGGAGGGGAACATCTGGCAGACCCTGGACACATGAGCTACAGCGTTGTGTGGCCTGGTAGCCCAGGGAGGGACAAGGCTACCTAAGGCGTGGTAATCTGTCTAGTCCGGCTGTATCTATTTGACCGGTCAAAGACTCTTGGGTGCCAGTGTTCACCACAAGGCCGGACTAGCCCAGCAAATGTGGGGAAAGCTTTCTACAAAACACCATCTCAACAACAATCTCCCCATTCAGCAGGGTCAGCCCGTCAACCCAGCTATATAAATGTACGGTGCGACCACACCTTGGATACCATGAGCTGTGCTGGTTGTCCCATCTCAAGAAAGAGATAGTAGAGCGAAAAAAGGTACCAAGAAGGGCAACAGAAATGATCAAGGGTCTGGAACTGGGGTGTATATTTTTCCAGGCCACTTATGAAACCTACATATTTCAGGGCTTGTGTTGGCCTATGGAACGGCTCCAGTACGAAGAGAGGCTTGGTAGGTTAGGGCTCTTCAGTATTGGAGAAGAGACGACGGAGAAGAGATTAGATAGAAATGTATGAAATCGTGAGTGATGCGGAACAAGTAAATAGGGAGTGATTATTTATCCTCTCAACAGGACAAGAATTACACAACGCTCCATGAAACTAACTGACTGACATCAGATCTGAAACAAATAAATAAAGTATTTTTTCATGCAACATACCATTAACTTGTGAAATTTGTTGCCAGAGGATGTGGTCAAGGCCAGCAGTGTAGCTGGCTTTTGTAAAAGGATTGGATAACTTGACTAATAGTCGTTAATGGATCTGTCCTCCAGGTAGGTTGGGAGGTTTAACCTCTGCTCTTTGGGAGCTGGGTGCGAACAGCAGGGAATGGATTGCCCCATTATGACCGTTAAGCGACTGGGAATGGTTTACTGCTGAAGAGGGAATGCTGGGCGTGATGGACCATTGGTCTGACCTAGTATCGTACTGCCTATGTTCTTACCTTCACTGAATGTGGGGAAAGCAGCTGCCCCTAAGAGGCAGGGCAGTGTTGCAGGATCAGACAACGGAGGGAGCAACTCTTTTGATGTTCATCTGGAGAATGCATTAAAATCTTCTTGCGCTCTCTTCTGTATGTTTGAATCCAATGAAAATGAGTCAGTAACGTAAGCTTGCATGACATGCCTGTAGAAATGGCAACCAGCCTTTTAGGGGAGGCCTTGCTCGCGGTTGATATTCCCATTTTGGAACGGCAACAAGCTGGGCTCTCAGGATCCGAGTTCTGAGATGCTGACACACACACAGCGCTCCGTCAGGTAAATCGGGGGGTGCACAAGGGTTGGAGATAACGCTGAAATCCACTCCCTCGCTTCTTCGGTCCGGTTTGCAGGGCTGACATTCCAGTCCTGGGCCTCTAATTTACTCCCAGTGCTCGTCTTTTCAGTGCTGGATGAATCTGTCCCCTGAGCCCAACCCTGCTCCCCTCCTGGCCTCCTTTGCTGAATGATGCAAGCTGGAATGGCTCAGGGCAAGGGGGTCGGATTCCTGCAGCCTGTGGGGCAGCAGCCCAGCTCAGCCCCTGCTCTCCCCTGCCAGATCCCTGCAGCTCGAGTCTTTCCCAGCCACACAGTCTAGGGAGCAAGGGTCTCAGCAGCTTCCCTGCCCCAGAGCTCGCTCAGCCCCATGGCCTGGAGAGGGGCAGGGAGAGGAACCAAGGGTGCTTTTACACAGTCTATATGCTGCAGAGCCCCCATAGGGCACCAGCGCAGTCCTGCAGCTTGCCTAGTGGATGGGTGGTGGGTGGGAAGGTGTTGTTTACAAGCACCCCAAGTCCCTCCACGTGCCCTGCCCAGGGCAACCTGCAATTTGCCTTTGGGGGAAGGAAAGGAAGCAGATTATTGGAGGGGGGGAATTGTGCTGCCCCTTTGCATGGGGGTGAATCCCATTGAAGCCAATAGGAGGATGTGGGCCAACAGCCCTACCCAGGGGCAGGATTGCACCAAGGCCCAAGGGGAGCAGCTGGGCACCTCTAGGAGCCTCAAAGGGGCAAAGGAAGAAGAGAGGGGGATGATTTTCTTAAAGCGGAAGGGAATTGGCCAACCCACCTGGGGGAGGGGGGTGTTGGGAGGCTTCAGCTAGTTTTTACATGTCCCCTTCCCAGATCTGGCTCCTGGATCTAGTTCCTCTCCCAAAGCACAGGAAAACTGAGCTCAGGGAAAGGGAGCCGAGATGAGGCCCTGCGCCCAAGGAGAGGGGGGCAGATCCAGGATCTGGACCTTCCTCTTCCTGAGAGCACGCCTTACGCACCCCCTGCCCCCAACGTCTCTGCAGCCCTCGGAGCTTGTATTCATTTTCAAAGAGGTCCCCGGGAGGGGAAAGGTTCCCCGCCGCTGCAGCAGAGTTTCTGATTTAGTGGAAGAGTGTGGTGGCTGTGTTGGTACCAGATGTAAGAGACCGAGACAAAGCAGTTCAGATGCCCTCTCTTTTATTAGACCAACGTCCGGCAGCGAGAGCGTGCAACTGGCCCCTCAGAGCCCGTACCAGCCGGCAGAAGGGAAGGGCTCTGTGTGGCCTGTTGCATACTCCTCCCCAACAGAAGTTGGTGCAATAAAGGAGATGATTTGAACTACTTTGTCACCCTCTCTGCTGTATATAAGTAGATAGCCCTATATTAATTATTACTTATTTTATCCCAGCTGCACAATCAGTGGGTAGAGACAGCTCTCTGCCCCGAGGGGCTTACAATCGGGGGGAGACAAGGGAGAGGGGCACGTAGGGAAGGACAGGGAGACATTCACAAAGCTGAGTAGGTGCCCCCCACCCCACCACCGGTGCGCCTTTGCTGGCGATCACCCAGAGCAGTACAGACCCGCTCTGCGCTCGTCCGCGTGATCGCTGCTTTCGCCGGCCCGAAACCCTCCTGTGTGGTTTGGTTTCCAGATTCTCTCCCAGAACCAAAATCCGTGCGGCGCGGCCCGGAGCAGAAGGGGTGCATGTGTGTCTTACCAGGGAACAGGAAGAATAAATACATTAAAACCATTATTAATAATGTACCCATGCGGGCTGTAAATGGCATTTTCTATTGTTATGGTACATGCTATAACATACAGTTGTATAATAAATAAATTGTATAATTAAATATAAATAAATATAACCCCCCCACGCACACACACAAATGCCCCCTGCTGCCCGGGGAAAGGGTCTCCCTCCCTCCCCACTTCCCAGCTGTGGGGCAGCCGCTGCCTCTGGGACCTGGTGGGGGGAGCATGTTTCCTCTCTCATCCCCATCTGTGTCCTAGGGCGCCCCCAGCGGCCGCGGCGGGCAGCTCCGCTCCGCTGCAGGGAGCCCTTCCGCCAGCAGGGGCTGCTGCAGGGGCCCGGGGAAGCCGTCTCCTCCCTCCCCCCCGCGCCAGAGCCGGGCTGACTCGGGCCCTTCCGTTCTCCGGCTCCCTCCGAGGCCATGGCCGAGCGGGCGGCGGC
>QEPC01000888.1:107088-124570 GCA_003113815.1 Sphenodon punctatus
CCCCCCCCCCCCCTGCTCCCAATAGAACAGTAACTGTCTCCTCCCCGTCTGGTCCCATAATGCCCCACAGAGCAGATCCTTTTAGATTGTAAGCCACAGGCAGGGACTGCGTCCATGTCTATGTTCTGTACGGCACCAAGTACATGACTGGCGCTAGATAAATGTTTATAATAAATAATAATAATAATAATTCTGCCCCTCAGCCCCATAGAGCGCCACAGAACAACAGACCCCACTCCCTCCCCCAGCCCCCAGCGTCACACGTAAGAGACAAAGAGTTTAATTTGATGGGGGGGGGGGGGGCAGCCATTAAATTCTAGGGGTGGGGGGTGGCCATGTTCCCTCTCACAGCATGCACCTCCCAACGTGAAAGACCCGGGAAAGGCCGATATTGGCTGTTTCGTGGTTGGAAACAAAAGCCAGAAACCCGCCGGCTGGTTTATTTGGTTTCTCTTCATGCCTTGCCTTGCCCCCCGAGTTTAAATCTAGATTAAATCCCAAGAGCTCCTGTTCCTAGGCTCAGCTGCAGAGAGGCAGGGTAGGCCAGTGGCCAGGTTGCCAGCTGGAGACTAGGTTCGGTTCCCTGCGCTGACACACTCTGGGCATCTGGGTCAGGCTCGGGCCCTGGCAATTCATTTTTGTTCTTAAACAAATGAAAACCGGCAGAGGCACCAGCCCCACGGAGCAGACATTCCCCTCCCTGCCTGCCTCCTAGCAGTGTCGGGATGCCTCGCTCCCCGCTGAGACCCACAACAAAGAGCTGTCCCAAAAGGCATGAGCCTGTTCAGCCCAGGCCCCTCCCCACCGGCTGTGGGGCTGGAAGTTGCGGGGTCTCGGACCCAGCCTCTGGGGGAAGCTCAGGCTCAAGGAGGAGAGAGACTTGGATTGAATGCTTTTCAGTTTAGCAAGGGAGGATAGCATGAATGTTCACGAAACCATGTTTGATGCAGCGGAAGTGCCTAGGATGCTGCCGTTCACCGGCTTGTGGTACTGGAATCAGGAGACCCCCCCCCAATGGATTGAATAGTTACCAGGTTTAAAACAGCAATAAAATACTCTTTCAGGTAACATGCGATTAGCCGGTGGTGCTCGCTCCCGTTGGGTGTTGCGAAGGCCGATAGTAAAACTGAGTTTCAGGTTGTGTTTTGTTTTTTTAAAAAGCCCCCTGAGGCCAGCCTCGTTAATTAGTGGTGGCCGGAGATGTGGCTTTGACAGCTGGGAGTGAACATCAGGGGGGTGAATTGCTTTGTAATTGGCTTGTGCTGCGTCTTCTGAAGTATCTGGGTCTACTACTCTGAGACGAGACATGGGCCTCGCTGGGCGGTTAGTCCAACCCAGTAGGAAAGGGAGTTCATATTTTCTTTTGTCGGTTGCCGTCGGAATCCCATTTCTGTCTCTGCGGCATCTCTGGGAACCCCAGTAACTGCCGGCCTCGGGGAAACGCACTACGCACTCACTCTGCCCCGTCCCCGTCCCCTTCTTCCTTTCGCTTGGTGCCTGATTCTCCTGCCCTGCAAGTCGGCTCCCGTTGGACAAACCCATAGGTGATTTTTGTTAAGGAACAGTAATAAATATTCTAGTGGGGATTAAGGGATTTTTAAAGGGAGAAGAGGCCACTGACAGTATTTGGTCTAACCGCCTCGCCCAAGTATAGCACAGGTCAATTGAATTTTCTCCAGTGGTTTTTATATATCTGATCTGCTGCACAGGTTTTGGCTAAAGCAAACCTGTTAGAAGGTTGTTTAATCTTCATTTAGAGACTGAAACTGGGGGAGAATCTGCTCCTCCTTGGTGGTTCTGGTCCAGTTTTAATTACCCAGATGTCTGTCTCAGTTCCTCCCTCCGCACCCCTAAGCAGCACCTGAAACTCGTTCTCCAGCTCCTTTTGTGTCTGTCTTCTTTTTTTAATCTTCCCCTTTTAAATGGATTTCTAGTTTAAATTGATTTTATATTGTTTTATACTTGTTTTATGTTGTAAAGCGTTCTGAGTGCTGTTTAGCAGTGGCGGGGGGGGGGGGCACTATAGAAATAAAATTATTACCCTCATTTTTAATTTTGGTCCTTTAGTATTTTGAATTTTTCCAGCTTTTAACATTCAGCCATTGGTCCTTGTTTTCTTGGCTTCTGCTAGGTTAAAGAGCCTCTCCACTCTTTGGGCCCGCAAAGGGACTTGCAAGCTGTCATCTGAACAGGTTATGAAGTAACTTGATTATGCTAGTTTTACGTCTGGCAACCCCGACGACCCAGTATGTTTAAATTCCTGTTAGATTTGTGAAAGCTGACCTAATTAGTCGGCTTGTACGGTAACACATGAGGCATAACGTAAAATGGGAACGGTGACTCAACGATGTACGGCTAAGTGAGGTTTGGTAAATACTAGGAGTGATAATGACAAGGAAGGATCCTAGTTTGACGCTAGGATTATTATCGTAATTTATTTATGTTGGATATCCCCTCGAGGTCTCCTTAGATTGATGCTGTTTCATGGTAGATGATGGGGGAATAGTTCAAGAACGGAGAAAAAGAGGATTTCCTGGGGGTAACATGACACCAGATCCGCTTTCTGTTCTCCAATGAAGGTCCTGGAATGGGACAAGAAATCGCAACAAAGAACAAATTTGCAATCCTCTGCCGCCGCCAGACAGACTTTAAGAGGAAAAGAGCAGCAAACTACAGAGATTTCTCCGAGTGCAGCAGGTTCCGTGCAAGCCATGGAGAGGAAGGTGGATTCTCACAACACAAAATTGATAAATCTGGTTTGGAGGATGGGGACAGCTGAGAAGAAATTAACGGACTGTGAGAAAATGGTGACCGAGTTTGGGAACCAGCTGGAGAGCAAGTGGGCGGCGGTGGGGACTCTGCTCCAGGAGAACGGGCGGCTGCAGAGGAGGCTGGAGAACATGGAGAACCTGCTGAAGAACAGGAACTTCTGGCTCCTAAGACTCCCCCCGGGCTCCAAGGGAGACATCCCCAAGGTAACGGTACCAGGTGGTGCTGAGCTCTAGATGGAAACCCTATTAGAGAGGGGTGTTTTCATACCCATGGGGGGGCATTGGTGCATTGGTCCTTTACGTTGCCATAAATACCTTTGACTATGGGGAGTGAGTTGGTTTTGCAAATATTGTCCTCATGTTTGTCCAGTTCTTTATTTAAAAGGAAAATGAGGAGAGGAGGAAGTTTGACACAACCTTTTTAAAGGGGACAAAAAAAAATTGGCATCAGAATGTCATTACAGGGCAGGTTCTGAGGGTGTAACGTTTGTGGTTCCAGGTGCCGGTGACGTTTGACGATGTCTCGATCTACTTCAACGAGCTGGAGTGGGACAGTCTAGACCTGTGGCAGAAGGAGCTTTACAAGCACGTGATAAAAGACAACTATGAGAACTTGGTTTCACTGGGTAAAGATCTGTTTTCACTCCATTCGTGGAAAGGCTCCGACTTTTCAAATGATTAGTAGATGGTGTGATTGCCACAAGAGCAGTAGATGGAGACAGTTGTTCAGATAATTTCTCTCACTGGACCAACGTCTGTTAGCGAGGGTAGGCAAACATTCAGGCCACACAGGGGCCTTCCTCGGACGGATAAGATCTGACTGGTTACGTTCCTGATGAAGGTCCCTGTGCGGCCCGAACATTTGCCTATCCTGACCAACAGACCTTGGTCCGGTGAAAGATTATCTAAACTACTTTGTCTCCATCTTCTGAAATGATGGGAATATGGCGTCAGCTGCATTTGCTGCACGGCTCTCCCCTTCCGTTCTGAACAGTACAGAAGTGACCACCTTCCTTCTCTTTGTGGAACATTCCCCTATTGGCCCGCTGTGTTTAATAAGAAATAACCACTGTTGTGGAAACCTTCACCCTGCTTTTCCCTGGCTTTTGTACAAAGTTTGCAGTCTCCGCAGCATGGGGACACTGAAATTCTGTTCAGCCCCGGGGCTTTTGGCTGATTTGCAAAGCGCTCAAGCAATACAGTACAGCGGTGGGAGCACGCGGAGAGCGAGTGGTCTAGTTCTTGTGCTCCACAAAACACGCCTGTGGCTGCCACTTCCTGTGGATGTAAGATCTAATGTAATTGGAGACAGGGAGGAAGAAGCAGCAGCCCTCTGCTTCTCTTTGTGGTTTTGAATTTCTCTTATGGGTAGTAGCAGCCTGCAGAAGATAAACCCATCCCCTATAGGGCAGTGATGCTACTACATTCACAAATCTAGCTTATCACTGGGTGATAAGAAAATCTTTTAATATTTTCTTGTGGACAGACTATGCCATTTCCAAGCCTGATATTCTGTCCCGGCTGGAGCGAGGGGAGGAGCCGTGCGTCAGGGATCCAGGGGGCAGGGAGGAGAGCAAAACCTCTACGGACTCCAGCACAGGTGAGCTACCAGTCAGAACCACTCGCCAGTTAGTGGGGTAAAATACTGACCCTCCAACCAAACCTCTGCGTGTATGATTGGTGGACAAACGCATTAGGTTAGAAAGAACATGGTTTGAGATACCTTTTAATATTCCAAATGGTGTCTTTAAAGTGCAGCCTTTACTCTGAATTTCCTGGTTTTCAAATTATTTTATAAAACGTTAGTTTCAATTTATTTCCTTTGAGAGACAGACTAAAATGTAAGAACTTCTGTTTTTATGTTTGCAAATGACTGACCTGATTCCTCAATGAAATTACCCTGTGAAAGGGCCATAAGTGCTATACTGGGTCAGACCAACGATCCATCCAGCCCAGCATCCTGTTTCCAGCAGTGGCCAGTCTCCATCAGCTGGGAGAGAGTACCCAACAGGTCATAATGGGGCGTTCCCTGATGTTCCCTCCCAGCTCGCGACAGTCCGAGGTTACCTTCCCCCAACCTACTTGGCTAATAACCATTATTGGACCTAGCCTCCAAGAACTTATCCAGTCTTTTTTTCAGCCCAGCTGTACTACCGGCCTTGGCAACAACTTCCACAAGTTAATGGTGCATTGAGTGAAAAAATACTTTGTTTTAAATCTGTTGCCAGTTAGTTTCATAGTGCCCCCTAGTTCTAGTATTAGTTGGGAAGGTAAATAACCGTTCCCTATTAACATGTTCCACACCACTCATGACTTTATAAACTTCTATCCTATTCACCCCCCTCCCCGCCTCATTCGTCACTTCTCCAGGCTGAGGAGCCCCAACCTATCCCGCCTCTCCTTGTACGGAAGCTGCGCCTGACCCTTTAACGTTTCGCCAATCCCATCTCAATTCTCCCCGCTTGCTTTTCTAATACTGGGTAGGAACTTGGTGTGAATTTGTTTTGCCTATTGAACAGAATCTCCGGTTCGTGTGCAAGAACGAGTATTTCGTATCAAGCAAGAGGAGGAACCGTGCGTCGGCAATCACCAGGATCTGAAGAGCAAACTAATGCCTCAAGACTGTTATGTGGGTGAGTAGTGGAGTGAAGCAATTCACTCAGTAAATGAAATAGAAATCTCTATCAATTTTGGTATTCTTATTTTCCCCCTCCCCCCCCTCTGTAATCCAAATGCATCGAGAGCAGTCAGCTCTGTGGTCAGGCTAACTACTAATTCCAGTTTCCTTTTTCCTCTTCCTGTCTGTTTCCTGAAAGCAGAGAATAAGTGATTGCGTCTTTCCTGTTGGGCAGGAAACAGATCTTCCCCTGAGCTCTCCTTTTCCTGCATCTGCTCAACTGGCTCTCTTCTGCTGAGATAATGATTGTGATGTTTTTCCTTTCCTGTCTCTGTCTCTTGTTTCAGAGCAGGGGTGTTTGGGAAGGAGCTCAAAGTAAGACCCAGTTACCCAAAGAAAAGGAAGGCAGATGTGTGTCTTGTATTGCACAAGCATATGGCTTGCTCTGTCAGCTCAGCTCTGCCGAACGGCCTAGTCAGCTGGATGTGTCAGCGCTACCTTGTGCTCAGTCCAGGGAAGACGGAGGTGATGCTGGCAGGGCAGATGATTTTAGGATGCCTCCTCCCGTCTCAGTCCTCTGCATGTTGGGTACAGGAGGAAGTAGTAGGGTCAGGAAAAGAATGTGGGCATCATTTTCAACCATGCTGGGTCCATGAAAACCAATGGATCAGATGTGGTTTGAAGATGTATTTTTCAGCTATGCAACTTGCATGACCTACGTCCCTGTTTCCTTGCCACAGCGACCCACGCTCTGGTTGACCACAAGGCTTGATTCTTGCAGTTTTCTCTTCTGCGGGTTTCCAGCGGCGCATCTTGGTTGCTTGGAGCTTGTTCAGAATGCGGCAGCACGGCTGCTTGCTTATTTGGGCAGCTGCGATCATACCGCCTCCGCCCTGCATTCTCCACGTTGACTGCCTGCGGAGCAATGGATTGAGTTTAAGATTGTGCTGCTGGTTTTTAGGGCCCTGAACAATATAGCCCCAGGCTATATTTGATACCTGTTCCCTGATGGGTATCTCTGCCCAGAAACCACTCACTGCTGTTTGGGGATCCTGCCATCGCGCCTTAAGACAGCGGCCGATCAGGCCTTTGCTGTGGCGGGCCCCTCAGTGTGGAACTCGCTCCCTCCAGATGTGCGCCTCCCTCCTCACCTTAAAAAGCACCTGAAGACTTTTTCTTGTTATTCTCCAGGAGCCTTTAGAGGATCCATTGCTGGTTCCTCTTAATGAATCTTTTCCTCGCCCTTTCCCTTTAAACTGCTTTAGATGGCTTTTAGATTAACTTTGTGAAGCAGCCTGAGCTTCACAGGTAATAAATTAAATAGATGCACACATGCAGTATATGAGAGAAATTAGATTACAATGGATCTAATACATTCTAAGACCAAAGCAGAATTTGAACTTCCATATGGAAAACATGATCCTCCAGCTGATAATGTATGTGCTATCAGCATGCATGACATTTGTGCTCGAATGAGATTTACGTGCATATTGTTTACTGGACAGTTAGGCTGTAATTCTCCTTTTCCTGTTTCTCTTCACTTTCTGAAGCAGTTTGGAGCAGACTTTTTTTTATGGCTTTTTTTTCCTGCAGAGATGAACTGTTGGTGAAATTCTGGGTTTGTCGTTAAAGTAGGCTCTTAATTGTCAAATAGTATGTAACAGACTAAAGCACAAATTTAACATTTCTTCTCTGTTCAGTAGAGCGTACAGGACTTGTGCTGGGTTTGTTTAAAAACGTATATTTGAGCTTTGCAAATCAAGCCACGTTTTAAAAGAATGCCTTCGGTGGTTAAAATTCTGCATGTTGAACTGTCTCGTTCCATCTCTTCTCTTAAACAGACCATGCAAATTCCCACTCTGACCCTCTGTCCTGGGTTGAGAATGGTAGGGAGCTGATTCCGAGGGTTCTTGCAGATTTACCGAGTACAGAGACCTCTACGGACCCTTGTGCTGGTAAGTTTTGTATTGGAACAATTTGGATGACGTGGAGACGAGCTGGATGCTAGCAGTATCTTTGGTGGTGGTGGTGATTATTCAGCCCTGCCCAGCACTGTACACGGCACTGCATAGTCACTAGTTATAGACAGCTCCCTACCCCCAGAGGGCTTCCAATCTAAGAGACAAGGGAGAGGTGAACATCAGGAGAGACAAGAATACATCCGTGAGATTGTGAAGTTGCAGGTGCGTGTGCTTAGTTTAGTTACAGGGAAATCATTTAGTAACTTTAGTTACAGGGAAGAAATTCTGAGTGAGGTGGGGAAGAGGATGCGGTTTCATTCATGGTGAGCCAGGGAAAGCCTGACGGAAGAGGTAGGCTTTCAGGAGGGGTTTGAGAATTGGGAGGGAGGCAGCAGAACAGATGTATCCAGGGAGGGCGTTCCAGGCATGAGGGGCAGCAAGAGAGAAGGGGCGAAGACATTTAGAGGAGCGAGGGAGGTGCAAACAGGCGAGGGTGGAGGCAGAGGAGGAGTGAAGCTCCAAGGCAGGAGTGTGGCAGGATACAAGAACAGAGAGATAGGGGGGAGCAAGGCCATGAAGGGTCTTGAAGGTGAAGACCAGGAGCTTGTGCTGAATGAGTTCGCAGAGAGGAGGGGCTGAATGTATTATTATTATTATTATTAAACATTTATAAAGCGCCAGTAACAACCTGGCGCTGTACAGAACATATAATCAGCTGCGGTCCCTACCTGTGGCTTACAATCTAAAAGACAAGGAGGGGGAGACAAGGAGAGGGGACAGCGGGAGAGACATGGGAGAAGACAAACAAACATTCAGGCGGATGCGAAGTCTCAGGCGCGTGTACTTGGCTTGGTTACAAGGTGGTCGGTAGCAGCAGTCAGCAGAGGAGGGCCGACAGTAAGAGCAAGGGGAAAGACTAGAGGGCATTGGGAAAGGCAGCATGGAAAAGGTGGGTCTTGAGGAGGGATTTGAAGGAGCGGAGGGAGGAGGCGAGGCGGACGTCGGCAGGGAGGGAGTTCCAGGCATGCGGGGCAGCGAGGGAGAAGGGACGAAGGCGGTTGGGCGAGCAGGAGAAGCGAGGGAGAGCGAGGGAGGGGACAGCGGAAGAGCGGAGAGCGCGCGCAGGAGCGCGTAGGGCGATTAGGTCCGAGAGGTAAGGGGGAGCTTGGTCATGGAGCGATTTGAACGTGAAAACCAGGAGTTTGAACAGGATACGTTCCGGAAGGGGGAGCCAGTGAAGGGAGAGGAGGAGAGGCGTCACATGGTCGAAGCGACGGGCAGAGTGAATGACCTTGGCGGCAGAGTTTTGGATCGCCACAAGGGGGGACAGGTGGGAGCGAGGGAGGCCAGCAAGGAGGAGGTAGTCAAAGTGACGGGCAAGATGGATGACTTTGACAGCAGGGCATTGAACAGAGATGAGGGTGGCAAGATCAGAGCAGGGGAGACCAGTAAAGAGGAAGTTACAGTAGTCAAGGCGAGAGATGACTAGAGCACAGACTAGGTTTTGTTTTTTTGGTGGAAACAGTAAGGCAGGGCCAAATTTTAGCAATATTATACAGAAGCAAAGCAATAGGATTTAGCAACAGCTTGGATCTGTGACATAAAGGAGAGGGAGGAGTCAAAGGTGAATCCCAGGCTACGCACCCGAGGGACCGGCTGGATGGTGACTCCCTCAGTGTTCTGATAGACCTTTTGTTTACTGATGTGTTATCTTAGCACTTCTTTTATTTTCATTATAGGGCCACGATTGTGGCCCTATAATGGTAGCAAACTCTCATTGAACAGCGCCTATGCTCAGGGCCCCGAGCCAAACGCGGGTCTGCGATTCGCAGATTTCCCGTGGAATTCCCCTCCCCCCGCGGAATCTCCTGCCCCGCTTACCCCAGTGCAGAATTTCTAGCCTGCGCTGCGGGGACGTGGGGCAGGAGATTCTACGGGGGAAGGGGAATGAACAAACCCTCGGGGCTTCCCCTCCCCTGCCTCCCCAGTTGCCAGGGCTTGCCTTCCCCCCCCCCGTTTAGATAATTAATTAACTTACCAGTGATGGCAGCAACAGCTGCTCCATCCAGCGCGCTCGTACTTCCTGGCCCCTCCCGACGGGACCTCTCAGGGCGACGCAGCCGTATTACCCGGCTGCGTCGCCCTGAGAGGCCCCATCGGGAGGGGCCAGGAAGTACGAGCGCGCTGGACAGAGCAGCTACTGCTGCCATCACTGGTAAGGCAATTCCTTTTCTAAAAGGGAGGGAGGGGGGAGTCAAGCAAGCCCCGGCAGCTGGGGAGGGGAAACCCCGGCAGCTGGGAAGCCCTGAGGGTTTGACCAGTGCGGGGGGAGGAGGGAGGAGGCAAGCCAAGCCCCACCCCCCCGCCCCCCGCATGGTAAATTGCGCCGAGGCGCAGAATTGGGCCCTGACTCCCGCGGAATTTTTAAAAAAATTCCGCGAAAGAATCGGGGCCCTGCCTATGCTGTTCAGTGGGAGTCATCAGAGCGACCATTCTAACTTTTCTCCAGCATTATGTGTTCTGTGATAACAAACAATGAAGGGGAGTCCAGGGACCGGGGGGGAGGGCGGTTCCCGGGAGGGGGTGGGGGGGGGTCCCATCCCTCATCTGCCTCTGCCTGCTAGTGATTGAACTGGGAGATAAAGCTGTTTGTTTACAAACAACTCCTCCCCATGTGAGTGCTTAGAAGGTTGTTGCCTTGTAAAGAAAGTTCTTTGAGATGGTTTCCGACATTCTCACAACTGGATTGTGCATGCTCACCATATTCAAATAATACTAGCTCCTCTAGTATAAAAAGCACTCTTTCCCCCTCAGAATGACAGTTCCTTCCAACCCTTTCTAGGAATATAGGAAAATTCCATGCATAGCTGGAAGGTCAGGTGTTGTGAGAATGATATGAGCCATCTCGAAGAACCTTGTTTACAAGGCAGTAACCTTCTGTTCGTCTTGAAGTGGCTCCTCACAGACTGTTTTTACATGGCTCCGCCGGGTGTTAGGTTCGTGGACGCGCTGGTGCATGGGCAGGGCGTGCACACGGCCGCACACACATCCCCTCTCACCCCCCACTCATCCGCACCCACGGAGCAACTGCCGTTTCCCCAGGTTGCTCTGTGCGTGGGGATGGGATGGGGGAGAGGGGGGGTGGGGTTGCGTGTTAGGCAGGCGCCCGCACCCCCACTCACTGTGGGCACATGTGCCGCGTTCACACAGGGCTCCCCCACTCATGCACATGCAGAAATCGGCGTGCTCATGGGTGGGAGAGGCCCATATAAAAAGGGCCACGTTCTCACAACTCTTACTTATACTGTCTTAGGTAGGAATTTAGGATGTAAAGCAATATCTATTCTATCTTGGAAAATCTGCAAATATAGTTCTGAGATTATTATGGCTGCTTTTCACGAACTCCTCTTAATGTGGTTATTGCTAACCGGAATACTGTCTCACTTTTATCATTTAATCTCCATTTTATTTTAACTTTATATGATTGTTTTGCTGTTGTTGGTTATATATTTTTGATTTGTGATTCTGTGTTATGTCTTATGGTCAAAACAAATTATTGCCTTACCTTATTTCAGTTTCATAACCTACCCTGTCCTGAGGGCTCACGGTGGGTTACAACATATAAAAAATATACATTGGATTAAATAAATGTAACCCCTCTCTCCAAGCATATTCCCTTCCACAAAATTCCCCAGAAGCTGCTCCGGGAGTTCCAGAGTTACGGGGCAGCTGTTATGCAGCCCTTGGTTGTACGCACTTGGCCCCATGATGGAATTAGCAGGAGGTTGTCCTCGGCTGACCTTATGGATCACAGTACAACATAGGGGAGGAGGTGGTTCTTTAGATATGTGGGGCACAAGCTGTTCAAGGCTTTCTAGGTCAAAGGCAGACCTTTGAATGGTGCTGTCATAAATGGCTTTTAACAAAACTGCTCTAGGAAGACGAAAATGCTTTGCAAAAACTTTTGCACATCTTTTTCCATTTCTCAGCATAACTTAACCACACAACATGTTCTCTAGCTGTCTCTGTTTCTAATTGTTGGAGCTGTCCTGATACCAAGTTAGTCTAGTGGTCAAGACAATTGAGGCGAGAGGTGTTTTTCTGATAAGGAATTTGGTTGCTTGCAGACTCTCAATGTTCCCTGTAAAGTTAAGTAAGTTTTCTTTTTTATTGCAGCAAAGAGTGGGAGCCCTGAAACCGGAAGACATCTCGCCACCATCCCATATGATCCTAGACTCTTTGCGAGGCCTCAAGAGATGAATTTCCAGAATCCAGACCAAGGAGCAGCCTGGGGGAATCAGTGCACCTCAGAGGAGGGGCAGCAAGTCAATCAGATGGAGGACAGTCTGGGTTTGGCACATTATGACAAGGTTTGCAGTGAGCTCTTGGACGGTTTGCCCTCTCAGCAAAGCCACCCCACAGACAGGCCGCATACAGTCATCAAAGATGTGAAAAGCTCGGGCCGCTATATCTGTCTGCAGAGTCACCAGAGAGTCCCCCCAAGGGAGGGGTTGTATCAGTGCAACGTGTGCGAAGGAAGCTTTCAAGACCAAGCTGCCCTTGTGTGGCATCAGAGGCTTCACACTCATGATAAACACAACGTGTGCCCTGAACATGAGGAAGGCTTTATGGAACTGACTGTTGCTGCATCGCACCAGAGAGTTGATGCAGGAGCGAGACCCTATGCAGGAATCCAGCGTGACAGGAGCTTTACTGATCAACCCAGCCTCCCTAGGGACTCCCGAATTCACTCCGGGGAAAGGCCCTTTGCAGACAGTAGATATGGGAGAAGTTTTCCTGCAAAATGTAGGCTGACTAATCATGTCAGAATCTACAAGGGGGAGAAACGTGGTGAATGTGGGAAGAGCTTCAGGCCAGAGATGAGTGTAGCAAATCCCCAGAGAAGCCTTGGAATCAAGACTCCCTATAAATGCAACCAGTGTGAGAAAAGCTTTGTTTTCCGGTCACGGCTGCTCCGACACCAGATGATTCATACCGGGGAGAGGCCTTTTAAATGCACTCAGTGTGACAAGGCCTACAACAGGAAGGAGTACCTTCTGGATCATCTTCGGCGACATGCGGGGGAGAACCTGTTCCGGTGCAGTGCATGCGACAAAAGCTTTAGCTCCCAAACTACGCTCACCAGGCACCTAGTGATTCACACCAGAGTGAGGCCTTTTAAATGCACCCAGTGCGACAAAACCTACAACAGGAAGGAGTACCTTCTAGATCACCAACGCCGCCACTCAGCGGAGAGCCTGTCTCACTGCGCTGTGTGCGAGAGAAGTTTTAGCTCCCAAACTGCGCTCACGCGTCACCAGATGATTCACACAGGAGAGAGACCTTTTAAGTGCACAGAGTGCGGCAAAGCCTATAACAGAAAGGAGTACCTTCTGGATCATCAGCGCCGACATGCTGGGGAAAGTCGATTTCACTGCACTGTGTGTGAGAAAAGCTTCATCTTCCGATCGGCGCTGGCCAGACACCAGATGATCCACACGGGAGAGAAGCCCTTTAAGTGTACAGAGTGCGGCAAAGCCTACAACAGGAAGGAGAACCTTCTCCATCATCAGCGCCGGCACTCGGATGAGAAACTGTTTCACTGCGCCACATGCGAGAAGAGCTTTGTGATGAAAAGGAGTTTGATTAAGCATCAAAAGAAGTGTCACATGGAGGATACCTTACCCACTTAGCCAGTCAGGGTTTCTTGGGTGCTAGAATATCCATCACAAAGCCTGAGCAGTCCAGCAGAGGTGGGGAAAGCTTTCCAGAAAACCTGGTGACTACTTCAACAACAGTCTCCCCCGTGCAGGAGGGATAGCCTGTTGACACACTGAACCACGGGGAGAGCGACAGCCTCAAAAAGTATCTGAAAGGTTAGCAAGGCAGAGCTACAGGATCTTGCATGCGGAACAGAGAGACGAGCTCTGATGCGAAACTGGAGAATGCATTAAAATGTTCTCACTGTCCACTCTGTATGTTTGGGTCCAATGTAGGGCTTAAAATGGAACCTGGGGGCAAATTCTGACTCTGGAATCGCTTGGCTTGAAACCAGCTCAGCAGAACAAAGACCGCTGTAATCTGGTCTCCCCTCCACTGCAACTCTGCTTTGGTAGCTCCGGTGGTTTGTGCATGCACAATCCATATTGTTTTTGTTCATTGTGGATGCACAAGAAGGTGCTGTCCTGCTGGAGCATGCACAATAAAAAAGAGTGATTGCCCAAGTTGGCATATTCCCAGAGTGACAAGCACCAAAGGTGGAAATGTGGCGAGTCTCTGCACCTTGTTCTGTATCCCCAGAAAATTTTCCAGACGCGGAAAAGATCTGTTTCAACCTTAGTCCAGTCAAAACGGTTCCGAAGCACAGGTCAGCATGACTTACCAAGGCAGTAGGGGCAGCCAGGATTTTAGAGGCGGCACAGGCACTGCTAATGTTTGAGATTCGCTGCCCATTTCTGTGCTGCCTCAAGTTGGACGCGCAGGAGCTGGGCTCTAAGGGGCCGAGCACTCGCATGTAAATTCAGGTAAATACACAAATCAAGTCAATCTATCTGTAATCGTGTATCAGGCCTGGTATCCTGTTGGGCCAGTTATGCACTCTGGGAGCCATGACGCTGTGCTGGGATTAAGGTGTGAGTGAAACAACTTCGGAACTATATGAATCATGGATTTCCTACCTGCTAGGAAAGGGAGGTAGGAACGTCCCATTCAGTGGAGCACTTTTCCTGTTTGTCAGCAGTGAAGAGATCCTCCTGTTTGTCTGTTTTTAGGGGCGGTGAAAATCCTCTCTGGCCTAGGAGAGCCACAAAGCACCACAAGTCCCATATGAGCCTGTAGGTTTTCAGTGCCACCTAGGCCTTGTGCAAAATGGAATTTCATCTTTCGTAAATGCTCTGTGGTGAGTGGGTCGTGTGCGAGGCTGCATGTCTGTCTCTTTGCTGACTTTCTGGTTGTGTTACTTTGCATGGGCCACGATCCTAAAGCCACTTATTTGTGTGTCGTTGCACTGACTTCCATGGGACGACTTGCAAATAAGTAGTTTCAGGACTGTGGCCAAGTCAGTTTGTTTTGTATGTTCTGTTTGTTGTTTCGGAAGTGTTACAAAGCAATAAAGACAAAGTTTACAAAGAACCAAATGCTGTTTGTTTGCTAGAGAGGAGACAAAGGGGGCTTCCTTTAAAATCTTGTCGGAACGAGTCTGTAAGGCTGGGAGAACCAACTCTGCTGGTGTCCAATTCTTGTGTCGCGTGGAGGCTTACAAACTGGAGAGTGTGCAGGGGAGGGTCTGAAGGCTGAAGAAAGAAACTTGACAATGAGATGCTGCTAACAGAGCTCCAACAGTTCATCTTAAAATAAATAAATAGGGTGAAGTAACTTATTTTCCATGTTTACGTGGAAAAAGTTTGGGATATTTAAAAGATTTCTTAATCTAGCAGGGACAGAATGAGAACCAATGGCTGGAGATAAAGGTGGCCATGTTGAAATTAGAAACAAAAGGTATTTTAACAGCAAGGGTGAGTCACCCTCGGAGCAGGCAGCCCATGGAGATAGCAAGGACCTCATCTAGTCTTGTTCTATCCAAGGTTGCATTCGTGCAAGATGCTAAGTCTGTAAAAAAAAATAATTAAAAAAAATCTCTTCTTCCCCTCATGTTCTTTTTTAATCCTGTGAAAAAGTTAGATCAGAGGATGCAGCGGACGTAACGTGTGGTCAGTCCAAAATATTTAAGTCTGAAAGTAAGGTTTAATAATGAATCTCATTCCCTCCCACTCCCTTTCTAAGCGGTCTTGTTAGCATGTCCCGACTCTCCCCTTTCCCAGGTACCACCTTATATGAGGAGACCTCGAGGCAGGAGCCTTCGTGCGGCGTCCGAAAAGCAGCTGCTGAGAAGCCCTGGCGTTAATGTCCTAGACCTTTTCTGTGTGTCAGAGAGAGAGACAGAGAAATGCCGTTGTGTGGGGGGTGAGGGCTATGCCACGGGGGAGTGGGGTGGGGTACGGCCATGGGGATAAGGTGGTGTTGGATGGGGTGGAAAGGTTGGTGCTTTTATTTTATCCCACCCTTCCCTAAAGAAGGGGGTGGCTTACAGTGTATATGAAAACATATTTTTTTAAAAATCCATAAGAACAGTTAAAATACAAGAACAACCCCCCCCCCACTCAACCTACCCAACACCACTACCCCATTTCCCATATCCAAACCCCCCCCCCAGTCCTACCCCAAACTATCCCTGTCCACCAAATGCTCTAACAAACAGAAAGGTTTTGCACCGCCTCTGGAAGAGGCTCGGGCTCCAACGAAGCTCCAGGGGAAGGGAGACTTGTAGCACTGGGTTAGAGAGAGGATTAATGGGTGGCGGTTTAGGAGTTTTAAAATTGTGTTTACGTTTTTTGTGTGTTCCTATGTTTGTTTGTTTGTTTTTTAGTATTTTTGTAACGTAATATTTCTGTTTAACATATTTATTTTTGTAAGCTGCTCTGAGTCCTCTTGGAGAAGGGTGGGGTATAAATAATTTATAATAATAATAAATAAAGACAGGAGGAGGATCTGCCGAGCCCTTTTTCCTGCTGTTAGATGTTTCCCTGGAAAACACCCATGAGGAAAGGGCAAAGAGTGGAGAGAAAGGGAGTGTATTTATTTTGGTTGGCAAGGGAGGGGTGTGTGTGATCTTTGTGCAGTGCATCGATGTAGCATTTAGAAGGGGTTCGGTTCTGATCAGCATTCGCTCCGTTGAACTTGAGATTTGGGAGGGAAAGAAGTGGCGAGATTCTACTAGCAGGTGAATGGTGTGTAGGATGATGGAGAAACGAGTGTGATTGCTGTTGTGTATTGGACGTGGGGGCTGTGACAGCGTGAGTTTCAAATTGTGCAGCAGGTAAGTGTCTGAGAGACTGAAAAGGGAAAGAAAAGAATTGCAGTTGTCTACGGCCATACTACCCTGAACGCGCCCGATCTCGTCTGATCTCGGAAGCTAAGCAGGGTCAGGCCTGGTTAGTACCTGGATGGGAGACCGCTTGGGAATACCGGGTGCTGTAGGCTTTTGCCTGAGCTTTCAGCACCACGGTTTTCTCCAGACATTTTTTTCAATACGTCTGTGAGGTTTTTGTTTTTTTTCCCCCCTCCTTTGAGCAGCCTGAACTACATTTTACTCGTATCTATTGCTGGATTTTAACCCTTTACTGGGCACTTCAACTGCCAACCAGTAAAACATTTTATTAAATAGCACTAGCTTTCGCCATAGCAGACAAAGTACATAATACATTAAAAAAACAAACACAATTTCACCGTAGGGGAAAATAAACATACAAGTCAAAGGTTAAGAATCCTTGTCCTCTCTACCAATACTAATTATCAAATTTCACAGCACCAAGGCAGAGTACAGAAGGTATAAAGTTATGAAATACAAATTATAGGGTGTTTAATCCTTATTCCTTCTGCTAAATAAGCATATAAAGCTAAGTCGGTAATTACAAGTCGATTGGTATTTTTGAAACAACCATATCACCGTCTCTCTACTAGTTTGATTACAGACCAGCTTTAATAGTGGAGTCAACAAATTAGCTCTTACCTCAGCAAAAAAGGAGCACTCCAATATGTAATGTATAATGTCCTCAGGAACACCTACAGAACAGGTGCTTATGGGGAGGGGAGGGGGAGGCGGGTACGGGCAGGAGGTGGCTGCTGGGTACGAGAGGCGACTACCCCCTTCCTCACCCCCACGTGGCCCTGGTCTGGGGGAGGCAGAGCTGGGGCTCTCTCCAAAGAGATTTGATAGACCCTCCTCCTGGGGGAACTGATCCTTTTGGGTCATCGCGAGGGGGTTTCAGGGCATGCAGTGTCATCAGTATGCTGATGACACTCAGCTCTACCTCTCTTTTTCCATCGACCCAGGCCATGCAGTCTCTTTATTTTCTCAGTGCCTTTCAGCTGTGGGGGCTTGGATGAGGTCGAGCCATCTGCAATTTTATTTATTTATTTATTTGATAGATTTTTATACCGCCCCATCCTGCACAGCAGCTCGGGGCGGTTTACAAAATAAAATCCATTTAAAACATTTAAAATACAATTATAAAACATATCGATAAAACAGGGTGGTATAAAAATAAATATACAGGTGGGGGATTAAAAATCAC
>QEPC01000888.1:125075-137521 GCA_003113815.1 Sphenodon punctatus
CTGGTCCGGAGGTTGCAGCTGGTGCAGAATGCCGCGGCCTGTCTCCTGACGGGGGCAGGTCGCAGGGAGCACATGACACCAGTGCTCCGGGCTCTGCACTGGCTGCCTATAAAGCACCGGGCCAGGTTCAAGGTGCTGGTTTTAACCTTTAAAGCCCTTCCCGACCTAGGCCCTGCTTATCTGCGGAATCGCCTCACTCCCCATGTGCCCGTGCGATCCTTGAGATTGTCCGTGGGAGCCTTTACCCGGAGAATGGAAAAGTAACACTAAAACCCTTGTGCACATGAGCAGGGATGTCACGTGACTGTGCTAACTCATGGCAGTCCCCGCCCATTCCTGAACATAAGCAAGCAGCCTGAGTTTCACTTTCATGGAGTGCCCCCTAGTTCTACTACTATTTAATAGGGTAAATAATAGGATGTCAAAGTCATCCACCTTGACCGTCGCTTTAACCATGTTCAGCTGCTCCTCTGTCCTACACTGGCTCCCTCTACGGGAACGCATGCAGCACAAGCTCCTGGGCTTCACCTTCAAGGCTCTTCATGGTTTTGCTCCCCCCTATCTCTCTGCTCTTCTATCCTGCCACATTCCTGCCTGGGAGTTTTGCTCCTCCTCTGCCCCTACCCTCGCCTGCTTGCGACTCCCCTGCTCCTCTCAACGTCTTCACCCCTTCTCTCTTGCTGCCCCCCAGACATGGAACTCCCTCCCTGGATACATTCGCTCTGCTTCCTCCATTCCAACTTTTAGATCCCTCCTGAAAACTTACCTCTTCCGCCAGGCTTTCCCAAGCTCGTCATGAGTGAAATTACATCCTCTTCCCTCCCTCCCTCAGAATCTCTTCCCTGTAACTGAGTTAAGCACGTGCACCTGCATCTTCTCACACTCATGAATGTATCCTAGTCTCTCCTGATGTTCCCCTCTCCCTCATCTCCCCCTTTCTTGGCTCTTAGATTATGAGCCCTTTGGGGTGGAGACCTGTCTGTAACTACTGACTGTACAGTGCCAGGTACATTGCTGGTGCTATATAAATAATAATTAATAATTAATATTTCTATGCTGCCCTTTCCACATAGGTTCATGGCAGCTCACAATAATAAAGCCCAAGTAAAAAACCATTAAACTCAACAAAAAGCCAATAACACCCCATCTAATCCACCTCTCTGCAAATTGCTCGGTTACCATGATTTCACGTATTGGCTGGTACAGGTGAAATCTGTGAGTGCTAGAGTTCACTAAAATGCCATGTGTGCAATCTGTAAAAGTTCTTGCAGTGTTTCCTCTTCAGGGAGTGTCGGGTGCAATCACGGCAACCCTTCCGTACCCAATGTGTCGTTTGCACTAATTAGTATTGGAGAATGAGTCTAATTTTGCTCAGCTACCTTGATTTCACGTATTGGCCGGGTAGCGCACCATATGCCTGTCTTCAAAGAGGCGCAGGCAAAGTGCGATGGCTAAGAACGCCGTCCTCCTAGCTGTGACCTGGCGAAGAACGCGGGTCTCCAGAAAGGTGTCCCCAGCTGATCGCAGAGGCCACGATTGGACACGGGGAGTCGGGTGATCCCTCAGATAGATGCGGCATAGGCCATTTATTTATTTTAGCACATTTATATGCTGCCTCCTCCTGCACAAACATCTCGGGGCGGCTAACAACGTTTTAAAACAAAAATACCATAAAATACATGGATAGTTAAAATGACCCAGCAATAAACCCCCCCCCACCCTAACCCAGCCCACCCATCCTGTCGCCCTCAGCAAAGGCCTGGCGGAACAGCCAGGTCTTGCATTGTCTACGGAAAGAGGGGAGGCCTGCGGCCAGGCAGACCGCCAACGGGAGGGAGTTCCACAGCCGTGGAGCGGCCACAGAGAACGTCGTCCTCATGGTCGACACCAGGGACCTGGGGAGCCTCAAGGAGGGCACCCCTGGCCAACCGCAGGGGCTGATCCAGAATCTGGAGGGTGGGCGGTCGTGCAGATAAGTGGGACCCAGGCCGTTTAGGGCTTTAAAGGTCAAAACCAGCACCTTGAATTGGGCCTGGAAGGCTATCGGCAGCCAGTGCAGTGAACAGAGTGCTAGTGTTACGTGCTCACAGTGGCGCATCTTTATAAGGAGGTGAGCCACCGCCTTCTGCATGAGCCACGGCCTCCGAACCATAACCAAGGGCAGCCCCACATAGAGCACATTACAGTAGTCTAGCCTCGAGGTGATGAAAGCATGGACCACAGCGGCCAGATCCAAGTCCAAAAGAAAAGGCCCAGCCTCCTCACCAGATGGAGTTGGTGAAAAGTGCTCCCAGCCACCGCTGTGACCTATCAATCCAGGCACAGCAAAGGATCCAGAAGCGCTCCAAGGCCGCAAACCCAATCAACCAGAAGGGACTGCACCCCATCAATAAGGAGTCCCAATTCCCTCCAGGGCACAGGACCGGCCAACCATCATCACCTCAGTCTTGTCAGAATTCAGCTTCAGTCGACTTGTCCTCATCCAGTCCCCCACCACAGCCAGACAACGGGTAAGCACCGAGACTGCCGGACCTGGGTCAGATGAAAAGGAGAGGTAGAGCTGGGTGACATCAGCATACTGATGGCACCGCTCCCCAAACCTCCGAATGACCTTCCCAGCGGCTTCATATGCACGTTGAACAAGAGCGGGGACAGAATAGAACCTTGCAGGACTCCACAAGGGAGATGATGAGCAATCGCCCAACACCACCCACTCAGACCTCCTGGCCAAAAAAAGAGCGGAACCACTCAAGAGCAGACCTGTCCACTCCAGCCTAGTCCTGCAGGCGAGTAAACACCACCTCATGATCAACAGTATCAAAAGATGCTGAAAGGTCTAATAAAACCAACAGGGTAGAATTTCCCCAGTCTAACTCCAGGCGAAGGTCATTGTCCAAGGCCACAAGTGCAGTCTCAGTGCCATGTCCAGGATGAAAACCAGACTGCAAAGGGTCCAGGAATCCAATAGCATCCAGATGTTCCTGGGGCTGATGAGCCACCACTCGTTCAATAAACCTCTCTAAAAAGGGAAGGTTAGAGACAGACCGATAGCTGGCAGGGGATTCAATGTCCAATGATGGCTTCTTAAGCAGAGGCCGGACAATTGCTGCCTTAACGCAGCTCAGCGCTCTGCCCTCCCGAAGCGAGGCGTTGATCATCCCAGCCAGCAACAGCCCAACGTCTCCCACCTGGCTTCCACCAGCCAGGACGGGCAGGGATCTGATTTACAATTTGTGGCTTGCACAGCCCCCAGCACCTCCTCAGCGTCAATGGACAACCACGACTGAAATCGATCCCGCACCCCCAAAAGGACAAGGCTGGACTTCCATAAGCCCCAGCTCTGACTCAACACTAGAAACGGTCACGCCAAGGTCACGGTGAATATGAGTGATTTAATTTAATTTATTTATTTATTTTATTTCGGGATATTTTTATCCCGCACCCTCCTGCAAAACAGCAGCTCGGGGCAGCGTATAACAATCCCTACCATAAAAGCCAACAGAAAACCAGCTAAAAAAATTTTAAACCATAAAATACAAAAGAGCAAAAATCAAATCAAAACCCCTCCCCCTCCTCCCCAGCCTATCTGTGAAGTAATCATTAAAAATGTCGCAGTGGGCACTGGACATCTCCAGTTCCTGGCGGAGATAGGCTAGACTGACCAAACCTCTCACCATCCAGAAAAGCTCCGCTGGACGCGACTTTGCAGATGCTACGATGGCAGCAAAGAAAGTCTTTGCTGCCGTCANCTGCAAATTGCTCGGTTACCATGATTTCACGTATTGGCTGGTACAGGTGAAATCTGTGAGTGCTAGAGTTCACTAAAATGCCATGTGTGCAATCTGTAAAAGTTCTTGCAGTGTTTCCTCTTCAGGGAGTGTCGGGTGCAATCACGGCAACCCTTCCGTACCCAATGTGTCGTTTGCACTAATTAGTATTGGAGAATGAGTCTAATTTTGCTCAGCTACCTTGATTTCACGTATTGGCCGGGTAGCGCACCATATGCCTGTCTTCAAAGAGGCGCAGGCAAAGTGCGATGGCTAAGAACGCCGTCCTCCTAGCTGTGACCTGGCGAAGAACGCGGGTCTCCAGAAAGGTGTCCCCAGCTGATCGCAGAGGCCACGATTGGACACGGGGAGTCGGGTGATCCCTCAGATAGATGCGGCATAGGCCATTTATTTATTTTAGCACATTTATATGCTGCCTCCTCCTGCACAAACATCTCGGGGCGGCTAACAACGTTTTAAAACAAAAATACCATAAAATACATGGATAGTTAAAATGACCCAGCAATAAACCCCCCCCCACCCTAACCCAGCCCACCCATCCTGTCGCCCTCAGCAAAGGCCTGGCGGAACAGCCAGGTCTTGCATTGTCTACGGAAAGAGGGGAGGCCTGCGGCCAGGCAGACCGCCAACGGGAGGGAGTTCCACAGCCGTGGAGCGGCCACAGAGAACGTCGTCCTCATGGTCGACACCAGGGACCTGGGGAGCCTCAAGGAGGGCACCCCTGGCCAACCGCAGGGGCTGATCCAGAATCTGGAGGGTGGGCGGTCGTGCAGATAAGTGGGACCCAGGCCGTTTAGGGCTTTAAAGGTCAAAACCAGCACCTTGAATTGGGCCTGGAAGGCTATCGGCAGCCAGTGCAGTGAACAGAGTGCTAGTGTTACGTGCTCACAGTGGCGCATCTTTATAAGGAGGTGAGCCACCGCCTTCTGCATGAGCCACGGCCTCCGAACCATAACCAAGGGCAGCCCCACATAGAGCACATTACAGTAGTCTAGCCTCGAGGTGATGAAAGCATGGACCACAGCGGCCAGATCCAAGTCCAAAAGAAAAGGCCCAGCCTCCTCACCAGATGGAGTTGGTGAAAAGTGCTCCCAGCCACCGCTGTGACCTATCAATCCAGGCACAGCAAAGGATCCAGAAGCGCTCCAAGGCCGCAAACCCAATCAACCAGAAGGGACTGCACCCCATCAATAAGGAGTCCCAATTCCCTCCAGGGCACAGGACCGGCCAACCATCATCACCTCAGTCTTGTCAGAATTCAGCTTCAGTCGACTTGTCCTCATCCAGTCCCCCACCACAGCCAGACAACGGGTAAGCACCGAGACTGCCGGACCTGGGTCAGATGAAAAGGAGAGGTAGAGCTGGGTGTCATCAGCATACTGATGGCACCGCTCCCCAAACCTCCGAATGACCTTCCCAGCGGCTTCATATGCACGTTGAACAAGAGCGGGGACAGAATAGAACCTTGCAGGACTCCACAAGGGAGATGATGAGCAATCGCCCAACACCACCCACTCAGACCTCCTGGCCAAAAAAAGAGCGGAACCACTCAAGAGCAGTCCTGTCCACTCCAGCCTAGTCCTGCAGGCGAGTAAACACCACCTCATGATCAACAGTATCAAAAGATGCTGAAAGGTCTAATAAAACCAACAGGGTAGAATTTCCCCAGTCTAACTCCAGGCGAAGGTCATTGTCCAAGGCCACAAGTGCAGTCTCAGTGCCATGTCCAGGATGAAAACCAGACTGCAAAGGGTCCAGGAATCCAATAGCATCCAGATGTTCCTGGGGCTGATGAGCCACCACTCGTTCAATAAACCTCTCTAAAAAGGGAAGGTTAGAGACAGACCGATAGCTGGCAGGGGATTCAATGTCCAATGATGGCTTCTTAAGCAGAGGCCGGACAATTGCTGCCTTAACGCAGCTCAGCGCTCTGCCCTCCCGAAGCGAGGCGTTGATCATCCCAGCCAGCAACAGCCCAACGTCTCCCACCTGGCTTCCACCAGCCAGGACGGGCAGGGATCTGATTTACAATTTGTGGCTTGCACAGCCCCCAGCACCTCCTCAGCGTCAATGGACAACCACGACTGAAATCGATCCCGCACCCCCAAAAGGACAAGGCTGGACTTCCATAAGCCCCAGCTCTGACTCAACACTAGAAACGGTCACGCCAAGGTCACGGTGAATATGAGTGATTTAATTTAATTTATTTATTTATTTTATTTCGGGATATTTTTATCCCGCACCCTCCTGCAAAACAGCAGCTCGGGGCAGCGTATAACAATCCCTACCATAAAAGCCAACAGAAAACCAGCTAAAAAAATTTTAAACCATAAAATACAAAAGAGCAAAAATCAAATCAAAACCCCTCCCCCTCCTCCCCAGCCTATCTGTGAAGTAATCATTAAAAATGTCGCAGTGGGCACTGGACATCTCCAGTTCCTGGCGGAGATAGGCTAGACTGACCAAACCTCTCACCATCCAGAAAAGCTCCGCTGGACGCGACTTTGCAGATGCTACGATGGCAGCAAAGAAAGTCTTTGCTGCCGTCACAGCCGTGGCATAGTCTTTTTCAAAACAATCTATGCCACAATCGATCGAATTCAGCTCGAGTCCAGTGCCTCCCCCTTTGTGCCGCCTCAGGCCCTCCGTGTATCATGGGGACCTCCCTGTGTTGGCGCAGCGGTGGGAGTGGATGCCTGGGAACCACCGTGTCCGCGACCTCAGTCAAGGTGGTGGTCCATAATGCGACGAGATCATCGACAGAGCGATCAAGGTCTGTGGGAAAACCTCAGACCGTTCTGAGCCTAATACCTGAGCCTACCTATTTACTAGTTCCACTTGTTCCGTTACTCACTTTGCTCCTCCTCTGCATTTTCTCTGTAATTTACTGGCTGTCTGATGTAAGCACCATTCGATCCTTACTGCATGATAGATGTATTAACTAGACGTTCCATCACAGCAGTAGCCACTGTCAAGTTTAACATATTGTATTTGATATTTTGTTCCAGTTACTTTTATAAAGCAAACCATAAAAACAATTCATTTTTTAATGCAGTGGTCTACATTGTTTCCAAACCAAGTGTCTAAGGGCTCTTCATCCTGCTATGTCATGTCCATGCAACCGCCCCTGGATTGCATTTCCTTCCCTAAGTGCACTGTACAGAAATAAATTACTCTGAACATTACATGCTATACCGACTAAGCATGTCTAAGAATTATAAGAGTATTGAATGGCAATCCAATTGCATTTGCTTAGGTTCATTCAGACAACACCACAAACCATTGATGGGTTCCCATGGCAACACTGTGGGGTTGCCTCGTGGTTACCGTACTGTGGGGTTATTTGTAATACCTTAACTGTCCCCCCTTGCCGTTGTATTGGTCACAATGCCCATATAACAAACATACAAAAATATCACAGAATACCAAAAAACGCTTTTACTGATGCCCCTGGCAGGGTGTAGAACTTATTAGGTTGATCTGCCCTCAGAATCTTATGGAACCGAATGCTCCTGGGGGGCGGCGGGGGGGAGTTACCCTCGGATCGATTGAAGCCCTCGCTGCCATGTGAAATGATCTCGTGACGGAGGCCATTGATCAAGTGGCTTCCAGGCATCCGCTTCCTGCACTTCAGTGTTGCAGGTCCCCGTGGTTCACATGGGATGGCTGAAGCATGAGTGGAGGCCGTTAGAGCGTTGGTGGTGCTGTACTCGCGCTGAAGATGACCAATTGTGGCGTAAACTATTTAAAAAACAAAAACTTCATTATCTCAGTTCTCCGTAACAATTGTTTGTCTCCAAAGTTACAGCAAGATTTTCATACATTATTTGAACTTACATATTGGACCGAGAATCAAGCAGGCTTCAGTTGGCCTGGATGTAACAAATCTTATACAACTGAAAACGAAAAAAAAAAAAGAAATAGTAAAAGAAAAAAGGAAAACCGTTGCAATGCAAGATCTGTCTGGTAAGTTATTCCATCAGGGTGCCTTAGGAGCAAGGAGGAAGTCACTCCTGATTTTCTTGTCCTCTTCTGGGGATGTTCAAGTCTCAAATGTCACTAAGGAGAATGTTGATGGTGTTGGAGTCCAGATTAAGTCCCTCTTTTGCTATAGACCAGACCGCAAAGAATGCCTCCAGTGTGTCGTTTATGTCTGCAGAGATTCTTTCCATTGTGATCCTACACCACAAACGTAGCCTAACATCCATGACAGTAGGCAGGGATGCTGCCTTCCATTTTTTGGCGATTGAGTGTAAGACTGCAAGTTGAATTTGCTGGCACACCTGAACCTGCTCTTTGATATTATGGACCCTTAGGGAAAATTCCCAATTGGCCAATTTTAGGCCTGAATGGAACAACTTCTCTCACTATTTACTCCATCCACTTCCAGGTTTCTCTCCACAATGGGAGTATTTCCGAGCACTCCCACCAGCGGTACAGTGTTGTGCCAGCAAGTCCACAACCCCTCCAACAATCTTCATTATCTATCACATTAGCATTAAACAATCCAGGTGGTGTCTTATACCATTGGTAGTATAGCTTAATCTGAATGTCTCGTACCAGCAGAGAGGACGTCGAGCTCGTGGCCATTACTTGCCACATTTGTTGCAATTCTGATTGTTCTATATGGACCATAAGCTCGTCCTCCCATTTGCTTACATAACCTTCATCTGGGAAAGTGATGATTAACTTTATTTCTCTGTATAGTCTTGACAGTATTTTAGTGTCCTTGGTGGATTCAAACAACACTGTTTCTATAAATTTGGCTGGTCTGCTAAAAGGGGTTTATCTCTATGTTTAGTTAATGTAGTCACTAATTTCAGCTACGTTAAATTTATCTTTTGTTTTGTTTTGTTTCTAATTCTGTTTGTGTTAGAATCTTAGTTTTGAAATGTGTTTGGCTAAACAAATTTTCTCTCTTCTCAACAGTGGGCAATTTCAGACGTTACGATACCACGGTCACCCACAGTGAATCCCCTGTGGTGGCCGTTCGTACTGTAACGTCTAAAGGAATTTCCGCCAGATGTTCACCCCAGTGAATACCTGGTGGTAATCACATTGACCACGCTTCTGGACCTCCGGCCGTCCGGAGGTCCGGAAGTGTGGTGGGATCGGGCCTCAACCATGGTTGGATTGACCATGACCCGGGATGGGCCGCAGCGTGGGTGGCTGGGGAAGCACGGGGGGGGGCAGGGCTGTGCGGCCGCACGTCGTGCAACCCCGCCCCCTCCCTGATCCCCCTCCAGAATCAGGCCGGCACGTCTGAAGGACGGCCAGACTGATTCCTGACCGGGATCTGAAACGGATCCCAGTTTGTGATTGAGCGTGGCGGGCCTCTGGGCCTGTCACGTCTAAAATTACCCAGTGTTAACAGCACTGCCAGTTCTCTTTCATCTGTATGGATAAGGCTTGTCAATGACATATATGGAGATCTGCCTGAAGCTATTTCCGCTTTCTAGGTATGTTTGCTCCATATTTTAAGGGCATTAATTATAAAAGGATGTGACAGGTTTTGTGAATATTTAGGCCTCTCCTAGTCTATAAATGTATTTTTAAAATTCTCAATTTGGGATTGCTGTTTTTCAGGGTGATTTCAGACGTTACGTGAACACGGTGATCCACGGTGAATACCCACCTGTGGTCACTGTGTCCCGTACGTCTGTTCGCGGCGCGAGATGTTGGCCACGGTCAATCCCCACATGGGGTTCATTTGAACCACGCTTCCCGGGCTAGCCGGGGGAAGGTCCCAGGAAGCGTGGTCAAATGGACCCCGGGCCGTGGCCAAGGAAAAGTAACGTCTGGCCGCGTGCCACGGCCCGGGATCCCCGGCGGGATCCCGGGCTGTGGCACGATCGGCCGGACACAGCGGCCGCATTGGCCCCGCCGCCCGCCCGTCTCCTCGGAGGGCGGGCGGCGGGGTGCGTGGAGGGGGCGGGGCCGCGCGGCCGCACGTTGCGCCGTGCGGCCCCGGCCCCTCCCACTTTCCCCGCCGGGATCCCCCCGGCACGTCTGTTGTGCCGTTACGGGGTGACCCCAGCGGGGAACGAAGCCGTTGGTGCCGGTACGGGGCCAACGGCCCGCGTATCGTCTGAAAGTACCCTCAATTTGAATCCAGTAGGGCTCAGAGGGGTCTCTATACCACATTTTAACTGCTCTTAAACAGGAAGTGAAGTAATATCCTTTAATATCCGGTATATTAGTTCCTCCCTGGTCCCAATTATTGATCAATATAGACTCTTGGTCTTTTGTCCCAGGTGAAGGCCCCAAATATTCTATTAATACTATTTAAAAAGCTGTTAGGTATTTCAGTTGGGAGCACCATTATAACCTATAAACTTTTTGGTAAGAGCATCATTGTTGTTAGGTTGATACGGCCCAGCCATGAACATTGTACAGTGTGCCATTCCCTAATTTTATTTTTACATTCTTGTATAAGGGGCTGAAAATTAGTGTTTGTAGTTTTCTTAGTGAGTTGCACCCCCAAATATTTCAGTTCTTTTCCCACAATTTTTATGGGTCATGTTCTCACCATTTCTTCCTGTTGGGATTTAGTAAGATTCAATAATGTCTTGGATTTTGTAACATTTATTTTAAAGCCTGATACTTGGCCAAACTATCAGCGAGACCTTGTGTTCATGTTCCCCTATTTTAATGCCTGTCCAGTCCAGTCCGGTGGGCCCAATAGGTTCCCTCAGCAACACATCACCAGCCCCGCCCCTGGGAGCTAGGAAACTTTAATGCCTGTAATATTTTAATCTTGCCTAATCAATGCTGCTAGTGGCTCTATCGCTAAGTTAAATAATAGGGGAGACAGAGGGCAACCTTGTCTTGTACCCCTGCCTAACTGGAGGGTATCGGTCAAGCTACCATTGATGATTAAAACCACTTTGGGATTTTTGTATATAATTTTTACCCAGCATAAGAAATTCCCCTTGATACCCATCTTTTCTATCACCTTGAACAAAAAAGGGTGTATAATTGCTTTATCTGCATTGAGCGAAAACAGCATCACTGGAGTTTTATTTGTGTTAATCTGGTGTATGATATCTGCAATTTTTCTAATGTTATCTACTCTGTCTAGCACGAATAAAGCCCATGTGGTCTGGTGGAATTATGACTCTGATGACATCTGCTAGCCGATTAGCCAATAGATTAGTAAATATCTTAGTCTTCATTTAATAATGTAATTGGCTGGTAGCTTCCACAGTCGTGTTGTTGTTGTTATAAGCAATTGTATAGTGCCAACTGTGTACCTGGCACTTTATAGAACAATGAAATAGATGTGGTCCCTGCCTACGTCTTACAATCTAATAGACACGGAGGGGGAAGACAAGGAGAGAGGACATAGGGAGAGACAAGGGTTAAAACATTCAAGTGGATGTGACGCCTCAGGTGCACATGCTTGGCTTGGTTGCAGTTAGGGAGGAGTTGGGGAGGGCAGACAGTAAATGTTGAGAGGAAAGTTCTAGCAAGTGTTGGGAAAGGCGGCGAGGAAGAGGTGGGTTTTGAGGAGGGATTTTAAGAAGCGGAGGGAGGGGGCAAGGTAGATGAGAGCAGGGAGGGAGTTCCAGGCATGGGGGGCAGCGAGGGAGAAGGGACGAAGGCGGTTAGGGAAGACGCGGGAGAGTGAGGGAGGGGACAGAGGAGGAGCAGACAGTGCGTGCAGGACTAGTGCGTGCAGTGTGTAAAGAGACTAGGGCTGAGAGGTAAGGGGGGGCCAGGCTGTGAAGGGCTTTGTAAGTAAATACCAGGAGTTTGTGAAGGATGCGCTGGGAGAGGGGGAGCCAGTGAAGCGAGGAGAGGAGAGACTGCACGTGGTCAAAGCGACGGGCTGAGTGGATGACCCTAGCAGCGGAGTTTTGGATGGAGATAAGGGGGGACAGATGAGAGTGGGGGAGGCCAGTAAGGAGGAGGTTACAATAGTCAAGGCGAGAGATGACCATGGCATGAACAAGGGTTTTGGCTGAGGAGACAGAGAGAAAGGGGTGAATCCGAGCAATGTTATAGAGGGCAAAGCGACAGGACTTGGCAACAGAGTCGATGTAAGGTTTAAAGGAAAGGTGAGTATCGAAGACGAAGCCCAAGCTACAGGCTTGGGAAACAGGACGGATGGTGACAACATCAATAAGGATGGATAGAGAAAGGGGGGGGATGGGAGGAAAGATAAGGAGTTCAGTCTTAGCCATGTTGAGCTTGAGTTGGCGTTGGGACATCCAGGCGGAGATATCAGAGAGACAGTTGATGAGGCGAGCTTGGACAGAAGGGGAAAGGGGGTGGAGAGAGAGAGTTGAGTGTCGTCAGCGTAAAGATGATATTGGAAGCCGTGGGAGGCAATGAGTTTGCCCAGGGACAGGGTGTAGATAGAGAAGAGGAGAGGGCCCAGGACAGAGCCTTGGGGAACCCCAACCGAGAGGGGGAGGGAGGAGGAGGTGGAATTGGGAAGAGACACATTAAAGGAGCGGTCAGAGAGGTAGGAGGAGAACCAGTCAAGAACAGAGCCGGAGAAGCCCAGGGAGTGAAGAGAGTCCAGTAGGAGCGAGTGGTCAACAGTGTCAAAGGCAGCGAAGAGGTCAAGGAGGACAAGAATGGAATAGAGGCGCTTAGATTTAGCAACAAGTAGATCATTGGTAATCTTGGTAAGGGCAGTTTCAGTGGAGT
>QEPC01000888.1:138289-159919 GCA_003113815.1 Sphenodon punctatus
GGGGAGAGGGAGGAAGCAAAATCTAAAGGAGTAATAGCCTGCAGATCACGGAAGGGGCGTGGAGCTGGGGAAGAAGATGGGGGTTGGTGGGAGAGGTTGAAGGAAGCGAGGTGATGGTCGGACACGGGACAAAGGTCAAAGGAGAGGTCAGCAACAGGACAGTTTCTGGAGAAGATGAGGTCGAGAGAATGGCCGTTGGTGTGGGTGGGGGAATCCGTCCAGAGGCGGGGATCAAAGGAGGAGGTTAGGGAGAGAAAGCAGGAGATAGAGGGCTGGGAAGGTCCGTCAACATGGATGTTGAAGTCTCCTAGAATGAGAGCGGGGGTATCGCAAGAATGGGGCCTAATTGTTGACTAAATACCTGATACAATTCTGCCGCAAATTCATCAGGGCCTGCCGCTTTATTTTTTGCAAGGCTTTTAATGACCTCTTCCACTAAAACGTCAGTATTCAGAAAGTTGCTGGTTTTTGTGCTCATTACTGGCAGTTTGATTTTATCCAAATATTTCTGTATTGCCTCCTCTTGAGGGTTAGTAGTATTATATAATATTTGATAATCTCTAAACAAAGCTTTAATTTCCTTATCTGTGGTGCATAAATTCCATTTAGGGTCCTGTATACCAGAAATGCACACGCTCTCTCTCTCTCTCTCTCTCTCTTTCTCCTTCTCCTTTAATTTCTTCCTTTAACTTGGGGTTGGGGGCTTGTTTGTTTTTTAGTTCTACTGTATTCAATTTTGTATATATTTCTTTTAACTGTTATTTTCTTTCCTTTTCAGCATATGCCTCCAGAGATATGTACTGTCCATGCCAGAAGGCTTTCAAAGAATCCCACAGTGTATGTGGACTGGTGTCTGCCTGATCATTATGTTTAATAAATTCTGCTATTTCTTCTTGTATTTTTTCTTTGTGAACCTGTCCAATAGGGAATTAGCTCTCTTTGGATCGGGGGACCTACACACCCTGGTTTGCAGATACGAGAGAGATTCAAATAGATGGGATCTTAATCGTAGTTATAGAATTATTTAGTTGTTCACACATTTATAAAACCCAGTTTGTAATGATCCAGCAGCAGTTACATAGCTATACAATATCCCACACCCAAAGTCAGTCTTACATGTCTTGAAAGTTCAAAACGGTGGATGTTATCTGTCAGGAGCAGCAGATAGGTGATGGCCTGGTCTGGTCAAGTTGTAGGACCCCCTATGGAGGGGTCCTGGAAAGGGTCAACAGCCCACAGACACCAAGTTAGATGACAAGCGCTGAGACAAAATTCTGGTCTCTGCTTCAGTCTTTTATAGTGTTTTGGGGAGAAGATGTTCTTTAGTATGCATATTCTAGGGTGCTTGATTGTGAAGTGTGCTTGTTGGTATTCATCTTCCGGGGTCTGGCTGTCATCTCCCTTTCCCATCCATCTGGAACTTGGGTGCTAATGGTCATATTAGCAGTTTGTTTGTTAGTCAGGGTGGGCACCTGATAACAGGACATCTTTTTCCCTCCCTTCAGGCAGGGCGCAGAGATACTGATGTGTACGCCTTTGTTGTTTACTGCAGTTGACCATCTGAGTGTTTACCAGGTCTTTGTCTTGTCTTTGCTCCAGCACTGAAAGTTTGTTTATAGTTAAAAGCAGGATACCAATGCTATCTGTTCTGGAGTGATGGTCGCTTGAATGGCTGCTGCTTGTCAGTTGGCATCTCCCTGGGCAGGAACATCTCCTCCTTCCCCTCCAGGCGTGAAGCAGGGATGCTCCTTTTGTCATTCCAGCTGACCATTCGGTGTTTTGGGTTGCATAAGTTGCATACAAGCACCCTCTTATCAAGCACCTTTGTTTAGTCCTTGTCAGTGCTTTGTTCCAGGCTGGATGCAGTTGGTCAACAGGATGATGTGAATCACAGATCTTGCCAGACATGGTGATATGTTGGGAGTTTGTGAAAGTCATGTGATTATTTCCCACACATCGCCTACCTGGCTATTTCTAGAAATCCTGCCTACTGGATCAGTACAGATAATTCAGCTTTGGTACAATAGTTACATGCATTTTCAAATATGGTCAATGGTTCCAGTATATTAATTCTCATAGTATATTACATACAATCAAATCACAACAAACCTGGTTCATTAAAGTATTTTTGTGCAATCTCCAATGAAATTGTGTTCTTTTATAATTACCAGATCCACTAACTTTTAATACTATTGCATTATGATCAGAGAACCTATTGGTATTAATATAGCAGTTGATGCATTTAGGCAGTAAGTCTTTAGTAATCAGAATGCGGTCTGTCAAAGAATAGGAATTATGGACTGGGGAGTAAAAAGTATTATCTTTGGTGGTCGGGTTTAATGTTCTCCAAACATCTATCAGGTGGTTTTGTTCAATTAAGTCCTTTATCTTTCTAAGGGAGCTCTCCTTAACCGACTGTGTTGGCTTATCCAAAGGATATCCAAAGGCGACCTTAATTGTAAAGGACAATTAAGGTCGCCCAGTATTATCAGTTTTCCTTCAGCATTCCTTTGAATAATTGGGAGGTATTTCACTAGGAACCCTAATGCGTCTGAGTTGGGCGCATACAAATTCATGATTGTATACAATTGCTCCTGAATTGTTCCCTTAATCAAAAGAAACTGCCGTCAGAATCTTTCGTTTGCGCTTTGTACTTAAAATTGGTCTCAGAGAAACCTAATGAGACCCCTGCTTTTTTCTTATTTGAGTCTGAAGAAAAGAAAAATTTGCTCATCTCTTTTGTGTTTAAACCAGAATATGTCTTCTCTCAGCAGGTGTGTTTCTTGTAGGGCAAATATATTAGCTAAGAACTATCAATTATCTGAATTTAGTATTTTCTCCTGATACCTAAAGAGAATGACATGAGAAACATTTACAATAATATTGGTCTTTTAGTACCATCTAGTGGGCTCTCTTAGTAATTACCTTCCTTAAATTTTAAGCTTTTATCTAGATACGTTATACCCTATCCACCTCCTATAACTTCAAAGTACTTTTTACTCATATTTTTCCAACCATTACCATCATTCCCCACATATCATTACCTATTAGAGGCAGGTCATTTAAACTCTGAAGGTACAGTAACAGGGAGCAGTTCTGCGTAGCTGCTGCCTCTTTAGGAGAGGGCTAAGTGGGCTGTGCACATGTACATGGGTCTGAGAGGAAGCCAGCTCCATAGTGTAAGAACAGGCTGAGAGCCCAAGAGACGGAGTAGGCAGGACACTGTCCCTTTAAGGGTAGCCAAGCTGGAGAGCTGCCCACGCCCACTCTGGGGATATAAGGAGAGGCAAGACTGTGAGAGAGGCAGTTTCTGCCTGGATGCCAAAAGAGCAACCTCTCCCAAGGAAAAGCCTAAAACGGATCCTTCCCACTCTCCGCTCTCCAAAGTGCTGAAGGCTGGAAGAACCAGAGTGGATCCAGGTATTGGGAAAGGCTCTTGGATACTTGGTTTGGAAACAATGGAGACCACTGCATTTAAAAAAGTAATTGTTTTTATGGTTTGCTTTGTAAATGCAAGAACAGAAGGGTAAATATATCAAATACAATAAAACTCTTTGTAGCAGCTACTGCTGTTAATGCAACATTTAGTTGATATATCTATCCATGCAGTAAGGCTAGAATGGTGCATCAGACAGCCGGTAAATTGCAGAGAAAATATATTCTTAGTTATTTGTTGTTTTTTTTTTATTATTATTTATATAGCACCAGCAATGTACCTGGCACTGTACAATCCACAGTCAGACAGGTCCCTTCCCCTAAGGGGCTTACAAGCTGAGAGACAAGGGAGGGGGCTACGAGGGAGAGGTAAACATCAGGAAAGCCAAGAGTAAGTTAATGAAGTTGAGAAGTTGCAGGCTCACGTGCTTCACTTAGTTACAAGGAATTAGGTTCTGAATACAGGGTGGGGGGAAGGATGCAGTATCCCTCATGACAAGCTAGGGAAGGCCTGACGGAAGAGGTGGGTTTTCAGGAGGGATTTGAAAGTTGGGAGGGAGGGAGCAGAGCGAATGTATCCAGGGAGGGGGTTCCAGGCAAGGGGGGCAGCAAGGGAGAAGGGGCAAAGATGTTTTTAGGAGCAAGGGGTTCGCCAGCAGGTGAGGGTGGGGGCAGAGGAGGAGCAAAGCTCCCGGGCAGGAGTGTGGCAGGATACAAGAGCAGAGCGATATGAGGGAGCAAGGCCATGAAGACTAGAGCCCTGAAGGTGAGGGCGGAGAGGAGGGGTTTACATAGTCAAAGCGATGGGCAAGGTGGATGATTTTGGCTGAGGAGCATTGAATGCCGATGAGGGGGGCCAGATCAGAGAGAGGGAGGCCAGTAAGGAGGAAGCTGCAGTTGTCAAGGTGAGAGATGACTAGAGCATGGACTAGGGGTTTTTGCAGCGGCAACAGTGAGGCAAGGCTGGATTTTAGCAATATCGTACAGAGCAAAGCGACAGGATTAACAACAGCCTGGATCTGAGGCTTAAAGGAGAGGGAGGAGTCGAAGAGGAATCCCAGGCGATGGGCCTGAGGGACGGGCTGGATGGTGACTCTTGATGGAAACTTGAGGGGGAAAGATTAGGAGGAAAGATGAGTTCAGTCTTGGCCGTATTAAGCTTGAGTTGGCGACGAGACATCCAGGCAGAGACATCAGCAAGACAGTCAGCGATAAGAGTCTGGATGGAGGGGGAGAGCGTGGGTGTCACGGGGAGCCAGAGGAGAGCCCTGGGCCAAGCAGGGGGATATACTTGCACCCAGAGGTCACATCATGTAAATGTCACAATGTCAAACCTGGGAGGAATGGAAAATGGGACGTTTCAATGTGAAACCTGTGATGGGACATTGGGAGAGTGTTTGAGTGACAATGCAGCTTGCAAAGGAGAGCTCCGCCCAGGGGAGCGTAGCAGCTATCAATGGGCCACTGGCAACTATCCGTCCAGGTAACGATTCATCAGCATCATCGCATGAGACTGAGAACAACGGAGGTGATGGCTTCTTAAGTCAAGAGCCAAAAGAAGAACCATCTTGAAGCTGGGGGTGTGTGGGGTGTGTGCGCGCGTCGCGTGTCATACAGGTGATACTGGAAACTGTGGGTTTCACTGAGATTACCCAGAGAAAGAGTGTGAAGGGAGAAGAGAAGGGGGCCTGGGACAAAGGCTGGGGAACTCCCACAGAGCAGGGAAGCGACGTAGAGGAGGGACCAGCAAGAGAAACCGTGAAGGAGTGGTTCAAGAGATACGAAGAGAACCAGTCTAGAACAGAACCCCGGAAACCAAGGGAGTGTAGTGAATTCAGGAGCAGGCAATGATTGACGGCGTCAAAGGTGGCAGAAAGATCGAGACGGTTAAGAACAGTTACTAACCACGGATGCTGAAAGAGTGAAATTTCATACGCAGAACGCTCATCCACGAAAGAGAACTAATTAAAATGAGAACGCGTAGCGTCCTACTGGTTGACGGGCCTGGACTTAGAGGTAGGGCCCCTAGGCCCAGGCCTCAGGCGGCATTTTCTGGGGGGCGGCAGTCCTGGCGCCAGCTCTGTCCCGCTCCATTTTTGTTTTTATCCCTGCACAGCCGACGCCAAAGCCCGCTGCCTCGGGTCCCCATCCCTCACCTGCCTCTGCCGAAGCCTGCTAGTAGTAGTGCAGCAGCATCAGGACACCAATCCAAGCTGTTCGTTTACAAACAACTCCTCCCCACGTGAGTGAGAAGGGGGTTGCCTTGTAAAGAAGGTTCTTCTTTGAGGATCTCTGCGATTCTCACTACTGGGATTCACTTCCTGCTCCGCAGGTACCGGAAAACCTCTTGTCAGCAGTTTCCAGGCAGATGTCCTGGAAAGATCTAGAACATGGTATGGGCTCTGTCCCTCCCCTCCCCCTGAGAAAAGTGTGGAGTTCAGATCACGTGAGAGTGGGAGTGCATAAAAGGGGGCGGAGCCCTCACCACCTCCGTTCCTTCCAACCGCGTCGCCGCGATTGGAAGACCTCCGTGCTTCTCAGCACAGTCAGTAGTTTACCTCATAGAGGAGGACTCCTTTCTCTGGTAAATTCTTGTCGTTTTCTTCCTAAAAAAGATCAGAAGAACTTGCGGTTGGACTCTGCCCCACCCCACGGGGTCCCCCCCACGGGGGCTACTGCCTACCTCTCCTGGGCTGGGAAAGTATGCCCAAGCAACCGGGCTTTAAGCGGTGTGTCTCCTGCCCCGCCACGCTCTCAGTGAGTGACATGAGCTTTGCCTTTCCTGCCTGGGAGAAGGACGTAACACGAGGACTTGCTCTCACTGCGCTCTTCTCTCCTCTCAGACTAAAAGGGCGTGTGCTCTGAGTCTGCAGGAGCTCCTTACTAAGAGAGCCCTTCGTGGTGGGGGGGGGGGGGAAAGGAAGAAGGGCCGCTGTCCTTTTCGTCCAGGCACCAGACCTCCATGGATCCATTGGCTCCCGCCAGACTGCTTGCTCCCGCTCTCCGTAGATGGCGTCTGTGGCCTCGGTACCGTTACTTGTACCACCGGTACCAGACATACCCAGTACCGTCATCATAAAGAACTTTCTTCGAAATAGCTCTGAACATTCTCACAACTGGGTTGTGCATGCTCACCCTATCTAAGAATATAAGAAAACAATTCCATGCAGGGCTGGAAGGTTGGGTGGTGTGAGAATGTTTGGTGCCATCTCGAAGAATCTTGTTTACAAGGAAGCAACCTTCTGTTCTTCTTCGAGTGGCTCCTGACATGCTCTTTTTACATGGCTCCAACGGGTGGGGGGGTCCGTGGGTGGGGCGTGCACACGGCCGCTCACACATCCCCACTCACCACCACCCCGGTCATCCGCAGCCACAGAGCAACCTCCATTTCCCCCGGTTGCTCCGTGCGTTCAGACAAGCCTGGGGTGAGTGGGGATGCGTGTTAGGGAGTCACTGCAGGCACGTGCACCGTATCATTCACACGGAGCTCCCCCACCCAAGGACACACAGCGTGGGGGCGGGGCTTGGCTTGGGGGCAGCAGCCTGAGAAGGGCCATGGGGTGCAAAAATCCTAAATCCGGCCCTGGTGGTTGGCACTCAAAGTGGGGGGGAAACCCAGTAAGAGATAAAACATAGTTCAAGGAATTTAAAAAAAAAAAAAAAAAAAANCCTGAAATCCCTTCCAAACCCAGAAAGACCAGTTTTTTTTTAGGAAAATCCCCACATTTTGGTTTAGTTCAAGGAATTTAAAAAAAAAAAAAAAAAAAGGCAAAAAAAACCAAACAGAAAAGCCACAGCTGTTAGCAAAATGCTTGGAGAAGGCGACGGGAGCGCCGGCAAAAGCCTACAGCACCCGGTATTCCCAGGCAGTCTCCCATCCAGGTACTAACCAGGCCTGACCTTGCTTAGCTTCCGAGATCGGGCATGTTCAGGGTAGTATGGCCGTAGGCAAAGGTTGGTGTTCAGTCGTCCCCTTTTCAGTCTCTCACACAGTTGGCTGTTACTCACAATTGTGTTAGTTATTCTATCTTAGGTAGGAATTTAGGATGTAAAGCAATATCTATTCGTTCTTGGAAAATCTGCAAATATGGTTCTGAGATTATTATGGCTGCTATTTCACTTAGTTACTTACTTATACTTCATTGTTTCCAGCTATACCAATTGACATACATAACATAGACAAATAAAATACATAAGACCGTGGGGATTACAAAAATCATCCGATTGATATATAATATAAAAAAATAAAATAAAAACAATGAACTATAAAAATAGCTCATAAGGGTAAAAGTGAAAAGAAAGCCAAGGCTTTCAATAGAATTAACCAATACTCAGATTCCCTTGAGCTTTCTGCCTCTCTATTAAAATAAGGAAACAGGCAATTGCTTTTGATATCTCTAGATCCTTTGCTTCAACCAACATAATCATTTTATCACTTTCTACGAGGTGAACATTTGTAAATAGAGGATCGATCCAGGCCTGCCTTAAATCCTGAAAGATAGGGCACCGAAAAATCAAATAGTCAAGCATGTGAATTTCACATACGGTACAGGCACAGATTGTAGCATCGTAGGGGATCTGATGTCTCCTCCCTCCTACTGCATAGGTCTCAAACAGATTAAATCATAAAAGAGTCACCGTCCTTCTTAGTTTGGGATTAGATAACCGTTGGAGGTAAGGTTCAAGAACACTGGATTCCTTCACCTGCGAATACAGAGGGGCTATCTTACATTTCTGAGTCAGCCTAATTTCTTGGTTTAACGCCCACTCCCATAGTCTCCGTCCAATTTCTGCTTTTTCTACATGACGGATATTATCCTCAAGGGGTAGGGCAAGGGTTAGAAGTAGGTCCTTTAGTGCTCTCCACCATCTAAACTGAATAGCCCCCTGATGTATTATTTGCTCATTGAAACACTGGAATACCAAGGAATCTGGGTCCCTGTGGCATAATTTGTGCCAAAAGAGGAGGCCTCTCAGTTTGGTGTGGGATTCCACAGACAAGAAGCCTGTTTCTAGGCGTAGCATATGGAGCGGTGTCGATCTTGGGGCCCTCAGAATAGTACGGAGGAAATAACTGAGGGGCAACTCCAATTTGTTCGTGTAGCTATAGAAAATTACTTCAGCTCCATAAAGAAATTTGATGGAGAACTTTGGTCGAAAAGATGTTTATAACTTGGTCGACCGGAGTCGAAGGAGAGGCTTGGAAGAGCTTTAACACCTCTGCTGTTGACTGTTTAGCTTTTGCAATCCAGGTTTCCCTGTTTGCCTGCCACGTCCGTGAGGCCGAAAAAGTAAGGCCTAAGTACGTCTGTCTAGCAGTCTGCCCTACTTTCTGCTGCCCCAAGGTCCATCGATATTTGGTGCGAGGGGCACCAAATGAAATAAGTTTAGATTTAGGGATGTTAATCTGTAAGTAACTGTCCTGAATCAAGACATTGTTGAAGGCCCTGTTTGGATTGTGACAGGAGGATAATATCATCGGCAAAAAGTAAAATGGAAATTGGCCTGTTCATAATCTTTGAGGGGGTATGGGATGGTGAGCCTCAATCAATTGGACGGCATCATTAATGAAAAGGTTTAATAATAAAAGGGCCAATAGGCATCCCTGCCTGACTCCCCGATTCAAGAAGAATGGACTAGTTGTCCTGCCCTTTGGTCCCACCCCCACCACCGCAGTATTATCTCTATGGAGACTTTTAATTAGGGCCAATAATTGTGGATCTATCCCCAGCCCATAAAGCTTTGACCAAAACAATTCTCTAGGCACAGAGTCAAAGGCCTTAGCCAGGTCTATAAATGCGACAAATAGCTTAGCTTTCTTGATCTGGATGTATTTCGCGACCAAGTGGATCAAAATGAAACAGTTGTCGAGCGTAGATCTGTCTGGTCGAAAACCTGCCTTTTCCTCTGCTAATAGTGCCTTGTCCTGTATTCAATCCGCCAAGGCAGTAAGAAGAACTCTAGAGTACAATTTGCCTAAGATGGATAGGAGACTAATTGGTCTATAGCAGGAGGGGTCTAGGGAATCTCTCTTCTTAAATATAGGTGTTAAGATTGCCACAGTCCAGGAGCTCGGAATATTTTGGGTCATATTAACTGTCGTAAAAAATCTGGCTAAAACCGGGATCCACCAGCCAGAGTTGTCTTTGAACAGCTCTGGCTGGATAGCATCCGCTCCGGAGGCCTTGCCACATCGTAGACTGTTAATGTACTCGCATACGTGAGTTTCCCTTACTAGAAGGGGAAATGGATCCCAAAGAGTTGAGCTATAAGGCGCATCTGCGCACCCTATACCCAGTTCACAAGAAGGTTCCTGATATAGTTCCTCATAAAAAGTCAGCCAGCGATCATCAGTAATCCGAGAGTACGCAGAGGCCCTCCTTGTCCCATACCAAGAATTGATCAGCTTCCAATATTTGGTTGCATCCCTTGTCTTAGCTGCGACTTCCAGCTCGGCCCAAACCTGGGCGAGTTTGCTGAGTCTCTTGACCCTCAGAAGTTTAAAATACCCTTTCCTACAGGTCACATAGAGATCCCAATCAGAACGTAGATGGAATCGTTTCCAGTTTCGTCTGATTCTATGCAGAGCCGCCATAGCGGTTCTACGCTCCTGGTCATACCAGATGTTATTGTGCCTAGAAGACCTCTGTGCCTGGGTAGTACATGGCTTCCTAGTTATAACCAGGAGGAGACAATCTATGATGGGCTGAAAAAGAGAATAAACTTCAGCATGATCTTTAGCTGTTAGTAGAGAGTTACGCACAGCCAACAGATCGGGAGAGTAGAGCAAAGAGGTTACCTGAATGGAAACTGTAGGTGTCAATTTCACTGGAAGTTGGATTCATAGAAGAGGTAGGTCCAGGGACCTCTCCTCTTCTTTGGGGAGAGGGACAGCTAGCTCTAAATGGAGGGGGAAATGATTCCCCTCAGGTCTTATTATAACAACAAGGTCCTTTACAAGCGGGAAATCCAGGGTAGGGACCATGACATAATCTATAACACTGGCCCCAAGGATAGAGTCAAATGTAACATGTCCGAAAGGGTCAGAAGGCGTTCTACCATTCGCGATTAACAAGCCCTGCTCTTGGGTAAGTTGTAATAACCTCTCTCCATGGCTGTTGGAATTGAATTCATTGAGGCTTGTGTAGGGATCTTTAGGAATGCGTTCAGATGGGAATCCTCTAATTCTGCCTATCGAGCCCCCAGACAGGCATTGAAATCGCCCATAATAATTGATGTTGAGGTCGGAAACTCATGGGCTAAGGTATCTGACATCTCGCTAAAAAGGTCCCACAATAAAGGTGCGTAATACGGGCAAGTGGCAGGGGGGAAATAAACATTGACAATAAGCAAGGGGTTGACATCTGAGCATGTGACCTGAAGGACCAAAAAGTTGGTGAACTGGACTTGGATATATCTAACACGATCTAGGACCCTAGTGGCTATAAGTGTAATAATCCCTCCAGAGGGTCGGCCCTTAGCTGCCTCTTTCAAACCTGGCACAGCATAGAGGGAGAAGCCCTCAAAAGAGAGTGAGGCCTCAGCCCCCTGTGACAGCCAAGTCTCCTGAAGACAAACAATATCATAATTACCCCAAAATTCCATCCGTTCCCGATCCCCCAATTTCGATTTCAGCCCCTCAGTGTCCCAGGAGAGGCAATATAAATTGGCGGGCTCTCGCTGTCATGTGAGGACAGATAAATCCCCATTTTGAGAGGCTGAAGGGTGGGTGGGACAAGATGCCGACTCACCATACTCCCCCCAGGGTGGAACCAGTCTTTGGGGAGTTAATTTAGGAAGGAGAGAGTCCATGGGGGGGAGGGTACTTCCAAATCAGGCTGGTCACGGGCAGTTCCTTCACCATCCAGGACCGAGATAGATATCTGGTTATTAATTAATTATTATTATTATTATTATAAACATTTATATAGCGCCAGTCGTGTGACCTGGTGCCTCCAAATCGAGCAGGCCGGTCCAGATCCCACGTTGGGAGAGCTGTAAAGAGCTCCGATTCTCCCCAAGGCTTGTAACATCCAGGGTTTCCCAGCTTGCGTCCTGAGCAGGCCATGGTCCTACACTCAATGTGCCATCAGAGTAAACCTCTGGCTGAAGAGAGCCGGGCCTGAAAGGGCTACAGAAAGCCATGCGCCATGGTGTTTTCACCCCTCTGTCTATACGTCCCTGTAGCTCTGAGGCAATTCCCAGCCTCCCAGAGAGAAGAAGCAGCCGACTGAGACGTGAATAATATTTCATATCTCCGAAAGCGGCCCCTATCAAGAAGGGGTAAAATAGAACGGATGTCGCGGGACTGTGGCTGCTGCACACCTCCTGATTTAGGCTCTTGTACCCCACTTCCCATACAAAATCAGCCCTTACACACTCTCTCTTTCTCCATCGTCCTACCCAACCACACAGACACCTCACACCACCAGCTACTGCCGCTTGGCAGACTCTTGGTATCTTTCCCCCAACGCCGGAATCTCTAACAAGACAAACAGAATGCTGCTGCCACCTAGAACTCTTTTCCAGGCTGCGCGCACACACTCCAGAAAACAAGGGGGTCATTGGTGCAAGACAAACCAGCTCCTTCCCTTCCAGTGGGAAGACACGTTCCTCTCTCGTCCCAGCTGAGTTACGTTTTTATCCTGCTTTTCCCTTTACAGCTTATGGTGGTGGGTTAGAACACACGCACACAGAGTCACAAATACTTAAATAAAACCAAATAAAATCTCCTAATCTCCAATATATTAAAAATGCAACAAGGAAAATGGAGCAAAATCAAATAAAATGTCCTAACCCGTCCGCAGCCTGCCAAATGCCTGGGCAAACAAAAAGCTCTTGCATTGCCTCTGGAAGATAAGCAGACTCAGGCTTAGGGGCAGCCACTGAGAATGCCTCTCTGGGTGCGCCCTTGTTGTGGAAACTAGACAGGAAGATTTAGGGTGTGCCCGGCTGACCTCGGAGGCCACAGTGGAACATGGGGGGAGGGGGGATGATGTGGTCTTGCCTCACACAAGTAGGGCGTGGAAGATGTGCTTCGATCTGTGGCATACTTTTCAATGCTTTGTTTGTAAGTACTTACATTTGCCAGGAAGGCTAGGAAGCCAGATGCTTCCTAGTGGTTAGGACAGGAGACTGACTGGGAGCCAGGACTTCTGGATTCTCTTGGAGAGGTGTAAGGGCTAGTGGGTTAGAGCAGGGCTCTGGGAGCTAGGGGTCCTGAGAGTGGAGGGTAGTGGGTTAGAGGGCCAGGGAGACTGGGAGTCAGGACTCCTGGGTTCTCTGGGAGGGGAGTAGGGATTAGTGGGTTAGAGCGGGGAGGGGGGCTGTGGGAGCTAGGATTCCTGGGTTCTCTGGGAGGGGAGAAGGGGCTAGTGGGTTAGAGCAGGGGGGCTGGGAGCCAGGACTCCTGGGTTCTCTGGGAGGGGAGTGGGGGCTAGTGGGTTAGAGCAGGGGGGGCTGGGAGCCAGGACTCCTGGGGTCTCTGCAAGGGGAGTGGGGGCTAGTGGGTTAGAGCGGGGAGGGGGGACTCTGGGAGCCAGGACTCCTGGGGTCTCTGCAAGGGGAGTGGGGGGCTAGTGGGTTAGAGCAGGGAGGGGGGGCTCTGGAAGCCAGGACTCCTGGGTTCCATTTCTGGCTCTGGGAGGGATTTTGAGCAGGGAAAGCTTGCTCCTCAGAGTTACTGCTCCCTCCTCTGGCTGAATCTTCTCCCCCCTCTCCCCTTAATCAGCCAATTGCACCAAATCAGTTCCCCTCCCCACTTATGCTTCACCCAGGACCCCCTTATTGCAGTTTCCCCTATTTTTGTCAATGGGGGAAACACAATGAACACTGGTCCATGATTTTACCTGCTGTTGCCTGTGCTGGAAAAGGGGGTGGAAAAGCCAGGGCCAGGGCCAGCTGCCTAGGAGAGCATCCTGCTTTGGTTGCAGTGAGAAAGGGGACCCTCCCGCATGGGAGCTTCCTCTGCTATGGGGCTATGGGGCTGCCCATCTCTCCTTACACCCAATGCTCTGCATCCGTCCCCTACACCATGTACCCTGCTCCTACCCCTAGCTTTAGTAGCCAAACGGAAATATTGCTTTAAATTGGCATGAACCGGCATATGCAAATTAGCACTGTGTGTGAAGAGTTTATTCACTGCAAGACTTGGCAACTGTCGGCCTGGACCGTCTCCCGCCCCACCGGTTCATTGCCAACAGCTTTGTGGCTGGGGCTCCCTTGCCTGAATCTTCTGGGTCAGTTCCCCCACCCACCAATTCCCTCCCATTACAGGAGACTCTGCCCATGTTGCCCCCCTGACTGGAGTGCTGGATGGGGAGATCATCAAGATAGAATCTCTCTTTCATTTAAGGTTGATTGGGGGGATGGGATTGGCTGGTGTCTCATGTGCAGAGAGCTAGGCAAGATTAGTGCATCATACACTTTTCAGCTAATGGGTCCCATCCTTGTCTGTGCGAGTCAAGGCCCTCCAAGGTATATGCACTAGGTTTGCTCTCAACAAGAAGCACCTGCAGAGAGATGTTCGCGTTTGGTGCCCCAGGACAATGGAACTGGATTTCTGTGGAGAGAAGTGCTGCTGAGTCACGAGAGAAATCTTTAGGGCCTCGTTTTTGCAACGCTGCTTTTGACTACCAAGTGCAGGCAAAAGTGAAAAGCTCTTTTGATACTAAAGGAAATGGGAATCGCCAGTGGGTATCCAATTTAGTTTTTCTAGAAGAAAATGCTGAGTTACTAAAGAACATAAGAAGTGCCGTACTGGGTCAGACCAATGGTTCATCTAGCCCAGCATCCTGTCTCCGACAGTGGCTAATCACGGTGGCTTGGGAGAAGCACCCAACAGGTCACAATGGGGGATCCATTCCCTGTTGTTTTTCCCCAGCTCCCGTCATGTTCCCTGATCCTGTCTGGCTAATAGCTGCTAATGGATCTGTCTTCCAGAAACGTCCAACCCTCTTTTAAACTCAGCTCTAGTACTGGCCCTTACCACAGCCTCTGGCAGTAGATTCCACAACCCAATTATACACCGAGTGAAAAAATATTTTCTTTTATTTGTTTTAAACTTACCACCCATGAGTTTCATGAGTGTCCCCTAGCTCTACTACTAGCTGAGAGAGTTAAATAACTGCTCCTTGTTTATTAGTTCCACCCTAGAGGTGGGACCCCGGGCCCATTACCGGCTACCGGATTTACCAGTTACCGGTTCTGCAAAAACCGGATTCCCGGATTAAATCCGGTATACCGGTACCGGATTTATTTCATTGAGTTCAATGGGGCGCTGTGTCCCCATTGAACTCAATGAAATAAATGAATTCCTTCCCCCNCACACTGTTGTCTTGGCCCAGCTCCCGTCATGTTCCCTGATCCTGTCTGGCTAATAGCTGCTAATGAACCTATCTTCCGAAACTTGTCCAAACCTCTTTTAAACTCAGCTCTAGTACTGGCCCTTACCACAGCCTCCGGCACTAGATTCCACAACCAAATTATACGCTGAGTGATAAAATATTTTCTGTTATTTGTTTTAAACGTGCCACATATGAATTTCATGGAGTGTCCCCTAGTTCGAGTACTAGCTGAGAGGGTAAATAACTGCTCCTTGTTTATTAGTTCCACCCCACTCATGATTTTATAGACCTCTATCCTATCTCCTCTCAGTCGTCTCTTCTCCAAGCTGATGAGCCCCAACCTACCAAGCCTCTCTTGATACATGAGCCTTTCCATGCTCTTGATCATTTTTGTTGCCCATTTCTGTACCTTTTCTAGTTCAGTTATGTCATTTTTGAGATGGGGTGACCAGAACTGCACACAATATTTGAGGTGCGGTTGCATCATTGATTTGTATAGAGGCATTATGACCTCCTCAGTTTTATTCTCTATCACCTTCTGAATAATTTGTAACATTCGGTTTGTTTTTGACTGCTGCTGCGCACTGCACTGTGGATTTAATTGTATTATCCACAACCACCCCCAGATCCTTTTCCTGAGTGGTAACTCCTAGCTTAGTACCGAGTATTGTGTATGCATAGTTTGGATTATCTTTCGTGCATCACTTTGCACTTGTCCACATTAAATCTCATTTGTCATTTAGGGTACTTTCAGATGTGAAGAGATCACAGTGAACCACAGTGAATACCCACCTGTGTGGTCACTGTGCCCTGCACGTCTGTTCGGCGGCTGCCAGATGTTCGCCACACTGAATACCCACATGGGGTCAATTTCAACCACGCTTTCTGGGTTCCCAGAGCAAGAATCCCCAGAAGCGTGGTGAAAGTGATTCCAGGTGGGCATCAATAAAAAGTAATGTCTGGTCGGCTATCATGGCCCGGAATCCCCGGCGGGATTCCGGGACGTGGTGAACTCGGCCAGATGCTGCGGCGGCATTGGCCTCGCTGCCCGCCCGTCTCCCCAGAGGGTGGGCAGGGAGGCAGCGTGGAGGGGGTGGGCCCATGCGGCTGCGCGTTGCGCCGTGCGGTCCTGCCCCCTCTCCCTCCCTGATTCCCCGCCAGGATTCCCGGCACGTCTGTTTGCCATGCCTGGGTGATCCCGGCAGAGAATCTCTGGGTTGTTTTTGGGATGGGGCGAAGCTGCCGTCTGAAAACACCCTTAGATGCCCTGGTACCCAGTGTTGTAAGATCCTGTTGCAGTTCCTCACAGTCTGCTTGTGTTTTAACTACCTTGAATAACTTGGTGTCATCTGCAAATTTTATCACCTCACTCTTAACACCCTTTTCTAATGAATACATTAAACAGCACCGGTCCCAATACAGTTCCCTGAGGCACACCACTTTTTACATCTCTTCATTGTGAAAACTGACCATGACTCCTACCCTTTGCTTTCTATCTTTTAACCAGTTTCTGATCCATAGTAAGACGCTACCTCCTATCCCATGACATTTTAATTTTCTCAAGAGTCTCTCATGTGGGACCTGATCAAATGCTTTCTGGAAATCCAGGGACACTATACTGGGTCTCCCTTGTCCACATGCTTATTTAAACCCTCAAAGAATTCCAACAAGTTCGTGAGGCATGACTTACCTTTACTAAATCCGTGTTGACTCTTCCCCATTAAGCCACGTTTGTCAACATGCCCTGTAATTCTCTCCTTAATGATGGTTTCCACCATTTTTCCCGGCATGGACATCAAGCTTACTGGTCTGGAGTTTCCTTACTGGTCTGTAGTTCTGTCCTTTTGGTTGTTTACCCATCGTTCATTGCAGGAGAACCTAGTTTGTTTACCCATGTTGCATTACAGGAGAGCTGGGGTTGCTCTCTTTCGAGAAGAAAAAAGCAGAGGCTGCTTTCCTCAGTGTCTCTGTGGGAAGGACGCCTCTCTAACCGTCTCTGTGGGCAGACTAGTTTGGAACGTAGGGGCAGAGGTCTAGTCACCCTGACTCCTTTGAGTACTCGCTCATGCAGGTGTGGTGTATGTGCATGTTTCTGGGTCATATTCTGGGTTTTTTTCAAATTGTACAAATCTTTTGTCTTTTACTAAAGGTTTCTGTGAAGAGAAGCAATGTTCAGTTTTTAGATAATTTTTTGAAATCTCATTCTTGTGAAGCTGCTTGATTATACCAAATGCAGACAAAAGTTGAAATCTCTTTTGTTACTCCAGGAAGTGGGAATCACGACTGCGCGGGCGCTGTGTTACCTGTAGAGCACATGGGGAAATGCTCCTCCTGGTCCCCGGCGCCCAGTACCACTATCTACCTTAAAATCCTGTCCCACAGTGCTGGCTGCGTGTTCAGAGGCCGGCGCGGCTGTTTCAAGCTGCTCCGGCACTCTGAACCTCCTAATTAATAATAATAATAATAATAATTAATTATTAAGGACTCTGTCACGCCTGCTACCCTCTCCTGTGGGGGTCTCTCCTTCTCTCACCAACCCCGCCCTGAAGGACGGGGTGGTGGGGTGGGCCTCCTTCTTGCTAAATCCTGTCAGTTCCAACCAATTTCTCCTCCCCCCTCTCTCTCCTTCCATACCTTTGAGGCTCACTCCGTGCGCCTCTACTCCCCCCTCCATCTACGTGTTGCTGTCATCTACCGTCCCCCTGGTCCTCTCTCTTCCTTTCTTTCTGACTTTGAGTCCTGGCTCACTTTCTTCCTCTCTGTTGATATCCCCACTCTCATCCTTGGTGACTTCAACATTCATGTTGATGACCCATCTCAGCCCTCAGTCTCTCGCTTCCTCTCCCTAGCCTCCTCCTTCAACCTCCACCTTTGGACCAACTCCCCCACCCATACTAATGGCCATTCTCTTGATCTTGTCCTCTCTAGAAACTGCTCTGTCGCTGATCTCTCCTTCGATCCTCATCCTATATCAGACCACTTCCTTGCCTCTTTCAACATTTCCCACTGTCCCCCCTCCTCTTCCCCTTCTCTACGCCCCTTCCGTGACCTTCAAGCTATTGATCCCCTGGACTTTGCCTCCTCTCTCTCTCCCCTTCTTCCTACAGTCTTCTCTTCCTCCTCCCCTGACTCCGCTGTCTCTGCTCTCAACGCCTCTCTCTCCTCCACACTTGACTCCCATGCCCCTCTCTCTTCCCGCCCTGCCTTCTCCCACAACCCCCGTCCTTGGCTCACCCCTAGTATCCGCCACCTCCGTTCTTGCACTCGTGCTGCTGAACGACTCTGGCGCAAATCCCATTCTCACGCTGACTTCCTTCACTTCAAATTCTGTCTCTCCACCCTTACTTCTGCTATCTCCCTTGCTAGACAACACTACTATGCCTCCCGCATTGAGTCCTGTTCTCGGGACCCTCGCCGCCTGTTCTCTACCTTTGACTCCCTCCTCAAGCCTCCCTGTCCTCCCCCTCCTTCTTCCCTTTCTGCTCAGGATCTTGCCTCCTTCTTCACCTCCAAGATAGACAAGATCCGCCTCGACATCGCTTCCCACTCCTCTCTTCCCACTCCCACCCCTCTCCCTCCTCCCCCTCCTTCTCTCATGTCCTCCTTCTCCCCTGCCTCCCTTAAGGAAATCTCCTCTCTGCTCTCCTCCTCCAACCCTTCCACTTGCCCCCTTGATCCCATTCCTTCCCGCCTCCTCACCTCCATTACTCCCACTGTCGCCCCTTCCTTCCTGCACATCATCAACCTCTCCCTCTCTACTGGCTCTTTCCCTTCTGCCTTCAAACATGCCACAGTCTCTCCTATTCTCAAAAAGTCCACTCTTGACCCCTCTGACCCTTCTAGCTATCGTCCTGTCTCACTCCTTCCTTTTGCTTCCAAGCTGCTTGAACGTGTTGTCTACTCCCGCTGCCTTGACTTCCTATCCTCCAACTCCTCCCTTGACCCCCTCCAATCTGGCTTCCGCCCCCTTCATTCTACTGAAACTGCTCTCGCTAAGATCACCAACGATCTTCTGGTGGCTAAATCTAAACGTCTCTATTCCATTCTTGTCCTCCTTGATCTCTCTGCTGCCTTCGATACTGTTGACCACTCACTCTTGCTGGATTCCCTTCACTCCCTTGGCTTTTGTGGCTCTGTCCATAACTGGTTCTCCTCCTACCTCTCTGACCGCTCCTTTAATGTGTCTCTCTCCAACTCCGCCTCCTCCTCCTTCCCCCTCTCAGTTGGTGTTCCTCAAGGCTCTGTTCTTGGCCCTCTCCTCTTCTCGATCTATACCTCATCCTTAGGCAAACTCATTGCCTCCCATGGCTTCCAATACCACCTCTATGCTGATGACACTCAACTCTATCTCTCTACTCCCTCTCTCTCTCCCTCTGTTCAAGCTCGTCTCATCAACTGTCTCTCTGACATCTCTACCTGGATGTCTCAACGTCAACTCAAACTCAACATGGCTAAAACTGAACTCCTTATCTTCCCCCCTCATCCTTCCTCTCCTTCCTCACTGTCAATAACTATTGATGGAGTCACCATCCTGCCTGTCCCCCAAGCCCGTAGCCTAGGCTTCATCTTTGACTCAGCCCTTTCTTTTAAACCCTACATTGACTCTGTTGCTAAATCCTGTCGCTTCTCCCTCCATAACATTGCTAAGATTCGCCCTTTTCTCTCTGTCTCGTCTGCCAAAACTCTTGTTCATGCTCTGGTCATCTCTCGCCTCGATTACTGTAACCTCCTTCTCACTGGCCTTCCCCGGTCTCACCTTTCTCCCCTCATCTCTGTCCAAAACTCTGCTGCCAGGGTCATCTACCTCGCCAGTCGCTTCGACCATGTGCAGCCCCTCCTCTCTTCGCTTCACTGGCTTCCCCTTCCTGAACGAATCCTGCACAAGCTCCTAGTCTTCACCTATAAAGCTCTTCACAACCTTGCTCCCCCCTACCTCTCTGCACTTATCGCCCTCCATACTCCAGCCCGTGCACTTCGCTCCTCCTCTGTCCCTTCTCTCACCCTTCCACGCCTTCCCTGCTCCCCTAAGCGCCTTCGTCCCTTCTCACTTGCTGCCCCCCATGCCTGGAACTCCCTCCCTGTCCACATCCGCCTTGCCCCCTCCCTTCATACCTTCAAATCTCTCCTTAAAACTCACCTCTTTCGCTCTGCTCTGTCTGACTCTTTATCCTGCTGAGCCACTATTCCTATACCTACGATCGGTTTACCCTTATCCTTGCAACATGGACCTGCCTGCTGTCATTCTCATCGTAACCAAGCCAAGTACGTGCACTTGAGACCTCGCATCTTCATGAATGTTAGACCCCTTGTCTCTCCCTCTGTTCCCCTTCCTAAGTCTCTCCCCCAGCTCCTGTCTCTCAGATTGTAAGCCCTAGGGGCAGGGACCGTGTCTATTTTATTATTTTGTAAAGTGCCAGGTACACTGCTTGTGCTATATAAATGTTTGTTAATAATAATAATAATAATAATTTTATTAGCAAGCATTTATATAGCACCAGCAATGTACCTGGTGCTTTACAAAGTAATTGAATAGACACGGTCCCTGCCCTAGGGCTTACAGTCTGAGAGATGGGGGTGGGATGTGGTGGAGATGAAGGAAGGGGAACAGAGGGAGAGACAAGGAGTGTAACATTCACGAGGATGCGGGGTCCCAGGTGCACGCGCTTGGCTTAGTTACATCAAGAATGATGGCTGGTTGGTCCATGTGGTGAGGATTAGGAGTACACAGACCTCAGGTAACAGCGGAAGAGGTGGGTCTTGAGGAGGGATTTGAAGGTACGAAGGGAGGGGGCGAGGCGGATGTGGGCAGGGAGGGAGTTCCAGGCATGGGGGGCAGCTAGGGAGAAGGGGCGAAGGCTGTTAGGGGACAGAGGAGGAGCTGAGTTCATGGACTGGAGTACGGAGGGATATTAGTGCAGAGAGGTAGGGGGGAGCAAGGTTGTGAAGAGCTTTATAGGTGAAGACTAGGAGCTTGTGCAGGGTTCGTTCAGGAAAGGGGAGCCAATGAAGAGAGGAGAGGAGGGGCTGAATGTGGTCGAAGAGATGGGCGAGGTGGATGACCCTGGCAGCAGAGTTTTGGATGGCGATAAGGGGAGAAAGGGGAGAGCAGGGGAGGCCAGTGAGAAGGAGGTTACATTAATCGAGGCGAGAGATGACCAGGGCATGAACAAGGGTTTTGGCAGAGGAGACAGAGAGAAAAAGGCAAATCTTAGCAAGAGTGGACTTTTGAGGATAGGAGAGACAATGGCATGCTTGAAGGTGGAGGGGAAGGAGCCAGTAAAGAGGGAGAGGTTGATGATGTGCAGGAGGGAAGGGGAAACAGTGGAAACAATGGAGATCAGGAGGCAGGGGGGGATGGGAGCAAGTGGAAGGGTTGGAGGAGGAGAGCAGGGAGGAGATTTCCTCAAGGGAGGTGGGAGGGAAGGAGGACAGGGGAGAACGAGGGGGAAGAGGGAGAGGGGAGGGAGTAGGAAGAGGAGAGGAGTGGGAAGTGATGTTGAGGCGGATCTTTGGAGGTGAAGAAGGAAGCAAGATCCTGAGCAGAAAGGGAAGAAGGAGGAGGAGGACAGGGGGGTTTGAGGAGGGAGTCAAAGGTGGAGAACAGGCGTCGAGGGTCCTGAGAACAGGACTCAATGCGGGAGGCGTAGTAATTCTGTCTAGTGAGGGAGATAGCAGAAGAGAGGGAGGAGAGACAGAATTTGAAGTGAAGGAAGTCAGCATGAGAGTGCGATTTGCGCCAGAGGTGTCCAGCAGCACGGGTGCAGGAGCAGAAGTGGCGGATACTGGGGGCGAGCAAAGGACAGGGGTTGTGGGAGCGGGCAGGGCGGGAGGAGAGGGGGGCAAGGGAGTC
>QEPC01000889.1:53998-65032 GCA_003113815.1 Sphenodon punctatus
GGGGGGCAGCAAGTGAGAAGGGACGAAGGCGCTTAGGGGAGCAGGGAAGGCGTGGAAGGGTGAGAGAAGGGACGGAGGAGGAGCGAAGTGCACGGGCTGGAGTATGGAGGGCGATAAGTGCAGAGAGGTAGGGGGGAGCAAGGTTGTGAAGAGCTTTATAGGTGATCCTTCATAAATGGATCCATGTCTTTCCCTATGTTCCTTTCTCCTTTTTGTACCCTCCTTTGTCTTTCCTAGATTGCAATAATAATAATAATAATAATAATAATAATAATAATAATAAACATCAACTATCTTTCTATGTGATAGGTACGTAGGGTATTTTCAGACGTTATGAGATCACGCTCAACCACGGACAATCCCCTGTGGTGGCGAATGGTCCCGTAATGTCTGGTTGTTCACTGCCAGATGTTCACCACAGCGAACCACCGGCAGTGAGCAAAATAACCACGCTTTTGAGGATGGTCCGGGCACCAGCTCCGAAAGCGTGGTTAATTGAACCACGACCCAGAATCAGTGGACGATAATGTCTGTTACTGCTGCCGATTCCAGGCCGTGACCCAGACCCCGGAACGGAATCTGGTGCAGCAGCCAGATATCTCCAGGCAGGCAGGCTGCTGGGGGAGCATGGGGGGTGGGGCTGTGTGGTCGCACGTTGCGCCACGTTGCACAGCCCCACCCCCTCCCCAGATTACCTGCTGGAATCAGCCAGCTCGTCTGTTGACGGGCCATTTTGATTCCGGGGGGGGGAATCAAAAAGTGATTCCGTGACGGGTCAATATTTTTAACATATATTTAACATTTAAATGAATTTAAATGTCGTCAGGCATTTGGCATGGGAGAGGGGTGGGTAGGGGGTGGGGGTTGGTGAGGAAGGAGGGTAGTTTTTATTCTTTTCTTTTGTATTGATGTTTTATGATATTTTATTGTGTTTATTGTTGATGTTGTTAGCCGCCCTGGGTTGCCTGTGGCAAGAGGGGCGAGGTATAATTTTTTAAAATAAATAAGTTAATAACATTTAATTTATACCTTAATGAGGTCTGTAGATCTGTGAATTTAAAATAAAACCTTGGAAATCTCTGGAGCTTGACTTCCTAATGAGACTGCTATTTTTTTTAAAAACTGAGCATGGTGTTATGCAAGCAACAGTGCAGGAGATAAGAATTTTCTTATATAATATATAGGAATTAAAGGTATTATTGAAAATTTCTTCTAAATAATCATTCTCAAAATTGGCACACACTCATGACGTCTTCTGAGATACTTCTACTTGAGTTGAAAGAAGAGTTTCATGGAGGGCGATAGGGACATTGGGTAATTTCAGACGTTACGAGATCAGTCAACCACAGTGAACCACACTCAACCCCCCAGCGTGGTCAATGAGCCCTGAACGTCTGTTCAGCGGCATCCAGATGTCAATCACTGGTAGGGGCCAAGGCCAACCATGGGTAATTTCAGACGTTACACACTCCCAGGTCACCACAGTGGATTCCCAACAGTGGTGAGCCAGCTAACCCGCCCCCCCATGGTCCAGGACAGCCCTGAACAGACATGACAGGAGCAGGACCACAGCAGGGAAATGGACAGCCGGACTACAGCCAGGGAAGTGCAACAGATGTTATGCCAATTCCGGGCCGTGGTAAGAACACCCAGAAGACACCAGGGAGGGGCGGGAGGCAAACATGGCCAACCAAAGGCGAAGGAAGTTAAAAGCGCCAAAAGGAAACACCCACACAAGGGAAACGGGAAGGGAAGAGGGAGACGAGGCGGTGCACAGAACATGAACAGGGAAACTGAGAACACAGCGAAACAAACAACATAAATACATGCCCAGGCGCAAACACACCCGAATGGGAAAGGAAGGAAGGAGAGGAGCACACCGGGATGGCCAACACACACAACACAATGGACAAAGGGGGGGGCGAGCCCCGGGCCAAGAAAGTGGAGGGGACCGGCCCGGGGACAGTGTGGGACGAGGGGAACGGCACCCAGAACCCCACCAACAGCACTGTCAGCAAGGGCCACACAACAGTGACACAGGCAGCCCAAGGCCCGGGGGTCTTCACAGGGAAAGAGCAATGTCATATGGGAAGGGCAAACAAGTAGGGAATGGCACTGGAGTGGTCCGAGGTAGGTCCAGGAGGCAGGCAGGGATCCCTCGCACCAGTGCAGAGGTGCAGACAGGGATGGAGGCGAGCCAGAACTGATGCACTGCATAGGCGGACACACACACACACCCCGGATGTCACTGGGAGGACACCGGATGTCACTGGGAGGAGCAGCCCTTATGTTTATTGTGCTGAGTGTGTCCACGTACCCTCCTCCTTACACACCCTGCACCTTGCCCCCCCTTACCTCCCCCTTCCCCCCAACCCTGGAGCTTCCTGGGCCATCCCCTCAACCACCCTATGGGTGTCATGGAGCTCTGGGAGCTTCCCTCACCCCTGCTGTCCATATCCCCAACCATTTACTGGGAGGCCTCCATGTCCAGAACGTTGGGGTGGGGGGAGGCCCCTGTACCAGAGCGGCACCCCTGGGTGGCTGCTGTCTCTGGATGTCTGGTGGGACCAGGAGGTGGATGCACGGGCCCTTCAGGTGTGCCGGCATCTGGGGTGGTGGAGGGGGAGGTGGGGACGCTGCAGGGACCAGCACTGGTGTGGGAGCTGGCAGGATGCCTGGTGGAGCAGCTGCCATCAAGTATGCGCTCATGGTCCCTGCATGTAGCAGCAGTGATGTGCCTATATCATGGGACCGGTCCATCTTGTATGAGTGCTCCACCATCGTCCGGTCTATGGCCTGCTCCAGATGCCCAAATGCCTCCACCTGCCTGTTGTGCTCCCGGCACTCCTGCCTCCGTTCCAGTCACACCTCTGGCTGCAGCCTCCAGTCCCTGGCCTACACCTCCTGCAGAGCCCTCTCCGTGGCCACCTCCATGCGGTCGATAGCTGATATCATCCACTCCCCCTGTTTGGTGGTGGTCTGGATGATCTCCTCTGCCTGCTCTTCCTTCTGGCACCATACCTGAGCCCTGTGCTCCAGCATTCGCTGTGCCAGGGGCATGGGTTCAGCTGGTGGGGCTGCTGCTGGTTGTCCTGTTAGGGTGCACAATGGGGTCTGTTAGTCCGGCCCTGGTGCCTGCCTCCCATGCCGTTGCGGTGCTGTGGGTGGTGGACTGGACCTCGGGTGGGTGGGCAGCCGGTGTCCTCCTCCCAGCATCCCCCTGTGCCCCAGCTGCCTTCCCTCATACCCCCCACCCCAGTGTGTCCCATGTGGACCCCGTGGAGCCTCACGTTGGTCTTCTGACTGCTCCTGCAGCTGCTCCCCACCGTCCCCCTCGCCTGATGGTCCTGTGTGCCGGGGTGTGCCATGACCTGTTGGGAAACAGGTTGGGGTAGGTTACAGTACACCTGTATGATCCCAGTCCCCATCCCATCACACACACCCATCCCAGCACGCTGCCACCAGTGCCCGGTCTGCTGTGCCTGTCCCCCCTGTTCTGTGCCCGGGTGGGTCCCAGTGCCCCCTAAACCCCAGACCATGGTCCAGGGTTTCTGGGGGCCATGGGGATGGACCCATGCCCTATGGGGGCGCCCCACCCATGGGCCTGTACCCTATGGTCCATTCCCACTCCCAACCACTTGCCTACGCTCAATATCAGTCTCGGAGCCCTCCAAGGCTGGCCCCTCTGTGTGGCTGTGCTCCAGCTGTGTTAATTGGCTGAGGGTGAGCAGTGTGCTAGCCTTGGATCATCCTGAATCGGACTGAGGGTGTGGGCTCCTAGTGCTGGTGTGCAAGGGGGGGCCTTCTGCTCCCCGAGGTCCCAGGGCATTCCTCTTAGGGGGCTGGGCCCACGGACCTTGTGCCTTCTTGCAGGGCTGCCAGGGGTGGGGGTACATCAGCCCGTTCTCTGCCCTGGACCACGGCACTCCCCACAAGCCATGGGGCAACTATGGAGCCCTTTATGTGTAGGATGTGATCCAGGGCATTGTAGTAGGGGGCGGTCCGTGCTCCGTGTCCAGACTGCCGGTTGTTTTTCTTTATCACCTTGTACCCCCTCTTGAGCTCCTTCACCTTGGAGTGGCATTGAGCCACTGTCCTGTGGTGTCCAGCCTCCTCCATGTCCTGCACTATCGCGTTGTAGACATGCTCATTCTGCATGTTTACTGCTAGTTCCACCTGGTGCTCCATGGACCCCCATATCCTTATAAAGTCCTGTGGTTCTTTGTGCCCCCATTGCTCCCCTCGATGGTATGGCCATCTCCCATGTGTGCCCTCCTGCTCCTCCTCCACTTGCTCTTCATCTGTCTCCTCCGGGAGCTCCAGCTCCCAGGTCCATTTCCGGGTCTGTGGGTCATAACGGGGGGTATTATTAGTTGCCTGGGTCCCTCATTCCTGAAGCCCCCCTCCCTTCCCCCCTCCTGCCAGGCACCTCCCCTCCATGCCCCTTCACTCTCCTTACCTGTTTCTAGGGTGCCTCCTTCCCCTGGCCAGTTGTCCCCTGTGGGGCGACCTGCCTTGGCTGCTGCTTTTCCTCTGCCACCGCCTCCATCTCCAGCACCTCCTCCTCCTCCTCCCTTCCTCACTCAACCTCTGCACTCCTCTCCTTTCTGCCTTGCTCCATCCCTCCATGTTCCCTGGCTACTGTGTGCCCTTTAAATCTCCCTCCCTGCTCTTTGTGTTGCTTGCTGCCTGGCAGCAACGCTGCATGCTTTCACCCCAGCTGTGGATCATTTTGTTTGCTTCCAACTGGTGGCTGCTGTTCAGTCATTACTTTTTGTGGTTTCCTGGTGGGAATTGCTTTGACCACCCTTCCGGAGATGGTCCGGTCCCGACCTCCAGAAGGGTGGTTGGCTTTGTCCCCAACTGGTGATTGTCTGTGATGGTGAACATCTGGCGAACACCGATCAGATGTTTGGGGCTCTTTGGCCCCACCGCGGGGTTGAGTGTGGTTGACTGTGGATAATTTATTTATTTATTTTATTTTTTAATTTCATTGTATTTATATGCCGCCCCCCCATGCCTACGGCATCTCGGGGCGGCTTCCAGCACAATATAAAACAATTTTTAAACACAAAAAATCTACAATATCATAATTAAAAACAAATTTAAAACACCCCCCACAAAATTAAACCCCCCTTCTCCGAAGGCCTGGGCAAACAGCCAAGTCTTACAGATATGTCAAAAGGTCATCAGGACTGGGGCCAGGCGAGGCTCCTGCGGGAGGGAATTCCACAACCGCGGCCCAGCCACCGAGAACGTCCTCTCCATTGTGGATGTCTTACACAGGGGACCTCCAGAAAGGCGTCCCCGTGGACTGAAGGGATCACTCTCAGGCACGGAGGGCGAGGTGGTCCCCAAGATATGAGGGGCCCAGACCATTCAGGGCTTTGTAAATCAATGCTAACACCTTGAATCTGGCTCAGTATGTAATAGGCAGCCGGTGCAGAGCGCGGAGCAGCGGTGTTATGTGCTCACACTGCCCCATCCCCATCAGGAGACGGGCTGCCACATTCTGCATTAGCTGCAGCCTCCGAACCAGAAACAAGGGTAGAGTGTGTTGCAGTTGTCTAGCCTCGAGGTGATGAAGGCATGGACGAGAGTGGCCAGATCGGACCTGGAGAGGTAAGGTCGAAGCCCCCATACCAGATACAGCTGGCAAAAGGCGGCTTTAGCCACTGCATCCACCTGCCGATTCAGATGGAGGACCGAATCCAAAACCACCCCCAGACTCCGAACCTGAAGAGCAACAGGCGGGTGAACCCCCCCCCATCAGGGCGGGGGCAGCACATACCCCACCCTTCCCACCACCATCACCTCCATCTTATTGGGATTGAGCTTCAGTCTGCTCTGCCGCATCCAATCTGCCATGGCCTCCAAACATTGGGAGAGTAACAAGACAGCAGGACCTGGGTCAGTTGAAAACGAGAGGTACAGCTGAGTATCATCAGCATATTGGTGACATCACACCCCGAACCCTCTCACGATCTCCCCCAGGGGCTGCATATACACATTGAACAACAGTGGAGACAGAATGGAACCCTGTGGAACGCCGCAGATCAACACCCGGGGGCTAGATGTTTCAGCCTCCAGCACCACCCACTGGGGGTGGTGCTGGGAGATGAATGAATGGAACCATCCAAGGACAGTCCCATCCAGACCTCCCAAGTCTTGCAGCTGTCTCAACAGCAGCCACAGTATCAAAAGCAGCCGAGAGATCTAGCAGGATCACAAAAGTCGAATGTCCTGCGTCCATCTTCCAGCGGAGATCATCCACCAAGGCCACCAACGCCGTCTCAGTACCATAGCTGAGGTGGAACCCAGATTGAAAAGGGTCAAGGAAACCGATGCTGTCCAAATGCGCCTGGAGCTGCAGTGTCACTGCCCATTCAATAACCTTCCCTAAAAAGGGAAGATGAGAGACGGGTCGGTAGCTGGCAAGTGCATCCACATCCAAAGATGTCTTCTTCAGCAGGGGCCCCCGCACCACAGCATCCTTGAGATTGGGTGACAATCTCCCCTGCCAAAGGGACGCGTTCACTACCCTCGCCAGCACCGTCCCCAAGGTCTCATTGGAGGCTTTCCCCAACCAGGACGGGCACGGATCTAGTTCACAACTAGTGGCTCTGACAGACCCCAGAACATTCACCACATCAGCCGGCGTCATTTCCTGAAACTCATCCCAGAAAGATCAACCAGACGGTTCCTCCATAACCTCATGCCCCTTGCTTACTGCTTCCAATCCGGTGTCAAAGTTACTCTGGATCTGAGTGATCTTGTCTGCAAAGTAGGTGGCAAACTCCTCACAGCAGGCTTTGGATAAGTCCCCATCCAGGCGGAGGGAGGCCGGACTGACCAGCCCCCTCACCACCTGGAACAGCTCCGCTGGATGCGACTTCGCAGATGCTATGAGGGCAGCAAAGAACTCCTTCTTTGCTGTCCTCACAGCCTCAACATAGGACCGCAAATGGGTCCTATGGAGAAGTCGGTCAAATTCAGAGCAAGTCCGATGCCAGCATTGTTCTAGTCTCCTACCTACCTTCCCGCCCTCCAGTCCTCCGGCAGCCCAGAGCTCCAGAAGTGTGGTCAAAGAGATTCTCACTGGGGGTGAACTCCCGGCAGGAATCTCTTTTGGGCCCAACAGACATTACAGTACCACGGTCACCATGGTAAGCTAATATCTGTTACTGCCCAACGGCCCGGAATTGGCGGACAGTACCAGTTGTTACCACCACTGATTCTGGGCCATGGCCAAGACCCTGTGGAGGGGGGGGCACAGCGGCAGGATTGGCCTCTGCTCCTGGCTGTCTCCCAAAGGGTGGGTGACTGGGGGAGCATGCAGGGTGGGGCTGTGCAGCAGCATGTTGCGCCATGAAGCCCCTCCCTCAATCCCCATTCAGAATCAGCCAGCATGCCTGTTGACCAGCCAATCTGATTCCGGAGGGGGATGAAAATTTAACAACGCGCCATGTCAAGCCGGGTGGTCGGCACGTCTAAAATCACCCTGTGATCTCGTAATGTCTGAAATTACCCCACGGTTCTGGAGCTCGGGACGGGACCACCTCCAGAACCATGGTCAATGCAATCCCCACTGGGAAATGGCCAAAAGTAATGTTTGAACAGCAACTGCCAGGTGTGATCACCGAAAACGATCCCATGAAGTGGCAAATGCACGTAACATCAGTGCCAGACAAAGACCAATAAACGGAACAAGGAGGGATATTTAAAGGGCACACAGTGCTAGGGGAATGAGGTGGTGAGACAGCAAGAGAGATTGGAGAGACAGGAGATCAGGACAGCGATGGAGAATGAGGAGCAACAGCAGGACCCGGAGCAACCCACCCCACAGGGGGATACCGAACAGGGGACGGAGGCCCTCTGCAAATGGTTATGGAGACCACCATGGGATGACCAGGGTGTGCGTGCAAGGGTACCGGACAGCCACAGTGGGTGGGCAGGAGGTGGGGGCAGGAATGGCACATCTGTGGAACTCAACCCCCCATGTTTACCCAACAGACCAGGAAACAGGCTTGAGCCCCGTAACCCCCACAGAACACCAGCAGGGGTGAGCCAGAGGAGGAGGAGGAGGAGGAGGAGGAGGAGGAGGAGGAAGCACCAGAGACAGAGGGGCCAGCAGGGAGACATAGGTACCACAGAGGGGGACAGTGGGGAGTCCAGGAGACCCAGGACTTCATCAAGATCTGGGGGGTCCCTTGAAAACCAGATAGAGCTCGTGGTCAACAAGTGCAATGAGCACGTGTTTGACCAGATAGTGTGGGAAATGGGGGAGGCTGGGTATCAGAGGTCAGCAACACAGTCCCAGTCCAAGACCAAGGAACTCAAGAGGGGGTACAAGCACATCAAGGACAATCACCAGAGGTCCAGTCATGCAGCGTGGACTGCATCCTACTATGATGCCCTAGACTGGATCCTTCACATGAAGGCCCATCATGGCCCCCCAGCTGGTAGGGAGTGCTGTGGCACAGGGCCAGACATGAGAGGACGTCCCATCACCCATGGCAGAGCTGGGTGTACCCACTGATAATGGCGAACCCGCACCCGAAGAAGAACAGCCTAGGACCTCGGGGAGCACCAGGCCCCTGTCATGGACAGGCATGGGGAGCCCACGACCACACTCAGGGTCGAGCTCCCACGACCGCAGTCAGGGTTGGGCTCCAACGATGACACGCTGGTCGCCCTGAGCCGGTGGACATGAGGGAACACTCCGAGCAGAGCCCCATTGAGCAGCCGGCCACGGAGGACTTGGAGATGGACATAGGAGGTAGGCCCAGGGTGCAGACAGTCCAGGGGCCCACAGAGACCCAGGGAGGGAGCAAGGGGGGTACAACATGCAGGGAATGATACCAACCAACACCCCCTTTAATGCAGGAGCGACCGAGGGAAAAGAGGGGGCAACGGAGGGGGAACGGGTACTGGGAGCGGTGGAACATGTGGAGGAAGGTAAGCAGAAGGGACGGTGCCCACCAAATGCTGGGAGGGGGAAGGGGATGGGAGGGACATGGGGTAGGGACTAGGACTGATGCGGCAGCAGCTGTTACCGCACCGTGATTCCATTCCTAAACCTCGGCATCCCACGTTGCGCCTCGCATAATTCCGCTCGGTACCCCGTGATTCTGCGATTCTTCCACTATAAGAATCCGCAGATGCGGCATGTATGTGTTTCACCGATTTGCTGATCATTACCGTTGTCGCATAAAATCAGCGGTCTTTTCCCACGTTCCGCCTATTTAATATATGAGACACAGTCATGAGCGCTTATTGCGGTTCCGCGAAGGGAGTATGACTATTTTGTATGCAGCCGCTGCTGCGCTGTGCTGTCACGCTGACTGCTGCTGGTGCTGTGCTGTCTGTGTGTCTCTCTGTACTGCAGTAACTGCTCGTTCTTCTCAATACATACACACATGTACAACATGTTCTGGTTGGGAGTTGAAGGAACGGTGTTTTTATTATATTGCAAATTGATCTTTTACGTAAAGATCTCCAAAGAAAACTTTTTTGTCCAAAACTCATGTTGGGAGTTTAAAGTGAGCTGTGTATTTGCTGATCGAGTCATTTTTTACATCATAGGACCGGCTCTGAAAGTTGAAGGAATTAAGTGTGAAACTGTGAAGTCCATGCAGAAGACCTTCTTAACATCCCCCCCAGGCAAGAGTGATTTACTTGAATTTGATTTCCCCCAGCCTGGTGTGCTGCAGTAAGTGTAGGGGACGGTAGTTGAGTTGACTAGGCTGGGACGCAAACAGCTTTCCACTGCTTCTGTAGCATTGTGGTTTAGGTACCCTGTGCTGCAATCCTGAATTTTTGGGTCTGGCGGTTCTAATCTGCAGTGGCCGGTCTTAGTTTTATAATCAAATGTTTTATATTGCACAGTAAGCTAAAATGTTGTAACTGCCTCCTAAGCTAGTTCAATTTCTATCAACATCACCCTTCAAGGGCCCCTGAAATCAAGGGCACTTGAAATCATTTATTTGGTGAAGTCAATGTTACAGGGAAAAAGACAGTACGCTCCCCCGCGTAGGTCATGCTAGCCAAACGTCCCCACCCCCAGACTAAAAAGGCTTCCCCAGGCCCAGTGTAGTAGCCAATGCCATTGCTAGTCAAACCTCCCCTCCCCTACCTTCGGAAGAAGCCTGAGATAAGTGACTCAGTGAATGACTCATAATACTCTCACTTAGCATGCCGCTAGACAACCGTCCCCTCCCCCACCAGCCAAGAGTGTTTTACTTGAATTTGAACTTGCAAGCCAAGTTAACCGGGTGGGCGTTTGTGAGAATGTTTAGAGCCATCTTGAAGAACCTTGTTTACAAGGTAGCAACCTTCTGTTCTTCTTCGAGTGTCTCCCGTCCTCACATTCTCACAAATAGGAGAGTACCAAGCCTAGAAATAGGCGGTGGAGGATTTTTCTAGCAAAAATAAAACTTAATGCATACTGTATGCAAAAGAACAAGAGTTTGTTATGTAGTAAAACAGGTAACTATATTTACTAGGGGTGGGCGTGCCGGTAAATCCGGTATCCAATAATGCCGGTACTGGGCGTACCGGCATTATCGGATTCAACCCGGTAAATCCGGTCCCATTACCGGATTCCGGGTACCGGATTTTTTTATATTGCAGTCATTTAAATGAATGGCTACAATGTAAGTCCCATAAAAAAAGTAAAAAAAAAAAAACCTCCCTGAGTCCAGGCTGCGCGGGTGGAAGGGGGGACACCCCCCACCCACCCTGCCCAGCCTGGATTTTTGTTAAAAAAAGAGCCCCCCCCCAGCACCAGTGGCCGCGGTGTCCCCGCAGCCGCCGGTAAGTATAGACCCGATCCCTGGGGTGTGTGTGGTTAACACCCCCCCAACCCCCCAGGGATCACCCCTACTAAAGTTGAGACAGTGCTGTACCTTTGTGGAGCTGCGGGTGTGGCGGCGGCGGGCGGTCCGGTGGCCTCAGCGCCGGCTGTAGCTGCCGGCGTCAGAGACGCTCTAAGCCTTCTGGGGAAACCCGGAAGTTCCCCGGAAGGCCTAGAGC
>QEPC01000889.1:84983-145777 GCA_003113815.1 Sphenodon punctatus
ACAGCTCCACAGCGGACGCCGGAAGCCCTTATGCAACCATTGGCAGGGGCTCTCCAGCAAGTACTCGAGTCTGCTGCTTGGCTGTCAATAACAACTCCCCCACCAAAACTTGAGGCTGTTACTAAGGCAGCCTCGGCAGGCCCTTGTCTGGAACCTAACATGGTGGGCAGGTCGGCACAGACAGAATTCCAACCTATGCCTATATTGGTTACCCAGCCATCACCACCAAACTCACAGCTGGAGCCAGGGACTGTTAGGCAGCCGTCGCTGGAAGCTCTCCACCAGGCACCTACACTCGCAACCTGGCAGCCACCAGGATCAGCGACACCATTGCTAGCAGCTTCCCATTTAGAACCCGTTGCTCGACGGCTACTCAAAATTCCCAGGGCAGAGTCAGAGGCTACTGTCCAGCAAAGGCCAGCCTCCCCCTTGTCGCAGCATGAAGCCACCAGTCAGCTATCAACAACAGGTCACCTGGCAGGAACAGAGCCTGCTACCAACTTTCAACAGGCAACTATCTTGCACCCTTTACCAGCATTTCCAGGTCCACTTGCCACTCGACACCTAACAGTCCTTCGTCCTGCGGTACCAGGGCAGCTAACTGCTCCCCACGCAAACCGCTCCTTCCGAAGGACAATGGCTGAGGGTACCGCCCAAGTGCCGCTTGGAGGGACTGAAAACCAGCATTGGCGAAATGCTCTTGCATTGTGTATGGGCTTCCATTGCGAGCTTGGTCCCATTCACTTGCCAGCAACAACCCTGCCCTTTTCCTTGTTCTCCCTCACCCCCCCTCCTACCCTAGAGAGATTGGTTCTTGGGTCCCACACTTCATGTCCATGGTACCTTCTGTTCCCTGCAATATGTTTATCCCAAAGCACCTGGAATCATGTACAGGCTGTGTCCACCTTTCTTCACACCCTCCCCACCCTGTCCCTCCTTTCTACTTCTAAATTGGGGTGTTTGTAAATCAATATTCCATGCTGTTGTATGCGGCGAGGTTCCCCTTGTTCATTTTCCAGGGTTGTCAGAGGGGTACAGGAAAGTTGGGAAGGGAAGGGGTTCCCAGACGCGCCACACGCTCTCCACTGGCTCTGATAATACTCGAAGGGGGTCCCGGAGGCCCGTCAGGATAGTATGTGGGCCGTTCCTTGGGCTTGCGCACCTGGAACTTAGGCCCCTATCATCATTGGGCACAGAGCTTTCTATTACGCACCCAACATTCACACTCACAGGGAAGGGAGGCAAAAGTGAGGACTGGTGCAAGGGGGACGAGGCAAGGACCCAGGGGCACAGGAGGCAGGGAGGCAAGGACTTGCACACAGCCACAGGGGGCGGGAGGAGAAGGGCCCCAGGGAGGGGCAGAAGCGCCAGGCCCGCAGGCCCCTTCACTCTGCTCACTCACTCTCTCAGAGGGAAACAGGGGTCAGGTCTTCAATCAGTACAGATACCTTGGTTAACGACACAATCACTTGATACAAACCACAGAGGAGGACAAGGAGGGAACACAGAGGCAACAAAGGGAGGCAGCAATACCAAGGGACACTCGCAATACTTAGCTTCCAGGCAGCAGGGAGGGGGCTAGTTCATCCAGGCTAAGCTCTGTTCACCGGCTCAGAGCTACTGAAGCGGCCGGGTTAAATAGGAGCAGCCCCGCCCTCCGCACGCCCCCGCAAGCGTGCTGAGCGGCGCAGCGGTGGGCGGGGCCCCGCCTCGTCGGGCGTGGCCTTTGTTGGTGTCGGCGTCTCTGCACGCCGCGAAGGTGTGGCCGTTGGCAACGGGCTGCCGGGGGCGGGGTCTGCAGCGTCGGGTGTGGCTTCCGCCTGCGTCTGCAGCCCCGAACGCCGCGCCGAGACTTGAGATGCTGGGGAACCGCCGGGGGCGGGGCCTGGGGCCGTGGAGGGCGGCCGCTGCGCGGAGCAATGGCCGCGGCGGCTGACAAGGGTCTGTCATGGTTATAGCTCCCAGGGTTATCGCGCTGGTATACGGTACCCCTTCCTGTATCTCAAATCCGTGTCCCATCCCGTGTGGCCCAAAATGTTGCCCCCTTCCCTGCTGGGGGGGAGATGGACGGGGGGGAGGGGGTACTGTCAGGACTGGGTCTTGAACCCATGGCCCTTGGGGTACTGAACAGGCTCTCCAGCACCCTTCACCACCTGGTGGGCTTCTGAGGGTGTTGGGTTTTCCCTCTTCTGTCTCCCTTGTGTGCTTGCTCCCTGTGTGTCATGCCCTGCCTCCCAGCTTCCTGATTGGCCACAGGAGCCTTGGTGTGGCCAAAGGAAGCTGGTGGAGCAACGTATCTTCCCCCCTTCCCATTCTTGCTTGCTGTGTTCATGGAAAAACTTGTGTTGTATGTTGTGTGTGTGAGCCCTGTGTGTGCCCCCTCTGCATGTGGTAAGACTGTTTTGCGCCCCCTGTTTTCCCCCTGTCTGTTCTTTATAAGGTGAGTGCGTGTCCTGCCCCTTCCTTTGCCTTGAGTTCAGGACTTGGCAATTCCCCCCCCCCCAAGGGTATGCCGTAGCCTTGTTTGTTTCCCCTTCTCTGGTGCGTGTTCCATGTCTGTTGATCCCCCTTGCCTTGTGTGTGTGTCCCACGCCTGTTGGACCCCTTCGTCTTGTGCGTCTCCCCTGTTCACTGTCCCCATGTTTTGTGGGAGCCGAGGCTTCATTCTTTCCTTCTGCTCTGTCTGGGCTTAGGCTCAGTTCCTCCCCCTTGCTCTGTACATGATTATGCTCAGTTCCTCCCCCTTGATCTGTCTGAGCCTATGCTCAGTCCCTTCCCCTTCCTCTGTAAGAGCTTATGCGCTGTCCCGTCCCTTTGCTCTGTATGGGCTTATGCTCAGTTTCTTCTCCCCGCTCTGTATGAGCTTACGCTTACGCTTAGTTTCCCCCCTGGCTTCCAGGGTATTGGGTAATCCCCCACTCCCCTGCGGTGGGTTCATCCCTGCGCTCCGGATCCTGACCTCAATGAGGAGTCGCATACCTTCTTAGACCAGCCTGCCTGGTAGTGATGCAGAGTACATAATCTCTTGGGTACGAGAGAGTGACTGAGAGGTTTGGGAGGTTCGCCTTGGGATCACCCTTTCCCCCCCTGTGCCTAGGCTTGGTTCTCCCCACCTTGTGTCCCTCTCCCTGGCCCCGACCCTTGGAGTCCAATAACCCCGGCCTTCCTTCTTCCTCCTTGTTTCTCCCACAGTTCTGTAACCTGGAACCTGACACATAGGCTTTAGACTGTCATTCCAATATCCCCAATGCCCACCCGTCCCAGGGACCATCAACAAGATTATGGGACCATCATTCCAGTCACGGGGACTGCATTCCATTCCATTGCATCCAGAAGCCCGGTGCCCGCATGCCAGCCTGCCCCCCTCCCCAAAAGCCTACTCCTCTGCACCCACCCATGGATGCCAGCTGAAGCTGGCAGCTGACACTAAAAGCCCCTCTGACCACCAGCTCCCTCCGCCTCCTGTCCAGCTGCTCGCTGCCGAGGAGCCTGTCTCTATTTCTCTCTGTCACACCCACCCACACAAACACCAGCCCTGCACCTCCTGGGGGCTTTCTGCTAGTTGAGTCTCTGCTGCTGGCACCGCACATCTTTGGGTTATTACGCTACTTGAGGTGGCATGTGCTGCTGGAAGGGATCTAGTAGCTGTATGAGATTCTGCCACCTTCCAGACAGAACTTCAGCACATAGGGAGGGAGGGATAAAAGAGAGGACATGTAAAACAAGCCTCGTAACAATAAATTTGAAAACTTTACTTAAAACTATTTACAAATTCAATACAGGAAAACAACAACAACAGCAATGACATTTAATAAAACAAAAGCAAACATGTAAAGGAAACTTATAAATAACCTAAGAGTCAGTGTCTTGCCACTGGGTCTGTCCCCCCTTATTTGGGGGAAAGGCAACAGGCCTTGGGGCAGCTCACATTCCGGAGGGCCGGCCACCATGGAGGGGTCCACCACACCATTGTCCACTGCGTATTCCACCACCTTTTGCAGATCATTACGCCACCTGGAGAGTGCCTGGTGGTAGACCTGCATGCGGAGCAGCTCGGCAGACACATACTGGCCATATGCCACCACCGCTCCGCTCTGCCTCCACCACCTGCATCTCTTGCACCAGGCACTTCTCCAGGTCATCAGAGGAGCGCTGAACCTCCTCCATGTGGCCCTGGGTGCAGCTATGCAACCTGGCCCTAAGGGCCTTTATTGCGGCATTCTCCAGGATCCCGGGGGTCTCCACGGTGAGGCTTGAGGCGGGGGAGGGGAAGGACTTATATGCCTCCTTTTCCTGGTGGAATTTCCCCCCCCCTTTGCATGCGCTGCGGCTCCACGGGTGCAGCTGCAGCGGAGTCCTCCTCCCCCGCCCGCCTCACCCGCATTTCATGGTTCTGCTCGATGTGGCTGAGAAGCCCCTATGTTGTCCCCTCCCTCTGACTGCGGAACACTTTTTTGCAGAGCTAGAAAGAGCAGAAAAAGAAAGGAACATTAGAAGTGCCATATTGTGTCAGACCAATGGTCTGTCAAGCCCTGCCTGCATTCTGTCTCCACGAGTGGGTGGACTGGGTGGCCATCCAATCTCTCTCTGCAGGGGACTTCCGTTCCTGACAGGTCAGAGGGCAATTCATTCCCTGTTGTTCCAGTCCCCGTGACATACCTTGCATGTGGCGGTTCTGTCGCCCTTGATGTAAAACCGCCAGACATCCGACGACTGGCGCCGAATGTCTGGGGGTGAGGCTGGCGAGCTCCGCCTAGGGGTCCGGTGATGAGTCGTCTTCCTAGGCCTGGTCCTGGAAGCAGGGCTGGGCCCGGGGCCAGAATCCGATTCCTCTCTGAAATGGGAATACATAAGAACACCAAGTAAATATCATGCATTTATGATGATGCCTCTAATCCTCCCTCCTTGGGGTGCTAGTAGGGATGGCAACTAAAAAAAACCATAAAGAAAAGCACGTGCAAATCCTGCCCTCCCAGGGGTGCTAGGGGATGCTAGATATTGCAACTAGAAAGCCCCTGGCTGGCACGTGCAAATCCTGCTGCCCTCCTTGGGGTGCTAGGGATGGCGATGCGAGATGTGACCCTGGCTGGAGGAATGAGACTGCCCTTATTTGGGGGTGCGTAGGGAATGGGATGGCAACTGGAGAGTGGAGACCCTTGCTTGACTGGCACATGTTTGGGTGGGGGATTGCTCATGCCTGACTGCTGGAAGAATCCCCCACACTACAGTATCCTCTCTCTCTGTGGCAGACATCCGCTGCCACCCGCTGTTGGCCACTGTTTGTGCCTGACTGATGCCCACCACCCACGCACCCACCCGCACTCCAGTGAGCTGAACTCACTCTAACTGATACAGTCTTTCTTGTCTTAAAAGTAAAAAAAAGGTTTACAAACCTGGAAGGAATGGCAGTAGAGTTCACCGCTTCCTCCTCGTCCGAGGAAAGCCAGTGCCACTGGTGCCATGGGAGGTGTAGCAGGGGCAGCGGCCTCCACCGGTTCCTCCTCCTCCTCCTCCACCAGCAAATGTGCCCCCAGCTGGAGGATGCGAGCAGCCTTCTTCATTTTCTTCATTTTTTCCCCCCAAAAACCACAAACAGCACAAACCAATAGTCACCCACAACACACACCAACCCACCCAAACACACAGCACAGCCAAACCTCTTTCCTTCTAGGGGGTAGGGAAAAGGACTTGTGCCATTTTACTTGCCAGTTTATGGGATGTTGAAGGCCTGGCTATGCTCTTTTGGAGGGATGGACATTGGGGGTGGGCTAAGGTGGGTAGTATGTAGAATTATTGTTTGATTAATAGCCTAGGTTCTGAAGGGTGAGAGTGGGTTCTGTTTTTTAGATTTAGGTCTCTGCGCCTGGTGAGAGCAGGTGTGTGTGTGTGTGTATGGGGGGGGGGGTCAGGAATTTGGAGGATGGAGTTGTTGCAACCCTGGTGAGAGAGAGGGGGAATAACTCAAGAGGGAATACCTCTGTGAAACAGGGGTATGGATGGTGGGGTGGTGGGAAATTGTGTTCTTGTTTTGTGGCTTTTTTGACATTATGTATTGAAGGGGGTTATTGAGGGTGGGAAATTGTGTTTTATTCCTATGGCTACTGATAATGTTTTCAATATTGATGTTATATTGTATATTTTGTATTTTTGCTTTGTTGTTAACTGCCCCGAGACACAATCAGCGAGAGGGGCAGTATAAAAGTCCAATGTAATAATAATAATAAAATAATAATAATAAAATACAATAACTAATATGAAGCACCTCAATGCACATTAGCTTACAGTTTTTTCCAGCCAACCACAATACTAACATATAAGTAAAGATGGTAAATATTGCATTTTTTATTTTATTTTTTGTAATACAGCTACATGCCAGTTTCATTATTTATGACGTATACCTGAAGAATTTGTTTTAGGGGGGGGGGGAGTGGGAGAGAAAGGAAAGCAGCTAAGAGAAATTTTTTTCAAAAGTTGATTTAATCATTCCCACCCATTTTACTAGCCTTTTCCCCCAGAGATTTCATTCTGCCCCATGATGTTGGTGGCACTCAGATTAACTGCTGGTGAACAGGAATAATTTGTGAAAAAAAATGTGTTATAAAGAAAAAATTATCTCATGCTATCACTGAAGTAAATAATTACATTAAAACAGGATAACTTAGGACATTTTTACACGGACACCAACTCTCCACCAACATCCATGATGGGTGGGAAAGCAACCGTCTGAACGGCAACAGGTGGGTGTGCACACTCTCATGACCCACCCATCAACACCCACCTCTACCAACAGAGCATCTGGGAAGGAGCTGGCATGCTCCGTGGGTGGAGATTAGGGATGGGTGAACAGAGCCAAGTTCGGAAATTCGGTTTGGTTCCGTTTGAAAATCGAGTTTGGTTCGGAAGTTTGGTTCGGTTGACCGAATTATTCGAGTTCGGCCTGAACTCCAAACTGAGTTCAGAAATTCAAACCCCATTGAACTAAATGGAATATTATCTTATAGGGATGGGCAAACAGAGCCGAGTTTGGAAATTCGGTTCAGTTCAAAAATCGAGTTCGGTTCGGAAGTTCGGTTTGGTTGACCGAACTCCAAACTTCCGAACCGCGTTCACCCATCCCTAGTGGAGATGGGTGTTCAACACCCACCTGTCCATGTAAGTGGCTAAACACACCCACCCATGGAAAGTGTCTGCCGAAACCAGCAAGACACAGCTAGAGAGGTCCCACAGGAGTCTTCAAGCAGACCCACCCACTGAGAGAGACACCGAACACCCGGCCGGGTGCCCTTAAAGGAGAAGCGAGAGAGGACATGGGTGCTGGGTTTCCCTGTGTGCCTGTGTACACTGCAGTCTGTGGGCAGGGTCTGGGTTTTGAGGGGTCCACGGTGCCCGGCTGTCTGGCCTGTGTCTCAGGGTTTGATAGGGGCTGCTTCTTTGTATCTCTTGACATTCCAGCTCCCTCCTCCCCTGCCTGCTCAGAGTCTGGCAGTTTAGGGGCAGTGCAGTGTGCCACGGCTTTGTTTGCTCTTGCTTGACCATGTTGTCATGTCACTGTGTTGGGCATGGTTTTCCCTCAGTGTACGGGCGGTCTGTGTTAACGTTATGGGTGTTTGCTCGGTGTTGCCCTGGGTGTGTGTGGGCCTGATGGGTGTGTGCTGGCCCCTCCCAGGACTTCCCACAACTCCCCGTGGTGATGTCCATGTAAACTTCTCCCTGCTTGGTGCTGCTGGATGTGCTCACCCACCCATCTCCACTCACCTCCATCCATGGGGCCTGCGGTGGCGTCCATGTAAAAACGGTCATAGTACTTCAGGATGCTTGGTACTTGTAGTATAAACTTATTAGGGCTGTCACACCAAGTGGCACAGGGCATACACCAGTGATCAGTTGGAAGTAAATTAGAAATCTCACATTAACAAGGACTATTTTGACAACTGCAGTGCCAATTTGTAGTGGTTTCCTCAGTTCAGTTTTCTCTTATCTATTCAGTGTACCCTGCTATTGAAGACAGAGCACCAGACTGCAAGGCCATTTGGCATGTTGTATGTCCCCATGTTTCCTTAGTTAAATCCATAGTTGAGTGGAGTCCACTCAAAGTGTTAGATACATCTATAGCAGTTTTGATGTTTGTAGATGATACAGTCTTTCTCTCTAGGTCCCCAGTTAGGTTATAAAGAGCCCTAAATTATTTTTCAATGATTTGTAAGATAAATGGGTTAATAATTAATTGAACAAAGACCAAGGTAGCTAGATGGGGTAGAAGTAGGGGGTACAAAAGAACACCCGCTTGGAGCCTGGACAATACACCCTTGGAGTTGGTGAAGGACATTAGGTACCTTGGTATTGTTTTTTCTCCTGTTTGTCATGGTCTAGCCACATAGCATTTGCTAAAGCAAAAGCCAAGTCCTCTGCTTATGGCATTAGACGCTTCCATAACCTTACAGCAGCGAGATCACCTATGGATGCTTTCAAGGCCTTCCATACAAAAACTATTGCCCAGATAGTTTATGGGGCAGAAATTGGGGTTACAGTGTAACGGAAGACATTAATATTCCTCAGAATAAATTCCTGCGAGCTATCCTGGGACTGCCCCCCTCAATCCCAGCCGCTTTTGCTACATTAGAGACTGGGGCGGAATTCATCCTAACGTCCATTACAACCAGAGTGTTGTTTTATTGGATCATAATACTTTTACTATCTCCTTTAAGGTTGCCCAAAATGTGCTATCTAGAAGATTCTGAAAGGGCTGGTCCTGGGCACTCTCCCTGGCTGAGGTTTGTCATTCTGTAGCTCCAACATTTGGGATTTAGCTATCTCTATGAGGATGCTGTACATTTTGTACATTCAGCTGAACAGGACCAGATAGGACAGAGGCTTAAAGATCAAGCTATTCAGAAGGATTTTGCTACTGTGAGTTATGCCAGGGTTGCCTCACATTTTATATTGTGGAAAACTAGGGGGGCTAGCCAGTTTTTGTTCAGTGATTTAAGACCTCATCTGAGAATAGCAATGGCGAGATTATGCACCGAGCAAATGCGGTCAGCTACGGTCCTGGGGAGAAGGATGGGGTGGGAAGAAAGTCAGAGGATATGTCCATGTGGTGTGGGGGCTATTGAGGATATATTTCACTATCTAATGGATTGCTTTTTTTATTCGGCAATAAGAGAGAACCTTCTGAATCCTTTATTAACCAAGATGAGCTGGTTAACAGCAAAGGAGAAGGCTATTTGGCTCCTCCAGCAGGAAGATCATACCCTGATCCACCAAATTGCGGTTTTTGTGTATAAAGCTGAGCATATACGTGCCAAATATTTTGATCCAGCATTTGCACAGACAGGTGGCCTGGATTCTCTATTTGCCACAGAGTATGGGCCCTAGGTAATACCATCTTAACAACAGCCCTTGTGATAGTCCTGGGATAGTGTTAATTCCCTAGTTGGCCAGTTTCATTGTAGAGGCTTCTAGGGTCCCAGGACTGGGCGCTTGGTGGAGGGTGGGTTTCCACCCATTCCACCTTCTCTTTTTTTTAATTGCCTATTTAACTTAGATTGGATTGTTGGTCTCTGTGATTCGTGTTATTTTGTCTTATATAAAAAAAAATATTCTTCAAGTATCCCTGTGAGGATAGTGGTGAATTATTGCTTTTTACTGTACGATTACATGTAATGTTTTCGTGGAGTTTATATGTGGATGGATTTACCTTTTGTATTCTTGAATTAGTGCAAGGGCTCAGTGCCACACACTTACCAATACATTTGATTTGATTTGATTTGATTTGGAGTGGAGTGGAGTGGTAGCTCACTCTCTTTTATTTTATTAAGATGTGATGGCTAAAAGTTGCCGCTGGCAAGAGTTTAACAGGCTGGTCATAATGACTGACAAGTTCTAGCTTGAATGCAAGGAAGGGTAATGGATCATAAATGTAATAAGCCTTAAGTAAAAGGATAACTTCTTATAAGGACTGGAGACAGTGGGTAAGGTGGCTTTTACTTCAGAGATGAAATGAAAGGGACAAACTTTTTTTTGGACTTGTCTGAAATATCTGAAGAAAAGAGAACACCTTTATAAGTGTATTATTTATTCTTCACACACAGATTACTTTGATACATCCTTTGGGAAAGGAGAAAGAGAGCTCACTCATTCTACCAAGGAGATGCTGTATTCTTGTTAGTCCTCACAGACACGGTAATCTTCATCTCTATTTGAAACATTTCAGAAAGTAGGCCATGCAGTGCATTTATAATTCTTGGCAAACAAATGCATTCTCAGTTGTGAATCAGACTTCTTCTTCTGGCCTTTTCTATCCTGCTGCAATATTGATTGACTGATTAATTGACTGATTTCAATTTCTATCCTGCCCTTCCCCGAAAGCTGAGGGTGGCCAATATCATCATAAAAGATACATAAAATACAAAAGATAAAACCCCTAAAACATGATTAACTCCCTTCTCTCCCATATTCTAAACCTGTCTGTTAAATGCCTGGCCAAATAAATAGGTATTACATTCCCGCTGGAAGATTCTCAGACTAGGGCTTAGATGAACCTCCAAGGGTAGGGAGCTCCAGAGGTGTGGAGCAGCCACCAAAAACACCTTTCTGTGTGTCCAGGCTGTATGGACCTGGGCCAGCAATAGAACTTGTAAGAGAGTTCCATGCATGGGGCTCCACTGTATATTTCTGAGATATTAAAATTAATGGGTACAAGCAGCAAATCCACAGGGTGCAATACTAGTCATATTGAAACAGGTAGTCTGTTTGTTTTGCCATTCCCTAAAATTAACTTAAGTACCTAAAATGGTAATTCCTAATTCTGACTATGACCCTCAGTCTTGATTCCAGATCTGGACCACCTAGTAGACATGGAGAGTTGATCCCTAAAATGCATTATGGTCCGAGGCAACCTCTCCTGTCTAAAATGAAGTTACAGCTCATTCATGTGCTGGACCCTTATCAAGAATACCTGCTCCTTCCCCTGGCTCTAGGCAGAAGAATCAAGGCAAAATTAGTGGGCAGAGTCATTGGTCCTCTTCAGTAGTGAATGCAGCTTGTAAAATGGGGTCTTTTTTCACCTTGAATGGAAGGTAATTCCAAGCAACTCTTAACTCCTTTGTTCACCCCTTCTCCTTTGAGACAATTAGACCATTCCACTCACTTGTGTCAGAAAGGTCTGACAGTCTGAGGTGGTTGGAATGTATAATCTACTCCTGGCTGTGACGTCTCCTGGGCACTGAGACCTCATTATTTTACAGTGAGACATAGGCTTTTTAAAAATAAGATGCACCCATGCATGCACAGTGCATGGGCATGGGGTGTGTCCCATTTGTACAGCTGTGGCTTGTGGGTGGGCGTGCGTACATGCTCCCATGTACTACACATCCCCACCCACCTCCACCCATTGCCCCTGCAAGGAGAAACTGGTGAACTCGGCAGTTGCTCCATGTGGGGGCATGCATGCATATGTATGGGGGGTATGAGGGGAATGGGTGTGGGCCCATGTGCACCTGCGACCGCCAGCACCACCCACATATCAGTGCACCCATGGACCACCCCCACAACTGTGGCCCGTGTATAAAAGGCCATAGAGAGGATGAGTCTATTGAGCAAATAAGTCTATGGGTGAGTCTTGCATAGTCTCAGCTTGGAGAAGAGACGACTGAGAGGGGATATGATAGAAGTTTATAAAATCGTGAGGGGTGTGGAACATGTAAATTGGGAGCAGCTACTTACCCTCTCTATGGCCCTTTTCAAATGGACTGCGGTGCGGGGGGGGGGAGATGGGTGTGTGCCGCAGTGGGTGTGTGGTGCATGGGTGGCCGTTGCACAGATGCACACCCGTCTCCACCAATCTTCATGCATGGAGCCATCACCGCTTTGGCCTATGGCTCCATGAGTTGGAGGTGGGTGAAGATGAGGGGAGCACAGGAGCGTGTACATATCCCCTCCTACTGCGGTGGTCACACAGACACCCTGCACCCATTCCCACATGCAGTTGGGGAGTCCCACCTCCACTGGGAAGCCTTCCATCATCGCCTCAGGATCAGTCAACTGGACCACCCTGTCGTAATGGCCTCACAGAACTGCAGCAGAATGGCACCCACAGTGGATAGTTCTATGCAGAACTGGTATGGCAAGCATCCAAATGGCAATGGCCATGCACTTCTAAACAGTTACTGACATCCTCATTACTGTCTGCTCCCTCTCTTGTCATGGATGGAGGATCTCTGTGATCTAGAAGAGGAGCTGCTGGGACATGTGGACATGGGTCACCCACTCTACTTCTCCCACATGGCCAGCACCATCTCCTACCACTCCGTGTTCCTGGGTATGACCTAGACAAGCTGACCTATGACCTATGGGCACCATCTGCCAAAGGGTGAGGATCACTGTTGTGATGTCCCATGACAGGTAACCTGTGGCCCACAGCAAATTCCCTTGCTGCACCTCCATCTACCCCAGCATGGTCCATCAGTGATGGCTGGGTTCTAGTTTTTGGCAGCTGACTGTGAGCACACCCCATAGAAGCTTGTGCCGCACTTCCCTGGCCTGAATCCCACCGAGGACCTGTATGCAGCTGGTGAAGGCATCATGCTCCCACAGCAAACAGCTTGCACTAACTGGAGTGCTGACTGGCTCGCCTTAGTGGTGGTAAGGAGGACCTGACGGTCAGCTAAGTGCTTTCACGCCATGTCTCTCTAGGAGATGGCCATGATGGCCAGGGTGGGGGCTCTGTTGGCCCCCACTCTCCTGTCATTTTGACATTTGTGCAAGACCTAACTCTTGTGCCAGGCTTTTGGCAAGGGAGTTGGGGGGTAGGGTTTGGGGGAGGAGGAGTTTTATGATTGGTTTTAAAAATTGTTGTTTTGCTTTTAAATGTTTTATTGTGAAATCTTGTGGTGTTCGCTGCCCCGAGCTGCCTTTGGTCAGGAGGGGCGGGATATAAGTTTTAAATAAATAAAATAAAAAATAAAAAATGATGCCTTCGTACACCAGACTAGACCTTTGGATTAGTGACACGCTGTGTGTAAGCACCTATCTGCCATTACCTGGCTGGCTACATGCCTAGTTAATGACTGGAGCAGTCCCTGCACAGCTTATTCTGTTTCTGTCCTGGGCCAGGTGGTGCTCATAAACTCATCTGCAGTTTATGGGCACCATGGGATCAAAGCATCTCTCCTGGAGGGTATAAATGAGAGCATGGCTTTGCAGGAGATTTTTGAGCATTCAGAGTTTTGCCTGAGCCTTATGATAGCTGGATCCTCTCTGCCACTTTCTTTCACTACTGATCTGTTGATGGCAAGGCGATACACTCAGGGCCAGTGCAAGTGCTTTGATTGGATGCTGGAGCTGGATCTCCTAAGGGGTGGTTGGGGAGGGCTTCCTACCAGGAGGATGAACTCACTGCAGTCGAGTCATGTGTCCCGTATGAAGTCTGGTCAGGGCTGGAGGTGCAGGTCAACCTTGTGCAGAGGGATGGTGGCAAAAAATATGCTGGCAAGAAGCTACTGGAGGGGCATGTATCAATGGCGGTTGTACGTGGATTAGACCTTTCCACCATGGCCTGCTAGTATGACTGATCCATGAAGGAATCAAGGTTCCCCACCACCCATCCCCAGGGGACCCTGTTGGACATTTGCACTATGGGATGCCAGTGTGACTGATCCATGGCAGGTGCGGGGTTTCCCACTCTGGGCACCAGGACTCCATTTGTACTTTGTACTATGGACTGCCAGTGGGTATTATCCAGGTTCATGCTATTAGCAGAGGCTGGAAGGGACTAGACTGGCAGCATGCCAGGGGACTGGTTGTTTGGTCTGCTTGGGGATGCTTTCATTTCTCCCTTCTGCTTTCCCATTTTATTCCTTGCTCACCATAGGGTACGTACGTGGCTCCCTACAGCTGGTTTTCTCCAGGTGGTGACAAGTTCCTCTTGTGGCTGACTGATGCCTCCGTGGCAGGGATGCCAGCAGCTGCTTCCCTGCCCTTTGCCCCCACCATCCTGGACTACTGTGCAGGGCGAATGGAAGTGGCAGCTATGGCTGTGGTTTGCCATGCCAGAGGGTGGGGTGTTGGAAGTGGGGCGGGGCGTGGGCCAGATGCCCGCCGGTGTGTTCAGTTTCTCCTCCCCACCTGTGCCATGGGGATGGTAGAGCAGCTTTCCACACGCCCGGGTTCGCCTGCACGTTTGTGCTGCACTGCACACCAGCCTGGGGGCTGGCAGCTGGTGTCATCCTCCCTGGGACAGCTCAGGGACCCGCTTCACCCCTAGGTTGCTTGTTTTCACCCATTAACTTGCAGCCACTGAGACACTGAAAAGATATGACTATTGAGCAAATACCAAGTCTATAAAATAGCATTTCATTAATTGAGAGGCTGCTGAACACTGAAATGAGAAAAAAATTAACTAATAATAATATTAATAATTAATAATAATAATTAATAACAATAATAATAAATAATATTTAGACCCATTTGATTGTCTTTGGGATATGCAAATGCAAGAAACTGTTTGCATTTGTAGTGCTAGGGAGACTGATGAAAGTTCCATAAAGCAAATTTAACTGAAACGAGAAGTGGAGGCCATGTAAAATGGGCAGAATTCTAGTCATATAGGTGGTAGAGAGTGGACAAAGGATTTTAAGAAACATGTCCATTAGGGATGGACGAACGCGGTTCAGAAGTTCGGAGTTCGGACAGAACTTGACCAGTTCGGTCGACTGAACCGAACTTGATTTTCGAACCGAACCGAATTTCCGAACTCGGCTCTGTTCACCCATCCCTAAAAGATAATATTCCATTTAGTTCAATGGGGTTTGAATTTCTGAACTTCGTTTGGAAGTTCGGAGTTTGGACTGAACTCGAATAGTTCGGTCGACCGAGCCAAACTTCCGAACCGAACCGAATTTCCGAACTGAACTGAACGGAATTTCCGAACTCGGTTCTGTTCACCCATCCCTAATGGCTGTGGTAGCCAAAAAGGTATAATCACATACGCAACAGCATAAGATTTTTAAAAATGCATGTTACTGAAAGGAGAGTTAGAAAAATAATTTTAATTCAGAAATGAACTGTATAAGAAATGGAAAAAGAGGGGAGATTGCAAAGGATAGATATAAGCTAGCTGTCAAAGAATGCAGATATAAAATAAGGATTGCAAAATACCAAGATTAAATTATGCTAGATAGGACAGTCAAAGGAACGGATTCTATATACATATTCAGAAAAGAGTAACGTTATAGAAAAATACAAGTGAGACGTGTTAGAGTGAGAAGGCTACGCAGGACAGTAATGAATCCAAAATAGCTGAAATTTCAAGTTGCTATTTTTATTAATCTTCTTATTTAAAAATGGTAACAAGGAATTGAGATATTATTATGAAAGACAGATAAATTATTACAGATAATAGCCGAGGTGTCAAAGAGCAAAGGCTGAACAAAAAAATGGAAACAAAAAGGAATATCAGACCATGCATCATTTGTGCAATAAATACTTCACGGAATATATTCAGAAGCTCACTTCCAAGGAATACACTGTGGAATCAGAACCTTTTAGACTTTTGCATTAGGATCAAAACTTTGTTTCTTTTCTAAAAAAAATTCCTAACGTTCAAGACTCTTAAAATCTTGAACAATGTGAAATCCTGCAGTATTGTTTGACTGCCTCTGCAAGGAACATGAAGCAAGTACTCTAAGATAATGGCTTCCATTCTTCTCAATGAACAGTCAGCTCTGAAACCAAGTGATGATAGCTTAAATATAAATCTGAAACAAACAGGTGTTTTTGAATTCACATATAGTATTTACATTTTTGGGATATCTCTCAGACTAGATGAACTGTTACTCGCATCAAAATGAATATTCACATATCTGCTTATTTAGTTATTTTGGTTTGGTTATGTCTGTATTTCGGTTACTTAGACTTATTTATTTATTTCACTAGATTTATTTGCTGCCCCCTCCTGCCACAGCAGCTCGGGAAGCTTACAACATTTTAAAACATATGAACATATACAGTAACATATATCCAATATAAATAACAATAAATAAAAATATTAAAAAAACAACAATGGAACCTCCAGGCGGAGCTACCCCCCGCCCCAATACTACCTCCCTCCCCCATCTCCCCCATCAAAAGCCCAGTGGAATAGTCAGGTCTTACACAGTCTTCGGAAAAAGGGGAGGTCTGGGGCCAGGGGGACCTCAATCAGGAGGGAGTTCCACAGCCAAGGTGCGGCCACAGAGAATGCCCCTCTCATCGTTGACACTCGAGATATCTCAGGGACTTCGAGGAGGGCACTCCCAGTGGACCACAGGGCCACTCCAGGACCCAGAGTGTGAGGCAATTCTGCAGATAGGCAGGGCCCAAGCTGTTTAGGGATTTATAGGTTAAAATCAACCCCTTGAATTGGGCCCGGAAGACTATAGGCAGCCAGTGCAGAGAACGGAGCACTGGTGTAATGTGCTCGCAACAACCCATCCCCATAAGGAGATCAATAGTGATGACAGTGCCAAAAATGTGGTAACTGAAATAACCAGCAAACCAAAATAACTGAACCAAAATGCCCAAATTGGATATTTGTTTTGGGAAACAAAGCAGGGAACAGACAGTGGTTCAGACCTGCTTTATCAAAGCAGGTGAATTGTTGACGCATTCAAGAATGTGACAAGGACACAAATAGCTGGGTTTTAATGGCCACACTCTTTATTCAAATTAATATGAATCTGGGTGGGTAAATAGCTGAAGATAATTTGGGTCCAGTAACTGAAAAGGTCTTACACTATCAACTTTAACATTGAGGATACAGATCCTGAGGCACCTCAGGTACCCACCCTTGAAAACAGGTAACTTTGCTTCCCCATCCATCCCATGATGCCCATCATAGGTGAGGGTGGACGATCACGTCCAACACAGGACCAGAGCAAGGATAAGCTACACTAGACCTGGGGTCACATATGCTCCTTTGGTGCCCTCAAGATTACCCATCCCTGGGACATGACCCAGCATTCGCCGCAGCCTGCTTCTACACTAGGTTCCAATCCCCCATCTCCTAGGGAGATGTCTCCACATTGAACGTAACTCACTATAAGGAAATATAGCAAAAAATTACTGGACAACCACAAGAGTGACACAGTTTATAACAAAGCAACCACACACGGCATAAAGGCCTTGATCAAGCAAAATTTAAATCAATAACACTGTGGGGAAGGCAAAATCCAAGAATCCCTTTGGCCAATGAATGGGGTTCCTATAAAACTTTCTTTCTGGCCCCAAATTAGGTGACCTGCTAATCTTCACAGTGTTGTAAGCAACAGCGCTGAGCAACAGTGCTCATCCTCTCAGGATGGGTCTGTGTTCAGCACTTGGGCCAGCCAAACATGCTCCTCTTCTCCTCTCATGTGATCACTCTTTCGCAGCCCAAAGCTTGGTAGCTCAGCAACCCTGGTTGGGCTCTGAAATGTTTACGCCACAGGAGGGCATTGCTGGCTACTTGCAAGCCTGCCCTTCAGTCCTTACACTCAGATCAGCCTGGATCCTCATGCATTCCTTTCAAGGGGGGCATGACAAAGCTCCTGTCACTTTCACCTCCCTGCTTGGCAGGGTGAGTGGCGAAGGGCAACTTATCGAGCACAGAATTTTCTGCAGATAGTCTACTTAAATGTTAACACCGTGATGGCTTTCATAGATAATGGCTTTCAGCAGAAACAGATTATGGGTAACGTGTGATGGTGGCTTGCTTTGGCCTGCTGTAGTCTGGGACCCACTTACACATCTGTTTACACTCCACCAGATGTTAGCCTGGGACTGCCCTGGTGACTAACCTGGGCTGTGTACTCAGAAAAGCTCAGAAGACACAGCCTGGGAGAAGGGCCACCCATGTGGGCCAATGCAGGGTAGTATGTCTGTTCAGCACCACCATACCTCCCTCAGGGCAGTGGCTGCCATGGCCGAGCACCATGGATGGTTGCCATGGCTGTCCATCATGGTGGGGCCAGGACACTAGGAGCAGGGCAGGGCCAGGGCCACCCACACATTTGTTTAGCTCCTTGCTGTACCTGAGCCACATGGGTGGAAGGATGGCTCTCCAGCCCTGGGCACATTTGTTTGGTCAGAGTGCCATTGTAACACTTGCACTTCTGTTCTTACCCAATTCCAAGAATCCCAAACCATCCACCACACCTTATAAATTGAAGAAACCCCATCTCACATAGCAATACTCCTATCTCTCCACCCCGCACCCCCACACAATTTAAGACTATTGAGAAATAGCAGCTTTCAGGATGATGCTGATCTGAGATAAATAAACGGCGGTCACAATGCTAAAATACTTAAGCAGTAAACAACAGAGGAGTACAATTTCTAACAGAAATACAATATTAATCATGAATATAAAACTTCTAGTAAAACAAATGTAGTCTATCAAGCAAAATATGTCGGTGTTACCTGTGACTGGATGGGGAGGAAGAAGTGAAGTATGCCTGAAACCCTGAATGGCATGATTTTAATGACACTACTAACACCCTTTGTTAATCATTAGCAGAGAAGCATCCATTCTTGTCATAATCGTCTCACTGGCCCTTTTTACACAGACTGCTGCTATGGGGGCGGTAGGTGTGTGCACTGCCCCGCAGCAGCACGGGGGTGCAGGTGCAGATGAGTGCACACCCATCCCCTACCCATCCTCTCGCATCCCCACACATGGAGCAACCTGAGTTTTCACTAGTTTCTCCATGCATAGGGGGTGGGGATGCGTGGGTCACAAGAGCACGCACCTCCACATTTACACGAGATGCTCCCCCCCATGGACACTGGGTGTCCATGCATGGGAGCGTTTCATGCAAAAAGGGCTTTAGTCAAATTTCTAGGGCTCGGTGCCACAGTGTCTAAACAATAGGGATGGGACTATCAGGGAATTACCAGTTAATGGTTTTACCGGTATCGGTTTTATCTGATACTGGTTTTATCGATAACAGCATATCGTTTTTTTAACATTGCCAATTTTTGGGATCTTTAACATTGCGGCCATTTTTAAAATGGCCACAATGTTAAAGATCTGAAAAAATGGCAATGTTAAAAAAACTATATGCCAATACCAATAGTATCGGTTTTATCAGATTAATCCGATATCGCCGATTATTGGCATTATCAGATTAATCCGATATCGATAGTTCCATCCCTACTAAACAATAAGGGGGCAAGTGTTATACTTTCTCTACAAGCACTCGGGCAGGACAGCCATACATCATTAAAGTATGATGGGAATTTAACCATTGACTTAAATGATGGAAGATTGAGCCCTGAAGTTTACTCATTTCTGTAAAGTCTTTATCGAATGCCAGGTCTATGCACTTCAGAAATTATGAGTAAAAACAACTACTATGTACTATTTAAACACAATGTATGATTACCATTTAATCTGATCTCATTTTAAATAATTCATATAGATTAGTTTCTATGAGCTTCATTCACAACCTGTCCTTATGCTTTCTGTTTTTAAAAGTAGCTTGCTGCTTATCACTCTGCCTAACTAATTAATTCTCATCAGTTTCCTACTCCTTTGAGATTTATTTTGAAATGCAATCTGTTATGGGAAATATATATTTTTGATTAAACACATACACGCACACGCACACGCACACGCACACGCACACGCGACTGCAAATGATAAAATAAAAATGCAGTATCAATTGCTGAAGTCAAACTCTGCGACTAGCCAAAAGATTGTGCCCCATCCTGATGATCCGAGATCATAACAATTCATGGATAGATGGCCCTTAATTACTGCAACCCATACTTAGGAATAAGACTAGCACTTCCATAACAGTGCTGTGAATTGATTGGTGTGACCGGGTCATTCCAATACTTTGCTCTTCAATGAAGACAAAGTCTTGGTTTTCAAAGCTCTTCCTGGAATTAGGCCCAGCTACCTTAGGGCTTACCGACCTTTGAATGAATCATGTTTTGACATGCTTACTAAAATTCCTACACATGCAAGGCTTAATTGTTTTTGCTGCTTATAAGTCTAACCACAGCTAGGTCAAATGAGCAGGTGCTGCCTACTGTAGAATTGCCAGTTGTACTAGTTAACATATATGCAAACAATTTTAATTTCAAGTGCAGACACACCCTAAGAGATTGTTTCTCCCTCTACGACCTACTGAGTAGAATGCAAGAGTTAAGGGAGAAAAGAAGGGGAGCATGCCTGTAGGCTGAAGGGATGAGGGGAGGGATATTTTGAAGAACTTCCACACTTGCCTCCGCCTTCCCCTCAAAGGGGGAATGGTGGATGGTGGGAGGCTCCTTGCTGCGCCCAAGTTAGTGGGAGGCAGGGCAGATTCAGGGAACTTTTCCACTGCGGGGCTCCTGCAAGCCCCCAAAGCGGGAAAAGTGGCGGCCGCACCAAACTATGATCCCCGGCTGGGGTTGCTACAGCAACCCCACCGACTAGGGATTGGTCCAGAGAACCACGTGGGTTGTGCCTGAAAGGCGTGGCCTGAAGATAAGTGAGAAGGACAGAGCTCCGGCTCCACTTGTGGCCTGAGCTCGGGAAATGGCAGCAGGAGCTGCTGCAGTGGGTCCATTCCATCAGAGTGCGAGGCTTGCAAAGGCGCCTAGCGATGGGACGGACCAGGAAGAAGGCAGCCCCACCAGTGGCTGGGAAGTGGAAGCGGGCTGATGAGCAGGTGCCCCCCCATGGGGAAGAGTCAATGGTGGGGGAGGGTGAACCACAATGGGTACCAACAAGCAGGGGGACAGTACCCCCCCTGTGGGGGGGTACAGAGTGACAGGAGGAAATACCCCTCCAGAAGAGACTGGAGGGGTGCGAGGCCCTGCTGAGGGAGCTCCTGCAGGGCCCTGCCCCACCCCCTAACCAAACATCAGGGACCAACCCTGCTCCTGCCTGGGGGCTACAGGGAAACGTAGCTGGAGAGGAACACCCCTCGGCTACCCCCTCCTGGGCCATAATCCTAACCAGGCTTCAGAGGTGGGGGAGACCACATGGGGGTTGCAATACAATATGGGGGGGTAGAGTACACCCCAGCCACTGCCACCCCAGACCCAACCCACAGTCAAGTGTTGGGAGTCAGAATGACTCCATTGGGCCAAGGTACCCAAGGTGACCCCTCTGGGCCTGGGCCTTCCACGGCCCCCCTCCTCTGCGCAGGGGTGGGTGGGTGACCAAGACCCCAGCCCGGTATTGGGAGCCTGGGGGTGTCACATAGAGGGCGACCCCGCACGCGACTAACCCCCTTGTGGCGGATGGCCCTATGGGGGCAGTAGATCCCTTAGCCGGGACCTCCAATCAGCCCATGTACCCGGTATGTGGGATGTCTGGGAATGGTGTGGATGCTGGGGGGATGCAGCAGATGGGTGCTGTGGCACCACCAGCAGGGAATTGGTGGGCCCTCCCCTGGGGGGCCCTCACCATCTGCCAGTGTTCCAGCTGGTGGGAGCCAGGCAGCGGAGTTGACCGCTGGGCGGGGTTGGGCCGTGGAGCCCTTGCCCCCTTTCCTGTCAGCAGGGTCCACACCAGCAGTGACAGTTTCACAAGGAGATGAAAATTATAACCTGTGCCAGCAAGTGGCAAGAATTGAGAATGCCATCCAGGCGCTAGTGCAACAACGTGACGGGCAGCCGAGGTCCCACCAAGGAGCAGTAGTACCAGCGGGTCAGGTGGCAGATGAGAGTGGGGTCCTCCTATGGGGGGGAATGGTAAGAATGGGGGGGGGGGCCGTCCTGCATCAGGAGCAATGGCCACCTTTCAGCAGCCAGGTGCAATTGCCGAGAACCAGCTCATATGGTGGAATGGGATGTGGGTCTCGGTGCCCGCCCCCCCTTCCCCTGTGCCTGCAGTTAGCACTGGATTGGTCCCAATGGGGTGGGCCTGGGGGTGGGTCTGGGCGCACCCCCCTTGGGGGCGCACATCCAGCAGGTTTGGGCCCCCACATGCCCGTATTCACTGACACTAGGCGATGGGGTGGCAACAATGCAAGAGCCCACAGTTAGCGTGACTCAGGGCCCCGCCCAGTGGGCGGGGGGTACGTGATGGTATCAGCCCCCACAGGCGACCATCTACTCCCGGCAACCAGAGAAAAGATCTGGAAAGGGGAGTACGTTGATATTTTTGCCCTGTTGTTCAGCGATCCCATGATGGATTCAGCTGAGCTGGATGAAAAGAAAGAGAAGGAGCGCTTCAAGTGGCCAAAAGCCAAGAGGAATTGGTCGAATTGAACCGCGGCCTTCTCTATTTACCAGGGTGTGATGATACAGGCATACCCCGGCTGGGCGGCTGATTTGCTTAAATACGCTGACATAGTGCAGTGGGCATACAAAACAGGCCCAGCTGGGGCATGGCTGCCCGATGACAAAGCTTTTCGTCATCGCGCAACATTCACTCCGGGACTCAGGTGGGACCTCCACGCAAATGATCTCTGGCTCAACTGTATGAGTGGATCGGGGAGTGCTCCCAGGTCAGACAGTGGTCATCTCTTGGCGAAGGGCGGGACTTCGTCAGCATTGGAGTCCTTTTGTGATGAAGGAAAGAGGGCACCAGGGTCCTCCCCGGAGCAGTGTTTTGAGTTTGGTCACTCGGGAAAATGTTTGCAGGCGGCCTGCAGATTTCGCCACTCATGCGCCACATGTGAGGGCCACCACGTGAACTTTGCTTGTCCGCGGGGGCGACTCAGCGCAAAAGGCAAACAGTTCCCTGCAAAGGGCGGGTCTGGGACTGACGGCTCGAGTGCCACTGCAAAAAGCCCCAACACCAGTTAAGGCAGCCCAACTCGAGTCGGCCCTCCTTGACCACCCCGATAGGGAGGAAGTTGCGTATGTGATCAGGGGTTTTCAGCAGGGATTTAGAATACCAGCCTGCGAAGTGCAGCAGCAAAGAGTAGCCCCAAACCTGAAGTCAGTAGTCGGGTTGGAGCATGTGGCCTGGGCAAAAATTGAGAAACAGGGAACGGAAGGTAGGGTGGCCAGCCCTTTTCCTGTCCCCCCCCCTTCAGTAACATGGTTATTTTCCCATTGGGTGTGATGCCCAAGAAGGCCCCCGGGGAATTCAGGTTAATCCACTACTTGTCCTACCGCTGGGGAGGGTCAGTTAATGATGCTATACTCAAGGACCTCACCTCTGTCCGGTACGCGTCATTCAACTCCGCGGTGTCCCTAGTTAGGTCCTTTGGGCCCAGCACGGTGGTGGTAAAATGTGACATTAAGTCTGCCTTTCACCTGCTCCTGGTGAGCCCGGATAGTTTTTCTCTCCTCGAATTCCATTTCGACTGAGAGTACTACTATGACAAAGCCATGCCAATGGGATGTTCTATTTCATGCTCCGCTTTCGAGAGGTTTAGTTCCTTGGTCGGGTGGATAGTGGGACAGCGATCCACTGGTGGGGGGCTGACAAAATACTTAGATGATTTCCTTTTCATTGGGAGGGCCAACACAGATGAGTACGTGGAGTTTATGAAAATTTTTCATGGGGTAGCCGAGGAGTTAGGCATTCCCCTAGCCCATGAAAAGACAGAAGGTCCTACAACTAGGTTGACTTACCTTGGAATCGAGCTGGACACGGTTACGGCTGTCTCCCGCCTCCCGCAGGACAAGCTGGCCTCGCTACGGGACAAAGTTGAGGAGTGCTTGGTGGCGACGAAGGTGACAGTTCACCGCCTCCAATCAGTGTTAGGTAGCCTGAACTTTGCATGTCAGGTTGTGGCTCTGGGTCGAGCTTTCTTGTCTCGCCTTTATGCAAAGCTGGTAGGCAATCCCCCCCCTCGCCATCATGTCAGGGTTACAAAAGAAATGAGGGAGGACCTACAAATTTGGGCCACCTTCTTTTCCAGGTTTAATGGCACCAGTTTTTGGAGAGATCGCTTGTTGCTGGAGGCAGAGCTACAGGTACACACGGACGCCGCCGGTGGTGCAGGGTTTGGAGTAATTCTTAGGGACCAATGGGCGGCAGCCCCATGGCCACATGAATGGATAGAGCAGGGAATCACCAGGGACCTTACCTTTCTGGAGCTCTTTCCCATTGTGGTAGCAGTCCGACTGTGGCCAAGTGAGCTAGCAAATCGATTGGTGTTATTTTGGTGTGACAACCAGGCTGTGGTACACATCATTAACACTCAGTCCTCCCGATCACCGAGGGTTATGAAGTTCGTGAGGGCTCTCATACTCACTTGTCTGAAATTTAATATCCTTTTCCAAGCCAGGCATGTTCCAGGCCTAGACAATAGCATAGCCAACACCCTCTCTCACTTCCAGATCGAGCGTTTTCGCTTGCTCGATCCACAGGCCAGACCGACCCCAGAGCCATTGCCTCCAGCAGTTTGGAGTCTTGGGTGGTAGAGCTGCGCACCACCATTTTGGGATCCTTGGTGCCACGCACAGAGCCTTCCGGGAGTTTCAGCTATACCGGTTGGCACAGGGGTGGGCCCTGGGTTTCCCTATTCCGGAGGATGAAATGCTCCAGTTTGCTCTGCATCTGCGGCACAAAGGGGCGGCCCCGGGTACCATTGCAGGGAAGCTGTTGGCATTGGGTTTTGTGAGTAAATTAACGGGACACACCCCCCCCGACTGGGTTTTTTTGTGAGTCACCTCATTGAAGGCTGGCACAGGGAACAGGTCAGAAGGCCAGATCAGCGGGCACCCATCACCCCATCTTTGCTGTTAAAAATGTGTGAGGTACTGCCCCAGATTTGTTTTGATAATTACAAAGTTTTACTATTTAACTCACTGTTCAAGTTAGCCTTTTTGGGGGCCTTTCGCATGAGCGAACTAGTATCTGAATCAGCAAGAGACACCTCAGGGAGGGCGCTGCATCAATTGGTCCAACAAGGATGGCCCTGCATATATGTCGTTCAAAGACCAACCAGAGGGGCAGAGGCCAACTTGTAAGATTGACCAGGGCAGAGATTGGTGAATTATGTCCAATCAGGGCTATCGAGGCGTTCCTCACGGTACGCCGGGCTGATCCTGGCCCCCTCTTTCGACATGCCAACGGGCACCAATTGACGAGGTACCAATTTTCACCAGTGCTCCGCACGGTTTTGTCCCGCCTCGGTTTTCTGCCAACTGCTTTTCGGACACATTAGTTCCAGATCAGGGCAGCTACATCCAAGGTGGAGGCCGGCATGTCTGAACAGGGTATCCGGTCGGTGGGGCGTTGGAGGTCGGGGGCCTACTGTACATATGTGCAGACCGCCCCTCTGCATTACCAGTTCTGAATTCTGTTTCATTCCTTAGGTGCACCCCACCCGGTCTCAGATGTGTGTATGGATTGTTGGCCATAGCCTGGTGAGATGGGCGTGCAAGGCTGCCAATCAGACCAACAGGGGATCCCAGCTGGGTTTATCGTCACAGACTGAGATACAATGGAGGGGCAGAGGGGGAATGAGATGGCGCCACCTCATCCCGACCCTCCAGATTCCAAAGCAGGAACCCCTGCCCGACATCATCGTGATCCACCTGGGTGAGAATGACATCCCTCACCTAAAGGATGTCCAACTGATCAAGGACATCAAGAGAGACCTATGGGAAATTTAAAAAACGATTCCCATTTGCCCGCATCTTATGGACTGATTTGGTCGAACGGATGACGTGGGGACCAGGGGTGCATCCCAGAAAAGTTAACAGGACCAGGAAGACAGTTAACAGGGATGTGGGAAAGTGGCTGACAGGCTTGGGTGGTGAGCGCATCGACAACCGGGCGCTGACGCATAAATGCCCTGCGCTTTTCAGGCGGGATGGTGTTCATCTGTCACCTGAGGGTAACGAGCTGTACCTCGGATCTTTGAAAAGGACCCTGGTTCAGATATTAGAAAGGTTGGGGAGGTAGGTGGGGGGTCGGGCTCGTCCGGGTACTCTGGCGACCCCTTTGTTGTAGGGGTCCACTACTATAGGTTAGAATAGAATAGATAGGTCATAAGTAAGAGTCATCTCCTTAAGAGATGGGGAGGCCCACTCGCCGGAATGCAGGGTATTGCAAGCAGTGGGTCAGCCTCCCTGGGAGGGGCATCGAGCGAGGGCGGTAGGGACAAGTATGGTGCCCCGTCAGCAGGCGCCCTCATCCTTACTCATGCTTGAGAGTTTTGGTCCCCCTCACCTGTGGCCGGTGTCACTGAGAGGGGGAGACAGTATAGACAGTTCTGAGTGGTGATCGAGGGTACATCGGAACCACCCAGGGGTTTTTGTTCAATTGGGATGTTTAAGATTCAAGTACTAGACCCATACCGCATTAGGCGATTACCCCCCACCTGAATTATGATTATAATTGGTTTTAAATAAAGAGTGTGGCCGTTCAAATCTCAGTCATGTGTCTTGTCTCCTTTTGGTGCGTTGGCAATAGATGGATTAAATTCCACTAGGCAAGGCTTAATAGTTATGAATATGTCTGTCCACCATCGCAATGGTGCCTGCCTACAGTTCCACCTTGGCAAAAAGGAACATATTTTCCCCTCTTCCTGCCACAATCTTTGAGCAGTGTTTGGGTCTGGAAAGAAGATAGGTCACTTCCTGAATTTGACAGAGTTACAGGGGGAAATCCCCTCCTTAATTGTGACCCTTTGTAAGCACTGCAGTGATGCATGGCTACCACTGAAGGTCTAGAGTAGTGGGGGTGAAATTAAGGAGGGAACTGACCCTTGTACTACTATGCTTTCTGCCAGCATTTGACTTCACTAGAAGCTGGAGTGGGGGGAAGATGACAACATTTTGGGGGAGCTGTGCTTTGGGAAGTCAAGCAAAGAAGCTGTTGTCCTTCACTTTGGACAGTAATTACTCCACTGAACAGATGCCAGGCTGAATGGATCTGTACTGAATAGATCCCCACAACAAGCATCACAAAATCCTCTAGTGGTCAGGAGCAGAGCACATTACCCCTGCAGAGGCTGATGATGCTTATGGGAAAATTAAGGTGCTTTTGCAGCATCAGTTCACCTCTGGGTTTATATAGTAGGCTGGAGCCTCAGTCAATATTTTCAAGATATATCTGCCAGTCTTTGCAGATTTTTTTTTTTTTAACCAGTATTCCACATTATCTTTTGTAAACCAACCAACAACTCTTCTTCATTTCAAAGAGATGAAAGAATTCCCTTAATTGGGAATGCATTGATGAGTAGATTCTAGGGTTATTAATAGCTGCTCTTCAGATTGTACTTGAAAGCCACAGACATACTAGCAATAAAATGGAGCTAATATTGCTTGCACCCTCTTGCTTTGATCATTTCATTTCACCACTTCTCATTTTTAATGAACATTGTCTGGTTCCAGGCTAACCTGCTTGTATCCCTTCATTCATTCCATCTTCTTTTCACCCTTCCCTAGCCTATTTTTCATATGATCTAATCCAGAGTGTGACAGCTAATATGAATACACTTCTGTAAATCCTCTGTATCAGCATAGCTATGCCAGGTTGCTGAGCTGAAAATCCAGCCTCAGAGTAGTGGTACACTGTAAATAATATATATCAATTTACAAAACGAGTTTATAAACATGGACAGAAATGGAGCTTTGACTGGTTCTTATCAATAATCTACCTCGGAGGTAAATCCGCCAGTCTGTACTCAGCCTGACTGTTCTCCAAACCTGCCGCAAGTGCAGCCACTTTGGGACCCACACACATGTAGAATTCATATGCACACTGGAGTGGAGTGCTCCCACGGGGGGCCCATTCCATCTTCTGCATCAGGGCCCATTGCTACCTAGTTATGTCCCTGCCTGTGCAGTAGGGATTTGGTGCTATTTCCATTTTACAGAGGATAAACACAAATGTGACCGTGACCTGCTCTGGTCAGCTTTGTCCTGCTGTGGCCTGTGGGTAACGGTCATCTTGTGCTCAGGGCCCCAGATGTTTGCCCTGGACTGACCCCAGGCGTGTCAGCGGCTCTCCTGGGCTGTTACTTGGCAAAGAGCTGAAGCCATGGCCCAGCTACCGCTCTTCCCTCTACGTCAGTCCAGGGAAAAGCGGGCGACACAGCCGGTTATATAAATGTGTGCGCGCGCGCGCGCACACACACACACACACACACACACACATTTCTCTTTCCATTTGTACATACATCCTGTACAAGCATTTCAAGTTATAATTTCACTTTCTGGGTAGTAAAATCTCTTGGCCTTCTGGCATATAAACACTATTTAGAGGTTTGCTACAAATAGCAGGGAATTACACTGCTTGCTGAGTCCTGTTAGAATCTCAGACATTTTGAAAGAAGGAGTAAAAAAGCTGTCCGCTTCCAACTGCCTTCCTTCCTTGGGCTACTCCTAATCCTATATCCTGGGATTTTGCAAGGATCCCTCCCACTCTCCTCCTTCTTCATAAGCAAAACTTGGCTGCCTCTTCTATTATTATGTGTACTCCAGTGCAACCGTACTCCAGCAGTGCTAAAAATCTCTCTGGTACACCCCTCCCCCCACCTCTCTCACACACACATTCCTAATTTGGAAATATTTATGTTACTTTGAATTCTTCTCTCCACGCAGCAAAATTTAAGACAAATGTTCTGATGTTTCAATGCTTATTTAAGCTCTTGATTCTTCTGCTGCACCACTTTTACCAGGAAAATGGGCCAAATTCCCTGACTGCGCAACTCCAGAGCAGTCAGGTGATTTATGTAAGCAAAGAACTTAGCTCAATTTCTTTCTAGTAGCTAATTTAGTAGCTATTACCTATTTTTAATGTATATCTTATTGAAATAAGATATAATTATCTAGCTGTGCACTTAGATGTTGTACGTAAACGTACATTCTTATTACCATCTGCCTCATTTCTTCCTCCCTTGTTCTTTCTGAAGGGATGTTAAAACCATACCTTGATGTACTCTGTCTTAGACTGTAAAGGCAAAGACAATTTTAATATAGCACCTAAAACAATGAGCCCCCAGTCATGACTCACCCAGGCTTTGGAAGCAGTTTTACATGACACTCTCATAAAGAAGATAAAGAAATGTGGGCAAACAAGGGTAAAAACTTTATATTGGCCCCAGAGGAGGGCACTCACCTTAGCTCGGTTCAACCTTCTCCCCTCTGATGTCTCTGAGGGCAGGGTCAAAGAGATACCTTATTATTTAAGGATTTGCAAGGTTTGAGGTTTAAATGAGATTGATTAAATCTCTTCCTCATATAATATTTAGTTGCCATTTTTATGTGGGTCTTCATATTTTGTATTTAACCCCTGTTATGTTACATAAAATACGAATGTGTCCAGTCAGATGGAACTTCTGTCTTATCTGCTTTCTGGCCAAAACTGGAAGATTACAGTCCACATGGCAAAGTTCTTTGGCAGCTGCAGTTAAGGCCAGACTTGTTACTGTGAATAGCTGTTACTCCTAAATTGTATGTTTTGCAGTAAGGTCCTGCTGGGTTTATTTTATAACAGTATTTCTTTTGTAAAAATGTTTTCTATTTGTGACAGCCATTGGCTTTGCAATTAAATTGAACTGAACTGAATAAGGGTAAAAAGAGATGTGTGAATGGTGTGGCAACTTCTTGGCATGGGCTGGGGTGGAAAACCACAGCCACCATTCTCCGGGTCGGTGGGCGGCATGATACAGATCTGCCTGAGATCTCTGGTGGCCAGATTGCTGGAGGTGGGGGTGGGGGGTGGCTGAGTGGGAGAACAAAAAAAACATGTGGTTGGGTGGCTTTGTCCCAGTTCCCCATCCATGATGGCCCCTACCCTGCAGCAGGGATGGTGGGGCTGAACAGACGTGTTGGTCTGTGTTGGTCTGCATGGGCAGCCCTTGACCTGGAATGGGCACCTAGGATCTTTAGGAGGACTCATTCAGGGCCAGCCACCTAACCCCTTAGGGAAGCAGCAGGTCCACATCGTGCGGTGTGGAACCACGTGTGCAGGCAGATGGTCCATATCAGGCCCATGCCATGTTTGTTTTTACCCAATAACATACACAATTAGTTGAAAAATCACTTTCAAACAGTAATAAACAGACTAAAATCACAGTGGAAGGAAGTATCTCGAAGATATAGTAGATCACATGCTGAACATGAGGCAACAAAAGTGATGCTGCTAAAAAAAGGCAAACATGATTTTGGGTAGTATTAGTAGAAGCATTATATACAGGACACAGGAAGTAACAATACCACTCTGCTGAGCATTGATTAGCCTCTGCTGAAGTATTATCTCTAGTTTTGGGTACCAGATTGTAGAATAATCAGAGAAAGTTAAGAGAGCAAAAAGGATTATAAAATATTTGGAATTCAGATTATATGAATAAAGGTGGAAGGAAATATGTATATTTAGCCTAGAGAAAAGATTAAAGGGGGGATGGGAAAACAATTTTAATATATTTGAAAAGCTGCTATAAAGAAGATGACAAACAATAGTTCTCCACTGCTACCAAGGAAGGAGGCAAAAGATTTAAGTAGCAGAAAAATATATTTAGGTTAAATATTAGGGGGAAACTTCCTAACTGTAAGGACAATTGTGCAATAAAACAAAATTCCTTATGGAACCTGTGGAATTTTCTACATGTAAGGTCTTAAAGCAAAGGCTGGTCAAACACCTTTTATGGTGTTTGAAGTATAGTGAACCCTGCTGTGGTTCAAGACACAAGAAGTAACTTCCCTTAGAGGAAGAGCAGGTATAAGTTTACATAATAAAGAAACAAACAAACAAACAAATAGATGACCTGTGACTGAGGTCCTTTCCAATCCTATGATTCTGGTGCACAATAAACAATTAGGTTATTTCTATACGTTTTTGCAGCATCTGGACTCTGCTGTGCCACACTCACAAATCATACTAGTTCTCCTGGCTAGTAGCATCTCCAGGGTAAGCACCCTCTATGAAGTTTTCACCCTCTTTTCTAGTGGTTCTCTTTCTGAGCTTCAGACTCTGTCTTCTATAGTGGTTTCCTCAGCAGCTTAGCATCTTCCTTTCCCTGCTACCAGTTGGGGCCAATGAAATGCAATTACCTTCTGCAATGTTTCCAACTTGAAAATGTTTATGTCTACCCATAGGGAGTGATATGTTGCATGCTGCCACAACACTAGTAGAGGTGTGCACCAGGGACCCATGTCATTATTCACTTTTAAAAAAAATTATTTAAATGTTTCATTTTTTTAAATATCAAAATTTTGTTTTTGTTTTTGTTTTGCATTGGTTTCAATGGAAAACACATTTTCAATTTTACCTTTTTTTGCTTTTCATTATATTTGGATGAAATGTGGAGGGATTGTACCTCCAATGGACAGCATTATGTGTGCCAAATCTTGGAATCTTTCCAAGATTATGTGTGCCAAATCTTGGAAAGATTGGAGGCTGCTACCAACCTCTTTGTAACCAAGTCAAGCATACGCACCTGAGATTTCGCATCCGCTTGAATGTTTGTTTGTCTTCTCCCATGTCTCTCCCACTGTCCCCTCTCCCTGTCTCCCCCCCCCTTTTGTCTTTTAGATTGTAAGCCACAGGCAGGGACCGTGTCTAGTTCTGTGTTCTGTACAGCACCAGGTCATATGACTGGTGCTATATAAATGTCTATTAATAATAATAAAGGAATCTGACTTTATAAGCAGTTGAATTATGTTAATTTGCAAAAATCTGCATATACATTCCTGACTATAACTTCTTTGTCTCCCATCTAATGTGGATGAAACTTGGCAAGTTTATACCCCTCTCAAATGTTACTATCTATGCTAACTTTCGGAATGATTGGATAAAGTGTCCTGGTGGTATAAGAGATTAACTAACTTATAAATGTATGTCTGACTGTAACATATTTATAGTCCAACCACTGTATATGAAATTTGGCAAGGCTGTATCTCATGCCTTCAGGATTATCTCTGCCAAATTTCAGAAAGATTTGATAAAGAGTCCCAATTGTATAAGCCTGCACATCATATGCAGAGAATGAGCCTATGCCAGGGATCCTCTTACGTGTCACTGTGGTATAAGATTGGTTTGTGATGCCAATTATTCAGCAGAAAGGTCAACCAAATATCCTCATTCTGTGCTGTGACCATCCCAACTTCTCTCCCCCACTTGTTACTGGGAAGTCAGAAGCATCTGTTTAGGAAAGCGCCAATACAGATTCTCTTATGTCCTCTGTCACAGTGCCGATGGATGTGATTGTGATGATAATTGTAAAGTCTGGATGTGTAAACCATGTCTTCTGATTTCTGGGATGTTATTGCCAAAGTCCCAGTTATGTCTCTTCTATGCCCACCTAAGGGCCACCCCCTATGCCCGCCTTGAAGTCACCACCGATTGGTTCTGTAAAGGTGGAAGCATGCAATAATTGGCCAGTGAATGTGTCTGTCAGTCTGTTGGGTTGCTCCCCATCCTCCTTCCTACATCCTCCCTCCCCTGCCATGCCAGGTGCCCCTGCCTCTGACTGGCACTGCATGTGCTGCTATGTATCTGAATAATGGTCTCCGGGGACAACTTGAATTGCTTATAAAATTGGGCCCCTTTATTAAATTGTCCTGTAGTTTGGCAGGGATGACAGGGAAGGTGTGGGATACATTCCTGCAAAATGTTTTGTAAAAAGGATGGAATATAAAAATGTTACAGCTGGAAGTGCATTTTCAAGTTAATGGCTTATAACATCAGGACTCTTCATCCAATCTTTCTGAAATTTGTCAGGATTGATAATCCCAAGGAGGGACATAATCTTTCCAGGTTTCATGAAAATTGTATTTAAGAAAAAGAAGCTATATCCAGGAATGTGTATGCAGCTTTTCTTAAAATCACAATATTCAATTGGTTATGAAATTGGTTCCCTTTATCCAATCTTTCCAAAATTCGGTACACCTTCCATTGGGGGTATAGTCTGCCCAGGGTTCTTCAGAACTGAATAAGAAACAAAAATGTTAAACTAAAAAATGTATATCTGTCTATTTCTTCCCATTATTTAAAAAATGAACATTATTTTTTGTTTCATTCTTCTTCATCATCATTTTGTTTATTATAATAACAAAAATGAAAATGAAAAAAATTGTTTTTGTTTCTTAGCTGGCCTAAGAAAACCATTTCTGCAACCTCATTTCCCTCATCATAAGTTCCAGCCCGGGACTTGCAGTGCTGGCTGGATGTAGTACTCCTGTTTGGAGTTGATTTTGGCAGGGACCTTTGCCCTGCCCACACAACATTTTGTATCTATTGGCAATTTTCTGCCTCCCCATTAAGATGAGCAAGGAGCTGGAACCCTGTTGGGCCCAGCCTGACTGTCTGAGAGCAGCACCCTAGAGAAGGTGTCCAATCCATCCAAAAGCCAGGTGGATTGCAGTACCCTTTCTAATACTGCAGACAGTAGTCTTGAGAGGGGTACATTATTGGCATATACAGTGCAATCCCACTGTAGCAATCTAAGTTAGTAACAAGCTTCTTTCTTAATATTTATTTATTTATTTATTTAATTAATGCATTTATTAGCCACCCCCTCCCCCCACACCAATGGCATCCTGGGGCGGCATACAATTAAATAAAAAACAACATTCAAAAAATAAAAAATATTTTTTAAAATCCAGCCATTTAAAACAAATAAAAATAAAAAGGTAAGGGGAGAAGATAAAATCACTAACCCACCCTCCTCCCCAAAGGCCTGGGCGAACAGCCAGGTTTTACAAGCCTGCCATTTAATACAGGCCATTTAATTAATTTCCCCACTCATTTTCATACTTCCTTACACAATAGCAGTCACTGGCATTCTTTTTTGCTTCAAATTCTCTCTAACATTTCCCTCCTCAATAGTGATATCCTGAATGTGAGACAGGAGATTAAAGGAAGTCAGAAGGGGCTAATATAGGGGTCTTGAAGAGACTTGAAATACCCAGGCGTACTTCCCTGTGGCATGAATTACTTCCCTGTGACATTAATCTCAACATGCCTCAGTTCCCACTCTGCTCTCTGGGTGAAAACAAAGGGGACAGTGGAGCGGTGGTGATCCTGGCTGGGCTGGGTTGCCACCACGCTGCAGACATGGCTGGGGTCAGATTGGGGAACCAATCACCTGTGAACCCAGCCAGGAATCCATCATGACACTGCTTCTGCGCTGTGCCTGGTGCCCCACCCTCCACCATGGAAGGCAGCCATGGTGGCCAATCACGGACTGCTATTATTAATTATTAATTATTACTATTATTTGCATTAGCATTTATATAGCGCAAATGATGTACCTGGTGCTTTACAAAGAGTAAGATAGACACGGTCCCTGCCCGAGAGCTTACAATCTAAAGACAGGGGGACGGGAGACAGGGAAGGGGGAACAGAGGGAGAGACAAGGGGTGCAACATTCATGAGGATGCGAGAGCTCAGGTACACGTTCTTGGCTTGGTTACAGTACATTAGGAGTTTGCAGATAACAGGTGGGGGATAATCCTGGGTGGGGATGATTAGCAGGAGTTAGGAAGGGCAGAGCGGAAGAGGTGGGTTTTGAGGAGGTACTTAAAGGTGTGGAGGGTGGGGGCCAGGTGGACGAGGGCAGAGAGGGAGTTCCAGGTGTGCGGGACAGTGAGGGCAAAGGGACGAAGGCGGTTGGGGGAGCAGGGGAGGCATGTGGGGGTGAGGGAGGGGATGGAAGAGGAGTGTAGTGCTCGAACAGGGGTTTGGAGGGAGATCAGGGCAGAGAGGTAGGGTGGGGTGAGCTTGTGAAGGGCTTTGTAGGTGAAGACGAGGAGCTTGTGCAGAATACACTGAGGAAGAGGGAGCCAGTGAAGAGAGGAGAAGAGAGGCTGCACGTGGTCAAAGCGATGGGCTAGGTGGATGATCCTGGCAGCAGAGTTTTGAACAGAGATGAAGGAAGCAAGTTGAGAGCAGGGAAGGCCAGCGAGGAGGAGGTTACAATAGTCGAGACGTGAGATGACTAGGGTGTGGATGAGAGTTTTCGCAGAGGAGACAGACAGAAAAGGGCAAATCTTAGCAATGTTGTGGAAGGAGAAGCAGCAGGATTTAGTCACGAAGTCAATGTAGGGTTTGAAGGTAAGGTACGAGTCAAAGATGAAACCCAAGCTGCGGGCTTGGGGGACAGGGATGACAGCCAGCATGGTGACCCTGATCTGGGATGGGTTATGGCAGGTCAGAGCATATGTTAAAACCTGCTGTGGCTGTGATCTGGTCTGACCCCGGTGGTGGGGTGTGTGGGGGGAGTGCAGTAGCCTGCGCTAGGACTTTGGCATTTTGCTGAGTAACAGCCTAGGCTAGTCATCGACACACTCAGGGACAGTCCAGGGCAAACATCTGGGGGCTTGAGCACAAAGGTGACAGTTACCCACAGGCCACAGCAGGACAAAGCTGACCAGAGTTAGTCACTGTCACATTTATGTTTACCCTCTGTAAAATGGAAATATCAGCAACTGCCTACTACATGGACAGGGGGATAACAAGGTAGCAATGGGCCCTGGTGTAGAAGATGGAATGGGCCCCCTATGGGAGCACTCCACTCCAGTGTGCATATAAATTCTACATGGATGTGGGCTTGTGGGCCCCAGTGTGACCGCACCTGTTACAACTACACCCCTGAGCACAGGGGGATTGTTAAGATAAATACATAAAAGACACTGACAGCTTTGCTTCTTTTTGTTTTGTACTGTTAGAAATAATTAGTGTTATAATAATTATATAACTATTATATTTTATCATACCAATTATATTAGAAATAGTTAGTCTTACAATAATATTGTTATTCTTGTACTAGCGAGAGAAAGTCAACTGCACATAGACCTACTAAACTGGTAATATTATTTAAGAACTATTGATTTTTCTCTAAAAAGCAATTCTCAAAATGTTGCAAAGGTCAAAGTCTTTCTGGCCTTTCTGCTATATATGTGACAATAAATTCTTTTTTGGCCTTGGGAATTGTCTCAACATGTACCAGTCAAATGTTCCATTACCTGGGAGGGTCTTGTGTTGATAAATGCCGTTTTCATGTACATTTCCACAGGAGAGTTTCAGAACACAAATTCTATCTTAACTATTCCCTACGCTAAAGTTGAATTTAAGAAGGCATTATGATAGTAATTGTAAAAGGGGGAAAACTTTCAAAAATACATACATAACTTGGGTTTCATATACTATGCCTCAATTTCAAAGAGACAGAGATAACGTAGGTCAGATGATAATTTTATTGGACCAAGTTCTGTTGGTGAGAATATGCAAGCTTTTGGGACTCATGGGGATATATCTCTAGCATGTAAGAACATAAAGGACCTTAGGAATAGATTTTCCAAAGTGAAAATACAAAACAAAAACAAAACCCAAAGAATGAAAGTCAGATGCCTAACTTTGATTGTAAGTCAGTAGAAATTATGGTTGTAACCAATAATATTCACCAAACCAGTTACTGCTGACTAGTCGTACTATACCGAACTCAGTTAAGTCCCATTATACTCAACAGGACTCAGGCCCACACTAATTGTAGTGCATGTAGCATGCCACCAGAGGACTGTTTTATAAAGCTCTTTTGAAAAAGGGACTTGGGAACACAAGTCACTTGGGCACTCTTGAAAATTTTACTTGTAAGCAATAATGGTTACAAGAAGTGATTTTGTATCTATTTGCACTTTCTGAATAATTAAGCTTTTTTTTCTTTTTGTCCTTAGCTAACTATATTGTTCATTAAAAATAAAGAAAAATACCCTCTTACATTAACTTTATACAAAGGAAATTATATTCCAGTAGACCTCCCTTGTTTACTCTCAAGATAACAAGTTATTTCAGCTCCCTAAGACAAGTGAGTGTTAGCAGGAAATACAAGGGGAAAAATCATAGTTGCTAAATTGGTTCTGAAAAAGCCCTTAGCATAAAATATTATTCCTCCTGAAGGGTTATGCTTAGGTGAGATGGTAAGGAAAGAGAGATGGACAAAAGTTCAGGTGAATGGGCCTGGTGCAGAGGGGAAATTTGGGCACCTGAATAAAAATGGATTAAGGGTGCTTTTAGATTAGTAGGTCACCAATGCGCAACCCACTTATGTGATTATTCAAAATTCCACAAAGCGGGATTTAGATAAGCCAATGGCTGCAATCAGGCGCATGAAAGGTGGTCATGCATTGTTTGCCAACCGCGAATTAAATACCTCACAATCGAGGTATTTAATTGATTGCAGCCATCGACTCATCTAAATCCCACCTCACGGGATTTTGAAAAATCACATAAGTGGGTTGTGCAACGGTGACCCACTCATCTAAAAGCACCCTTAGTCTCTTGAGTGCAGACAATAGTCCTGAGCAGTATATTCTTAAGAAACACCTGAGCTTGTTTCGTGTTTGGGGTTACCATGACCTACTAGTGCTTTGGAAATAGTTGGGGTGAGCCTTGGCTTAACATGGAGAGAATATGTTTGCCGTGTTGGTCCCCAAAATAGGTCGTAGAGACAAAGTAGTGTAGAGATATCTTTTATTGGACCAACTCAGGTTGGTGGAGGTTTGCAAGCTTTCGGACCTCACAGGACCCTTCGTCAGGCAAATCAGAAATCCAAACTGTACACTGAGCAAAGCGAGGCACGGGGGTTATATGCAGAGGCTGGGGAGCATTACATCATGGAAAGGTAAGGACAGGGAGGGGTGGGGGATGAAGTATGCATTTGTAAGGGAGTAGGTGTGGTATTATGGGGCAAGTCATTGAGAGGGTGCCTGGAAAGGGGACTGGAAGGGAGTAAGGTGCCAGTGATTGTGAAATGATAGTGTAGAGGATGTAGGGTGGGGCAAATTTAATTAAAAGGGGTGGGTGAGTAATTGAGAGGGTGCCTGGAATGGGGAGTGGAGGGGTTAAAGGTGCCTGTGGTAGTATAAGTGATGGGCTGCAAATGGACAGGTTTAAGCTTGTAAATTTCTGTAGTGGCTTGTGAAGCCAATGTCCTGGTTAAAGTCCATTGTTTCTTGTATCCAGCAGGCTGATGAATTTTTGTTCCCAGGCACACCTTTTGGAAGTGTTGTGGAGGCTGCCTTTCAGGACTAGGATGGAGAGATCAGAGATGGAGTGGTCATCCTGGGAGAAGTGGATGCCAACAGTAGAGTCTGTGTTTTGGTCCATAATCATCTTCCTTTGGGAATTTATGCATTTGTGTAGGGGTTGGTTGGCTTAACTTAACAGAGAACTTAACATAAAAGAGGTTTCCACATTCTTGCTGTGCTACTGGTTGTTTTGTTTTGTTTTTTAAATTATTATTATTATTATTATTTTACAGAGAAAGTGACTGTTATTCTCCATTGCAAGAAAAAGTTGTTCACTGTGTCCTTTTCCAGTTTCCAGAGTCATTTCAGTTTCTTCTGTATTTGGCTTGTGTTTGATCACAAGGACAAAGGGATGTTGCCCAGGGGGTGTGGCTGGGCTGGGCTGTGTGGAAGGCAGGCTTGCTGCAGGTTCCTGGGACCCTCCCACCTGGGATAATTAATCTGCCCCTCCCCTCAGGTAACTACAAGACAAAGGACTGTTGCCCAGGGAGTGGTACCCTCTGGGCGGCAGCCGAAAGGCGTTGCCAAAGGGCAAAGAACCATTGGCGTGCCATTAGTGGGCAGTTGTGACAGTGGCAGCCAGCTCTCTTCAGTTGCCACCGACCATCCCTGCAGCTGACCTGGAGTCTGTTGCCTCTGCCATTTACTACTGCAGGAGTTGGGGTCACTGCCACTGCTGCTGCTGCTCCAGGACCCCGGACCCAGCCTCAGTGAGGAGCTGTGCTGCCCAGCCCCCTGGTACTATCTTCCCCCTCCCCTGTTTGTAGGAGGGGGTGGGGCCAGGGTGCACGGCTAGGACTTCCAGGTCCGGCCCCGACCAAAGCAGCCTTCCACCCAGTGGGTGCTGTAGGTACACGCAACAGGCAGCACATCCAAAAGCGATGCCAAAGTGGCCCTTATCAGGACCGAGTGGGCCAGGGGGGAGGGGGAGGCTTTTATCTTTGTTTTGGTTTTAAGCTGATTAGGGGGGGTGGGGTGGGGTGGGGTGTTTCCTCTATGTGGAAGGGGGGTGAAGGGACTGGGTTAGGAAGGGGGCTACCCCTCTCAGTGTGAGGGGGGGGAGTCCATGGGGGTGGTTGACTACCTTCCAGTGGCAGAGGAGGGTAGGAGGTATGGGAGGTGGGGGGTTGGGGGGTGGGTTTGGCCTCCCAGTGAGATGGGGGGTTCATCCTGAATAACGGGAAGGGGGGACTTCCTGTGAGAGAGGGAGACTCAGGGAGAGGGGAGAGGGAATGGGGGGAAGTGGATCTCCCTTGCCATCTGGATGGGACAGTCGGGGCTGGGGGGGTCAGCCGGGGGGATTGGGGGGGCTATTGGGTCATGACAGGTTGGGGGAGATATGTTCTCAGGGGGAGGGAAATGAGATCGGTGAGGCGGGATAGATGCCTACTGCATATCCCACTCACCTCTCCCCTAGCAGTAGGGCAGGTAGATCTCAGTCAGGGTGTCCCCAATCTGGTGGTGGTGATGTTAAATGCGAGGTCAGTGGTGAACAAAGCAACAACATTCCAGGAGGTAAACCTGGACTGTGCCTCCAATCTCATGTGATGAGGAGTGCCTTCCGCCAGTTACATCTGGTGTGGCGGCTTCAGTCATTGGTTTCAGTTCCTGACCTGGCCACGATCATCCATGCTTTTATCACCTCTCGACTAGATTATTGTAATGCGCTCTACATGGGTCTACCTATGGTGATGGCTCGGAAGCTGCAACTGGTGCAGAATGCGGCAGCCTGGCTCTTAGTAGGACTGGGCCGCCGGGAGCACATTACACCAGTGCTCCAGTCTCTGCACTGGTTGCCAATAGTCTTCCAGGCTCAATTAAAAGTATTGATTTTGACTTATAAAGCCTTAAACGGTATGGGCCCTGTCTACTTGCGAGATCGTCTCACTCCCCGGGTCCTAGACCGGCCCCTGCGGTAGTCCGGGGGCACCACACTGGAGGTCCCCTGGGTTTTCTGGGCAGCCACGCAGAATATGGCATTCTCGGTGGCCACACAGCATCTTTGGAACTCTCTCCCAGTGGGGGCCCATCTGGCCCTGGACCTCCTAGCTTTCCAAAGGAGTTGTAAGACCTGGCTGTTCCGTCAGGCATTTGGTGAGGGAGAGGGATGGGTACGGGGTGGGGGTTCATCATCATCATCATCATCATCATCATCATCATCATCATCATCATCATCATCATCATCATCATCATCATCCTTTAATTTATATCCTGCACTCTTTCCGAAGACGCGAGGCAGCGTACAACAACATTAACACATTTGCTGGGGATCCTTTCCCACACAGGGGACCCAGCATACACAATATCACAGCTCAATACATATTAACACAATCTCCCTTATAATACCATCTCTGACCATCCCTACAATCCAGCAATGGTCCCATCTTCTTAAATACCCTGCTGCCACCAGGATATTCGGATGACTCCACCCCTCTCTCACTGGGAGGAGTCAGCCAACTCCACTTCTTTCTAATATAATACCCACCCTTCCCATACAACCCCAACAGAAGCCCACTTTGGTCCCACAATGGGCCAAGTGAACCACTAACATTATAAGAATAACTCAACATATCAAAATTCTGGGTATTCCACGCAGGGGCCCAAAACAACAACATTCCTAACATAGTAAACAATTTAAGCATAACCACAAATAATTTTCAATAATCAAATTCCCTATGCCTTAGTTTACATCCCACTCTATAGTCTCCCCCACAAAAACAAGGTAGGTCCCACCCACTGCCAGCTCATTTCCTCCTACCCCTGAGAGGAACCATACCACCTCCATCCCCCTCACACCAGGAGGAGGCGGCCCCAGTAACCCCACATCATGGTCATTACTAACTCATCTAGCTCTTCCCAATCTCCTAACTCCTTCCCCAGCCCTATCCACGTCACCCCACCATAGTACAATTCCCCTTTCCCCTCTTCTACATCCATCCAACCGTCCCTCTCCATAACTTCCCCCTCCAGGCCCCAAAGGGCCGCACCCTTTGGCCACGGCCCTTCGACTCGCGGACGCCGACTGGCGGCCTGCAGCGCAGTCACCGGGTCTTCCTTTAAGTGCCTCCTGGCACTTCCGGTGTTCAGATTGGGGGGAGAGGGCCGGGGGTGTGTGTGTCCAAACTGTCCAAAAGCCCCTCACTTATGCCCCTTCTTTCCACAGGTGCCCTGTGGGACCCCTCAGCCATGGGAACAGCAACGGGAATGGCGATGGCAGCACGGGAACAAGCCCAAGATGGTAGGTATATGCTACAGTTGATTGGTGTGGGAGGGGGTTCATTTTTATTATTTATTTTTTATTGATGTTTTATGATTAACTCTGAAGTTGTTAGCCGCCCCAGGTTGCCTGTGGCAAGAGGGGCAGGGTATAATTTTTTTAAATAAATAAATAATAAGGTGAACATGTGTAGCAAGCAATGTGTAATAGCTGCAAAAAAGGTTAATGCAATTTAATTAATTTTTTATTTATTTTATTTATATATAATTTCTATCCCGCCCCTCCTGCCCATAGGGCAGCCCAGGGCAGAGAACAACAACTATAAAAACAATAAAACATTTAAAACAATTAAAAATTCCATATTATTCAGGAAAAACAAAACACTCCCTCCCCCCCCAACCCCTACCCCTCACCAAAGGCCTGTTGGAACAGCCAGATCTTACATAATCATTGAAATGACAGGAGAGTGGGGCCCAACCGAGCCTCCTCCAGGAGAGAATTCCACAGCACAGGGGCATTAATGCTGCATTGATAGAAGCATTGTTCCCAATTTTGCAGCAGTAATATTTCTTCTCTATTCATCACTAGTGAAATCCCCACCTGGAATATTGTGTTCAGTTCTGAAATATTCTCATTTCAAGAAGATTGACAAACTGGAGCAGGTTCAAAGGAGGACAAAAATAATGATTAAAGGGTCTTGAAATTAAATCTTATCAGATAAAGTTGAAAGAAATGGGTATGTTTAGCCTAGCAAAATGAAGACTAAGGGGAGACATGGTAGCAGTAAGGGCTGCCACAAAGAAGAATGTTGAACTGTTTTGCATCACTGCAGAGGGCAAGACTAGAAACAATGTGCTCAAGTTACAAAAAAAATCCCAGTATTTCCCCGGATGTCCCACCCCTAATGCCTATCAACAAAAGCCAACAGTGTGGATCATGGACTCAGTCTTAGAGTACTGTGGGGTGGTCTTCAGAGGAGATGGTTGTCTCAAGGGGGAAGAGGGTTGGAAATTGATCAGTAAGTACCATCAATGTGCCTGCCGAGGAGGAAGAAACCTGTGGCTTTGAATGAGCCAATTCAAAAAGCACTATCGAGCCTGTGCAAGAGAGGCATAATTAAAGCAGATGAGTCCAATACCCCATGGGTAAGCAGCATGCTAATAGTGAAGAAGTTGTTAGGCAAACTACAAATTTGTATAGTTTCCAAGCTGCTGAACAAGGCATTGGGAAAAGATTGCACTGACTACCCATTACCCACCATCAAAGACGTACTGCCGGAAATAGCAAAGGCCCCTCTCTTCACTGTCTGTGATCTATGGGACGTATTCTAGCACATTAGGTGAGATGAAAAATTCATCAAACTGACGACATTTGCAACACCCTTTGGACGTTATAGGTGACTTTGCATGCCAATAGGCATCTCTCCGGCTCCGGAGATCTTCCAGAGATGATTACATCAGGTCCTGGAAGAACTGTGAGAAGTCAAAGTGAATGCAGATGACATACTCATCTACATGGAAGGAGAAAGTGATGAGAATGCCAATGAGACCACGATGAGAAACTGGAGAGATGCAAAGATAGAAATTTAAAACTCAAGCCTGATAAGATTATTTATTTATTTATTTATTTATTTATTTTATTCCATTTATATGCTGTCCCCTATGCCTACGGCATCTCGGGGTGGCTTCCAACATAAAATAAACAATTTACCACAATATATAAAAAATATAAAAATCTACACAAATATTTTAAACAGTTTCAAAATACCCCAATCAAAAATTTAGCCCACCCTCCCCTTCCTGCCTCCAAAAGCCTGTGAGAACAGCCATGTATTGCACGCCTGACAGAAGGCCAGCAGACTCGGGGCCAGTCGTGCTTCCTCTGGGAGGGAATTCCACAGCTGGGGCCCAGCCACCGAGAACACCCTGTCCATTGTAGCCCCCCTGCTTTATGCGGGGGACGTCCAAGAAGGTGCCCCCAGTGAAATAGGGGGTCCATCCTGAGTCACGGAGAGTGAGGTGGTCCCTGAGGTATCCAGGTCCAAGACCGTACAGGGCCTTATAGATCAATGTCAACACCTTGAACCTGGCTCAGCATATTACAGGCAGCCAGTGCAGCGCATGGAGCACTGGTGTTATGTGCTCTCGTTGGCCTGTCCCTATTAGGATATGGGCCACCGCATTCTGCACTAGCTGCAATCTCTGGGCCAGCATCAAGGGAAGCCCCACGTAGAGCGTGTTATAGTAATCCAGCCTCGAGGTGATGAAGGCATGGATCAAAGTGGCCAGATCAGGTCTGGAGATATACGGGTGCAGACTCTGCACCAGCTATAGCTGGCGTAAAGCCGTCTTCATCACCACATCCACCTGCTGATCTAGACAGAGACCCACGTCCAATAATACCCCCAGAATACGAACATGCTGAGCCATGGAGGGGCGTACCAGCTCCCCCGCCCAGCCCACCACCAACACCTCCATCTTATCAGGATTGAGCTTCAGTCTGCCACGGCCTCCAAACACTGAGATAGCACAGAGACAGCAGGGCCTGGGTCAGCTGAAAAAGAGAGGTAAAGCTGGGTATCATCAGTGTATTGGACTGGCAACATACACCAAACCCTCTCACGATCTCCCTCAAGGGCTGCATATATACATTAAATAATAAAGGAGACAAGATTGAACCTTACGTAATGCCACAGTCCAGGGCCCGGGGGCTAGATGTTTCTGCTCCCAAGACAACCCGCTGGGTCCTCCCTGAGAGGAATGACTGGAACCAACCAAGGGTGGTCCCATCCAGACCCCCCAGGTCACACAATCATCTCAACAGCAGCCCATGGTCCACTGTATCAAACGTGGTTGAGAGATCTAGCAGGACCAGTAATGTTGAACATCCTGTGTCCACCTCCCGGCGGAGATCATCTATCAAAGCCACCACCATCGTCTCCGTACCATGGCCTGGCCGAAATCCTGATTGAAAGGGGTCGAGAAAATCGATGCTGTCCAGGTGAGCCTGGAGCTGCGGGGCCACTGCCCATTCAATGACCTTCCCTAAAAAGATGAGGTTGAAACAGCACTAATTTGCATATATTGGACTCGGCAGACATATACTGTCTGCAGAGGGACTGTGAGCTGTTCCCAAGATAATAGAAGCCATCATAGAGATGCCTTCACTGGGCAAAGTGAAAGGGGTACAATGTCTAATAGGAATTGTCAACTACCTCTCAAAATACTGCCCAAACCTTGTGACAGAGACAGAACCCATACAGCAACTGATGAAGCACAATATTGCATGAGATTGAGGAGATCTACAACTGAGAGCCTTCCTCCGAATCGAAGAGCTGCTTATGAAGGTACCAGACTTACAGTACTATTAACTGGGATGACAGCTAGTCCTACAATGTGATGCCTAAGAAAAAGGGCTGGGAGCAGTCTTGCTTCAGGACAAACCCATTGAGTACACCAGTCAAGCACTCTCAGACATTGAACAGGGTTATGCACAGATCGAAAACTTTAAAAGAAGCTACACACAGAGGTATTGGAGTGACATGCTTCCACCAATACACATTTGAACACCCCATGGTGGTACTGTCAGACCACAAACCTCTTGAGATGATCATGGCAAAATTGCTTCTCAGGGCCCCAAAACGCATGCAGAGAATGCTGATGAGACTACAGAAATATGACACAGATTAGGTACTGCCCAGGAAAGGCTCTGGTACTAGCAAACATGTTCAGCTGAGCTTTCATCACAAGGCCAGACATATGTGGAGATGAAGATATGAGTCCATCAATATGCTGCACTGCCTTCTGATTAAGAAGGACAAACTCAACGAACTCAAGGAGGCCACTGAGCGAGATATGATGCTACAAACTCACAAAGACACGATATTGAGAGAATGGCCAGCAGATAAGGCACAAACACCAGTAGGCATAGAGCCGTATTTCCACTGCAGAGCGGAGCTGAGTATACAGGATGGTCTAATTTATAGGGGGCCAACCCTGGTAATACCAGCATCATTACGCAACACCGGGTGTTTTTACACACACATTTCTCCTGCATGTTTGCTGTTACACCCTGAACTTTCTGTGTGTCTAAATCACTCACCCAGATCTTAAACATCTGGCTCTTTGAACTTCTGCATAGAACTTGTCTCAGAACTTTTGTGTGTAAAAAGTTCTCCTGGTAAACTGCTTTGCTCCAGGCAGCTGTGGTCACTTGGTTTCCATGGAAGCCCCTCATGTCTACAGCTGCAGCTACTTTAGGCTGGTTCAGGGCAGTGTTTGTGTGAAGAATACATCCAGGAGCTGCCTCAGGGCAGTGTCTGTGAAGAATGCATTACTTGTGAACTTGTAAACCCAGAATATTGAAAGACCAGCACTTTAAGGTGTGTGTAAAAAATGCCCATTGTCATGAAGAAAATACATGCATCACATCTGGGCATAGATAATTGCCTTTGTGGAACCAGGGACTGCATATGCTGGCCTGGAATAGGAGCACAGCTGCAAGCTTTCATAGGGCTCTGCAAAACATGCAGGTCAGATGACAACCAACAATGCAAAGAAACACTATAGCCACACGGTCCTCCAGCCAGGCCTTGGGAAAAGATTAGAGTGGACCTGTTCATGCTCAGAGAGGAGCAATATTTGATTACAGTCAACTATTTTTTGAATTTCTGGGAGATTGATAGACTGGAGGACACGAGATCCAAGGTAGTGACTGAGTGACTAAAGACACTGCACAAGACACAGGATTCCAGATGTAGTCACAAGTGACAAAGGGCCTCAATTCTGTTCAGACGATTTTAAAACGTTTGCCTTAGAGTGGGAGTTCAAGCATGACACATTGTCACTTGTATCCCCTCGGAGTAATGGGAAGGTGGAATCCACCGTCAAAACAGCCAAGAGATTGCTCAACAGAGCTGCAATGATCAGAGTCGATCCCTATCTCGCTTTTCTGGTGCACTAGAACATGCTGACACAGGGATGCAGCAGCAACAGGCCTTGATTGGTTGCCAGATGAAAACGCTTATCCCTACTTACAGAGAACTTTTTCAGCCTAAAATTAACACAAACTGCCAGGCTGAGTTGGAAAATGCACAGTATAGACAGGCACACTACTATAATTGCTCAGCTCAAGATCTACTGACACTGTACAGAGGCACCTCTGTGTGGATACAACCGCTGGAGAAAATTCAGTCAAAATGATCAAAAGGGGTGGTCATCAAAACAGTAGCCCCTAGAACATAAGAACTGGCCACACAGGAGGGGCGCACGATACAGAGAAATTGGAGACACCTCAGAGTGCAACACCAGTTCGACCACAACCATGACAACGAGGCAGAGATACCAGATGATTCAATTGATACATTAGAGATGAATCAGGGTGTCCCCGAAATCAGTGAGAATGGGGATGCTATTATAGCAGGTATGGAAGAGCTAACTGACACTCCAGAAGCAAATAAGCAGAGGTGATCGCTCACTGATCACCTCCTGGATACCTCCAGGGCTATGTTCTGGACTGAGACCGTGGTAAAGACGCCACACAGGTCAGTTAAAGGATATGTGCTAGCAACCTCTGTCTGCCAAAGTCGACAATAATCTGAGCGTATATGGGGATTGTTTGTTTTTTGGTTTAAAAAAACCCCCAAAATAGTAGGAGCTGAGTGGGAGGGATATCCCGGGCACAGCAGTAGGAAGGGGTGGAGCTTGCCTGGAGGACGCCCAGACCTCAGAGCAAGGACTGGAAGCTAGGCAGCAAGCTTCTGCGTCAGCTCCTGATTTTTATAAACCTAATAAAGTGGCCATTATCCTTTAACTGGCCTGTGTCGCTTCTGCTTCATGACACAGAGGCCAGCAGCAGGGCAGCAGCAGCCAATCTGCTGCCTTTTTAAAGGTGCAGTAAAAGCGTCTCCTAAAATCATAAGCATTGGTTCTTCTGTTCTGCTGTGGCATAATGCCTTCAGTTCCCAAAACTCAGGCACTTCTGCACCCTACATCTGAATGTACATGTGCTGTATAATCCAAAATGGAATCCTTTGAAAATCTCATATAACACTTAGATAATTGCCTTTAAATCTACGCTGTATACAGATACAGTAGTTACCACTACATTATCCCCCAACAAAAACTTTCTTCAGAATTTTGTGAGTAATCCAAACAACATGTTCAGCAAATGGTCAGTATAAATTAAGCCAGGTGAATGACTCTGCATGGAAAACAAGAGCAAATAGACACACTTGCTAACAGATCAAGAAAGCTCATCACATTCTAGTATCCTTTGGTTCTCACTAGCTAGAGGCCCTGCCTCAGTACATTCTATCCTTAAATTAAAAGAGACTGCTGTGCAAGATGATTTAACAGGGGCCGATGAAAGCTAAACAGATATTAAAGCATGCTGTCATAACAGGATTAGTTTTATTTTCCAATCACAAAACTTGGGGGGGAGGGAATCACAAATAGCAAATAAAGTAGATTTCATTCTGAATTTAAAATGGGAGATTAACACTGCAGGTAGAAGACCGTTTTGCTGAAGAAGCCATTAACTGCACACATTGAATTTCTATTGCCTAACGGAGTGAAGTTGAAATGAGAAATACGTATGGATAAACTGATGGTTTGATAGCTTTATTTCATGCAGAAGGCACTGGCAGGTGGACAGAAATATACACGAATACAAGTGTGTTGGGGAAGTAGAGAAGAAATGTGTTGTTTTGCAGGTTTGTGGATTGCTGTTGTCAACACAGCTAGTGGCAAACAATCTGCACAATACGGATTGCTCCAAAACTGTTTGGGAGCACCTTACAAAGACACACTCATATTTTTAAAGACTTTTTCTTAGGTTCATAGAATAAACAAAGTCTTAGGAGCAGAGCAGCTAGGGGGAGATTTTCAAACACACAAAAAGCTCAATAGGAATTAGTCTCTGAAGTTCCCTTTTTGGATTAGGAAATCTGTCCGTTAGAGGCAAAAGAACTCAATGCAGAGCATTCCTGTCCTAATCTGGCTGAGCACATAAAACACATGTATAAGTTTAAAGATGTGAGTATCCCTTTCAACTTTAATAGCATTATGCATGTGCATAAAGCTAAGCCTGTATAAGGGCGCTTATAGACAAGACAAAAAAGGCGGCTGATCCTTTGATCAGCCGCCTTTCTTTGCGCTCATCTAAACTTCAGGGCCAGATCCTACCCCGCGTCTGACCGGGTCGGCGATCCTGGCCCCTCAGATGCAGATCCCCGAAGTGCCGGCTTTACGCCGCACTTCTGGGATCCCTGGCCGAGTGCACATGCGCGGAAGGGCACAACGACTGTACGCCGTGTCTGAACATCAGACACGGCATACACGGAAGGCGGGGGAGAGATGCCAGCGCTGAATGATCCCGCTTGTGAGCGAGATCATCTAACAGCGCCCTAAGATTTGCTGGATTGCGGTTGGAGTTCTCACTACCTTAAAGGCAGTGGCGTAACAATTATGGGCTCCCATAATAGCAAATGGCCCCCAAAGGGAGGGGGAGGTAGGACTTCAAGTGTGGGGAGGCAGGGTTTACCAATAGAAAGCATCACTCCCCCAGTCCCCAGCTGCCCCCCATGCCCCAGAGTGGCACAAACCTCATCAGGAAGGTGAGTGGGGGAAGCACTTCATACCCGTCCACTCTTTGCCAAGTGTACAGAGCACCAGCGGGAAAGTTTCAGAGTGGTTGGGGTGGAATGGAGCTCTAGTGGGGCTCAAGTGCTTGCAAAGGGACCGCTCAGAATCTGGGGATGAGCTCAACTGAGCCCTCTTGCTCCATAGTGGCTAGGCAATCCTGCTTAAAGGATTGTGCCCATAAAGCATGAAGTATTGAACCCCATGTTGAGATAGTGGGCACACACCATCCTTGCCAACTCCCTGTTTCTGAGTAACATGCAATGCCAAAAAGGGTTTAAGGACCCTGCATTAGGGAAGGGAGAATGTGGTTTGGAAGTTCGGAGTTTGGACTGAACTCGAATAGTTTGGTTGACCAAACTGAACGTGCAAATTCAAACGTTTGGTTCGGAAGCCTTCGGTGAGTTTGGAATTGAATTTTCATTGGTTTCAATGGGAAACACATTATCAGATGTAACATTTTTGTTTTTTATGCTGTGTGGCTGAAGATTGGGGTTCCTATACCTGCAATATAAATCATTATGTGTGCCAGATATCAAAGTGATCGGATAAAGGAATAGGATTTTAGAAGCAGTTGAATTATTGTATTTTGCAATATTCTACATATACATTCTTAGCTGTAACTTCTTTGACTCACATGTAATGTAGGTGAAACTTGTCCAGTTTATACCCCTTCCCAAATTTACTATCTTTGCCAAATTTCAGAAGGATTGGACAAAAGGGTCTTTGTGGTAAAAGCAATTAACATATAAATGTATGACTGACTATAACAACTTTGTAGTCCAATCAGTGTACATGAAATTTGGCAGGACTATATATTAAACTTTTATGATTATTTCTGCAAAATATCAGAAAGATTTTGTAAAGGGTCCCAATTTTATATGCCTGTACAACATATGTAGAGAAGGGGCCTATGCCTGGGATTCTCTTATGTCACTGTGGTATAAGATTGGTTTGTGATACGAATTGGTCAACAGAAATGTCAACCAAATATTCTCATTCTGTGCTGGGACCATACCAACATATCTCCCCCACTTGTTTCTGGGAAGTCAGAAGCATCTGTTTAGGAAAGAGACAATAGAGATTCTCTTATGTCCTCTGTCTCAGTGGTGCAGGATGTGATTGTGATGATAATTGGCCAGCCTGGATGTGTTTAAACTATGTCTCCTGACTGCTGGGATGCTATCTCAGAAGTCCCAGTTATGTTGCTTATGCCCGCCTCAGGGCCGCCCCCTATGCCCACCTCGAAGCCACTACCAATTGGTCCTGTAAAGCTAGAAGCTTGCAGTAATGTGTTTGGCCATTGAATGTGTCTGTCAGTCTTTGGGGTTGCTCCACATCCTTCCTCCTACAGTCTCTCTCCCCCTGCCATGCAGGGTGCCTGCCTCTGACTGGCACTGAATATGCTGATATTCATCTGAATAATGATCTTCACAGGGACAACATCAATTGCTTATATAATTGGGTCCCTTTATCAAAATCTCCTGTACATTTGCTGAAATGGCAGGAAAGGTATTTGATACATTCTTGTCAAATATCCTGTAAACAGAATGGAATATCAAAATGTTACAGCTGGAAATGTATTTTCAGGTTAATGTCTTATACCCTTGGGACCCTTTATCCACTCTTTCCTAAAATTGGCAGAAATATTAAGCATATGGAGGGATGTAATATGCACAAGTTTCATGAACATTGGATGCAAGATAAAGAAGTTGTAGCCATGAATGTGTATGGAGCTTTTCTTAAAATCACAACATTCAATTGCTTCTGAAATCAGTTTCCTTTATCTAATCATTTTGATTTTTTTTTACACCTAGTGCCCTCCATTGGGGGGTACAATCTACACAAATTTCATCAAAATTTAATAAGAATAAAAAATGGTATAGCCAGAAATATGTTTTTCAGCTTTTTCCTTTTATTTCAAAAACCAAATGTCATGTTCAGTTTCTGATTGCACCAAACTAAAGGACGAACTAAGCCCAAACGAACAGAATACCGAATCCAAACTCAAAGTTTGACCTTCACCACTGAATGGCCAAATATCCAAACCTGGTTCTGTTCTCACATCCCTACCCTGTATTAAGAGCCAGAACACAGGCTTAGGCAGTTTTCAAAATGCTCTCAAATCTGTCATGACATTAAAGTTTTGGATCTGAAACAAGCTGTAGGCATCTCATAACATGAGTGCCTTCACCCTTCTCTTATAGATGGAATGGACAACTAGATATGCAAATAGCTCTAGGTGTATTGTTAGTTGAGGTCTAAGCAGCAACCACAAATGGACTGACATCTTATTTTTAAAAATACTAGACCATAACTACATTAATTAATTTGTTGCTATCACTCAGTGCCTACTTAGAAGTACCCAAAATATTGCTAACAAGATACATTTTCAATATTATTACCAGTTTAGAAAACAATACACTAACAGATTTCAAATAGGGAGGCCTCTTCTGCAAAAGAGTTGTAAGCATGAAGCTCAGGTCATGTCTAATATAATAAAAGCCTGCCTTAGTCTAAATTTGCAGTGGATCTCCTACTGGTAACAGTGGGAATCAATATTGTGTGCTGTCCAGGTTGCTCCATGTCAAAAAGGAAAGAGCGGACCTGGAAAGTGTAAACAGAACGGAAACCAAGATGATCAAAGTTATGGAACTGCTTCCATGTGAGGAGGGGAGACTAGAGCTGAAAGAGGATACCTGAAAAAAATTGGCAGCTTATTGAATTAGCAGTAGTAGTACATTTTATTCCGAAGCCATCGGCCTTAGCAAAAAACATACAACCAAAATAACATATATAACAAAACACACATTTAAAGCAAATAAAGCCAGAATAACACAAATATTAACATCTTTCTGATATTTTGTATAGATGGTCATGGATGTGTGTCCAGAGGTACATCAGGCATACCAGCGTGAACTCTAAAATCCCACCAGCCTAACTCTTCACCAAGCTCACCCACGACAAAGGTTTGGCCCCTGGATAAAACACAGATTGAGATAGACCCTCCCACCTGGCTCTTCCATGAGCTCACCCACGTCAAGGTTTGACCCCTAATACAAAGCAAAAAATAAAGTAATCACAATGGTCTAACTCTTCCCATAGCTCACCCATGGCAAAAGTTTGGCCTCTGAATAGAAACAAGGATTAAAATGAACCCATCTTAATAGAGGTGTGCACCAGGGACCCATGTCATCTTTTGCTTTTGTTTTTGTTATTTAAATCTGTTGTTTTCATTTTCATAAATATCAAAATTTCATATTCGTTTTTGCTTTCATTTTCGTTTTTCATTGATTTCAATGGAAAACACATTTTTGGCTGTATTTTTTTTTATTTTTCATTATATTTGGCTGCAACTTGAAGGGATTGCGCCTTCAATGGAAGGCATTAATTCCAAAAAGATTGGATTAAGGAATCCAATTTTATAAGTAGTTGAATTACAATATTTTGGAAAAATCTTCATATATATTCTTAGCTGTACCTTCTTTGCCTCATATATTTCATTATCTACATGAAATTTGACAAGTTTATACCCCTTCATACATTTACTAACTCTGCCAACTTTCAGGAGGATTGGCTAAAGGGTCCTAGTGGAATAAGCAATTAACTTATAAATGTATGTCTGACTGTAACATCTTTGTAGTCCAACCAGTGTACATGACATTTGGCCAGCAGAAATGTCAACCAAATATCCTCATTCTGTGCTGTGACCATCCCAACATCTCTCCCCCACTTGTTACCAGGAAGCTTCTGTTTAGAAAAGAGCTAATAGAGATTCTCTAATGTCCTCTGTCACAGTGCTGCAGGATGTGATTGTGATGATAATTGGCCAGCCTGGATGTGTAAACTATGGGTGTTTTAACACACACATTTCTCCTGCATGTTTTCTGTTACATCCTCAACTTTCTGTGTGTCTAAATCACTCAATCATATCTTAAACATCTGGCTCTTTGAACTTCTGCATAGAACGTCTCCCAGAACGTTTGTGTGTAAAAAGTTCTCCTGGTAAACTGCTTTGCTCTAGGCAGCTGTGGTCACTTGGTTTCCACAGCAGTCCCTCACATCTACAGCTGTGGCTACTTTAGGCTGGCTCAGGGCAGTGTTTGTGTGAAGCATGCATCCAGGAACTGCTTCAGGGCAGTGTGTGTCTGAAGAATACATCTGGAACTTACTTGTGGACTTGTAAACCCAGAATATAGAAAGCCCAGAACTTTAAGGTGTGTGTAAAAATGCCCAATGTCTCCTAATAGCTGGGATTCTATCCCTAAAGTCCCAGTTATGTCCCTTCAATGCCCGCCTGAGGGCCGCCCCCTATACCCGCCTTGAAGTCACTAGCGATTGGTCCTGTAAAGCTGCAATAATTGGCCAGTAAATGTGTCTGCCAGTCTTTTGGGTTGCTCCACATCCTCCTTCCTACAGCGTCCCTCCCCCTGCCATGCCAGATGCCTGCCTCTGACTGGTATTGCATGTGCTGCTATTTATCTGAATAATGGTCTTCAAGGGGACAACTTCAATTGCTTTATTAAATTGTCCTGTAACTTGGCAGAGATGACAGGGAAGCTATGTGATACATTCCGCCAAATGTCTTGTAAACATTGGAATATAAAAATGTTACAGCTGGAAATGTATTTTCAGGTTAATGTCTTATACATGAGGACTCTTTCCTAGGGGTGCCATTTTTCCTACCCTCCACAATAGCTATAGGCATCTGCTCCAGTCTCAGCCTACAAAGAGCTGTACTCAGGGTTTTACTCATTTCAATATTAAGATATCTCTCACATCCAATCTAACTTTTCCCCAACAGATATGACGGAGCTATTCTTGAGACACGAGTTGTGGCAAAACATCTTGCCAAGAGATGTGTATAAGGCATTGGACTACTAAGTCCCTTTCACCTGTTGAGAATAGTCTATTGTCATTGTCCGAATAATATCCCAACCCTGTTTTATGAAACAATGCACTTATTGATTTAAGCTATGGCGACTGTTGGGAGAACACCATATTAGTAGCTTCTAAAAATCACATTTTTATAAATCAAGAAGGAGATGTTGCCAGGACCTTAAACAAAATTTAAACATGTTTATATTTATAGTTTTCAAATTAAGTAAACCTGACTCAAGCTGCAGAAAAGCTGCTGGTACCAAAGGAGGAAGTCGCAGTAGGGACCTAAGAAATTTATTCTGTGGTATATTTATATACTCTTCTGCTGCAAAGCCCCAAACCTTGGAACCATATAACATTTATGAAATAACTTTGGCCCGGAAAACATTCAAAACATCTGTCATAGCTTTCTTAGGTTAGGTATTATGAAACCTCATAACTGCAGAGGTTGTTTGGAGGGCCTTAGTCTCAGAGGTTTGAAGATGTTTTTTCCAGTGATCTGATGAACATAGCAAGAGTCCTAGGTATCTATATTTCCTCACTATTTAGAGTCTGATGTTATCAATCTGCCATGGAAATCGCCTAGTTGAACCCCCATATGCATTTTTTGTCTTGCTATAGTTGATAACCAATTTGTTCTTGGTAAAAAGTTCTTCAAATCAGGACTCCTTGGAGCCCATTGGGGTCCTTGAAATATTTAAACAGTCAACCGCAAACATCAGTCCTTGAACTGGTGTATTCAACAATTTAGGGGGATGGAATTCAGGACTATCCATACCCCTTATAATATCATTCATGTGCAAATTAAACAAAGTTGGAGCCAGGACATAGCCTTGCTGTACTCCACTTATAAAAATTTGTCCGACAGTTCCCCATGGATACCATATTGGACCCATGCCCACATATCCTGATGATAGGCAATAACTAGTTTAAGAAGCACAGGCTCTAACCCCAATGTATGTAACTTCAACCATAATAGACCTCTGTCAAGTGTGTCAAATGCAGCTTTTAGATAGATATAAGATACATATAGGGCACCATTGATTGTTTTAGTGTATTTATGATGAATGTATTGAAATGAAAATAAATGGTTTATTCTCTCATAATTGTTCCTGAATCCTGCCTGAGCTTCTGAGAGTAAATTACCACCCTCAACCCAACTTTTGATATGCTGAAGAAGGTGTCGACCAAAAATGTTAGAGGAAATATTCAATAAGCTAATGGGTCGATATGATTCGGGCAAGTCCTTATTACCCTTTTTGTAGACTGGAATAATCATATGTCCTTTCCACTGATCAGGAAATTGGCCAGTTTCCACTATCACATTGAATCAGTTTGTCAGAATGGGCACCCACCAGTCAAAATTAGATGAATGAAGTCCTGCTGGTAACCCATCTGGTCCAGGCGCTTCATTATTCCTTTGTTGAAGTAGTTAAACACATCTCTTTTGTAGCATAATGGGCAGACAAATATTTAACCCAATCGCTCAGTGAAACATTACAAACCAAATTAACTTGGTATGAGCTAGTCCCCTTGGCCAAAAGGCCCTATTATCCTTATTTTTAATGGCTAATCTAAGCCTCTTCCACTGATTATCATAATACGCTTCTTTCTTTTGTTGCAAAAAAATTTTATATTGACCCCTCAAAAATAGAAATTTCATCAATTAGATAGAATTATCAAATTTTCTGGATTTCCTCAATTCCCTACTAAGCTCCCTTTTACTTTATTTATTTATTTTTATTTATTTTTTATTTATTTTCTAAATTTATACCCCACCCCTCCTGAAAACAGCCCAGGGCGGCTTCCAACAGTAAAACATATAAAAATATATAAACTTTGCCTCCATTTGTTGTCGAACTAAGATGAACCTATCCTCTGTGATTTTTGGGGCAGGAAAATCTTTTTTTCATCAGGCAAGGATTTAATAGATCACTTAAAGTCTCTAGGCAGGTCATTGAATTTGAGGTGTCTAAACGCAATCTGATGCGCTATCCACATGCTCCCTGGGCTAACTTACCCAACCGGCTATGCCACTGCTGAGCAGCTGGAGGAGCAGTGGGACAACCGGGAGGGTGAGTTGGCCTCAGGAGCATGCAGGGGCAGGAGCTTCCCAGGGAATCCTGGAAAGACCCACATTTTTGGACATCTGGGCTCCCAACTGGGGCAGGGGGACGAGGGGTTAAACCCACCAAATGCGTGCAGAGGTGCCCCAAAATGCAGGTATTGCACACAGAGAGCAAATGTGCTACTGGTTGCACCCCTAGAGGAGACTCCATAGGTTAGGTGGGGATCTTCAGCTTAGAGAAGAGATGACTGGGAGAGGAGATAAGATAGAAATTTACAAAATTATGAGTGGTGCATAGCAAGTAAATATGGAGGTGTTATTTATCTTTTCTCAAAATAACAGAACTAAAAAGAAATCATACAAAATTAGCTAGCAGCATATTTAAAACAAATAAAAGGAAATATTATTTTACTCAGTATAGTATCAACATGTGGAACTTATTGCCAGAGAGTGTTACGAAGGCCAATAGTAGGGGTGTGCACCTGAAACTTAAAACCCCCCAAAATGGCTGAAATTGGCAATTTCTGGGTTTAAAAATGAAAGACAAAACCAGGATCCTATTTTGTGTTTTCTGTTTCCGTCCAGTAAGTCCATCCCCACCTACTCTTGGTGCACAGGGGAAACCTTTCCTCTGCACATCGGTGCTAGTGGCAGCCGGACTGAAGAGAGAGGTTTAAAACCAAACTGTAGTAGAGCAATGGGGAGGAGTCACTACTCAGAAGCCAAGCCAATGAGACTGCCCCAGCCCTGCTGTCCCAGCTGTTACCAAAGGATCTTGATTCCCTTCTCCTGCCCCCACAACCTGGTTCAGACTCTCCTCCTGGAGCTACTGGTAAGGGGGACACACTGGATATGATGGGGGTTGAAAGGCTGCAGAAAGTAGGCTGTGTGGGGGAGGGATCATTTGTGACTGTGACCTGGGCCCTGTTGTCTAACTGTGGCTATAAGAGTGAACTTTACAAACAGTTGTTCCTCGACTACACTGTTTGGGCTAGGAAACTATGCTCAGATTCTTTTTTTAATTGTTAAAATAGTTATTGTGCCTTGTCAATTCCTGTCTGCTGGGTGCTTGCTATTTGGAAGCTGCTGATCAGTATAGAAGTTGAATTTCACGGCATGTAGGTCCTGCAGTCTTACTGTGGGTGCAGAGTGATACTTTACTCCAAATCCTTGCTCCACGAGACCCTCTGGAATGGAGACCTTGGGAAAAACATGTTCATATATTTTGTTTGTTTCTCAACATTGTTATTGCACCTTGTAAAAACCCTTCTTTTGGCTGCTTTGTAGTTGGTAGGCGGGAGCTGTTGATCAGTGTAGGGCAGGGGTGGGGAACCTTTTCCCTCCCGGGGGGGCCACTTTGAAAATTAGTACAAGCTCCAAGGGCTGCATAGAGGTTGGGGGTTAGGATGCTGAAGGGATGGACCCAAGGAAAAAGAGGACCCAGATCATGGATTTGTGCCACTGATCTGTCCCCTCTCCTTGTGTGCGTGCCCTCCTCTCTGCTCCCTTACCACGAGCTGAGTTTTTCAGTGGCTGGAGGTACTAGGAACTGGATCCAGGAACTGAAAAAGTGCCACATAAAAATGTGTCATGGACTGCATTTGGTCCTCTGGCCTGAGGCTTCCCACTCCTGGTAAAGCAGAATCTCACAGTATCTTGGTCCTGTACCCTATCCTGCATTGTGATTGTCCCCTGTAAAGCCCCCAAATGGTGGTATGCAGCAATAATCAGAACAGGTCCCCAAATTTTGAGACATAAAACACAAAAAGCACACCTCAAATTGTCACTGAAACCCAAAGAGAAATCAGAAACACAAAATTGGCTCTCTCTCTCTCTCTCTCTCTCTCTCTCTCTCTCTCACACACACACACACACACACACACACACACTGCTGTTCATATTGCTAGCCAATAGCATAAGTTGGTGTAAGGACCCAGGCTTGAAATCGAGCCCTTAGGGCTCTGAGTGTGGTGGCTGGCTCGTCAGTGCCACCAATGCACTCTGGGCTGGCCAGAGCCCAGGGGTTTTGCCAAAAGTCCTGTTTCTGCTTGTCAAGTCACGCTCCTCCTCCTCAGTGTCCCATGCCCCCAGGTTCCTGGTTGGCTGCCAGCCATACAAAAAACAGACCTGCAGTTACTGGAAGCTGGGCAGATCATCTGTCTGCTTCCTATCTGTTTCGCCTTCCTGTCTACCTGCCTGCCCATGTTCTTGTGCCCGAGTCTCAGCGTCTGCACTTTTTATTTATTTATGTATTTATTTATTTATTTATTTAATAGATTTATATCCCGTCCCTCCTGCAAAGCAGCCCGGGGCGGCTTCCAACTATAAAATACAATAAAGACAGTTTAAAACATTCAATACAATAATATTAAAATATTAAAACAGGGCTAAATATAATAAATAATATAATGAATCTTAATTAAGGTGGGGGAGCTAAAAACCCATCACCCTACCCTCCCACCCTCCCCAAAGGCCTGGGCGAACAGCCAGGTTTTACAACTTCACCGGAATGTCAACAGGCATGGGGTCAGGCGAGCTTCCTCCAGAAGGGAGTTCCAAAGGCGCGGCCCACCCACAGAGAATGCCCTCTCCATTGTGGCCCCCTGCTTAACACAGGGGACCTCCAAGAAGGCACCCCCGGTGGACCGAAGGAGCCGCCCTGGGGTGCAGAGGGGGAGGCGGTCCCTGAGGTATGAGGGGCCCAGACTGTGTAGGGCTTTATAGATCAATACCAAAACTTTGAACCTGGCTCGGCACGCTATCAGCAACCATTCCAGAGTCTGGAGCACAGGTGTAATATGCTCCTGATGGCCCGTCTCCATAAGGAGACGAGCCACCGCATTCTGCACTAGCTGCAGCCTCTGGACCAGGAACAAAGGAAGCCCCACGTAGAGCGCGTTACAGTAGTATAGCCTCGAGGTGACAAAGGCATGGATGAGGGAGACCAGGTCCGGGTCAGAGACGAACGGACGCAGCCTACGCACCAGATACAGCTGGCGGAAAGCGGCCTTAGCGACTTCCTCCACCTGCCACTCCAGGCGGAGGTCTGCGTCCAATATCACCCCCAAACTCCGAACCTGCTGAGATATAGGAGCGCAAACCCCCCCAACCAGAGGGGCCACTACCTCCTTCGCTCTCCCCACCAACATCACCTCTGTCTTATTGAGGTTGAGTTTCAGTCTGCTCAGCCACATCCATTCTGCCACAGCCTCCAAACGTTGGGATAGCAATGAGACAGCAGGGTCTGGGTCAATTGAAAAGGAGAGGTACAGCTGAGTATCATCAGCATACTGGTGACACCGCACCCCGAACCCTCTAATGACCTCCCCAAGGGCTGCATATATACGTTAAATAATAGTGGAGACAAGATAGAACCCTGCGGAACACCACATGATAAGGCGCGGGGGCACGATGTCTCATCCCCCAACACCACCCGCTGGCTCCTCCCTGAGAGGAATGAATGGAACCATTCAAGAACAGTCCCGTCCAGACCTCCCCAGGTCACGTAGCCGCCTCAATAGCAGCCCATGGTCCACGGTATCAAAAGCGGCCGAGAGATCTAGCAGGATGAGAAATGTTGAACATCCTGCATCAATCTCCCGGTGGAGGTCATCTACCAAGGCCACCAATGCCGTCTCAGTGCCATAGCCGGGGTGGAACCCAGATTGAAAAGGGTCTAGAAAACCAATGCTGTTCAGATGCACCTGGAGCTGTAGTGCCACCGCCCACTCAATAACCTTCCCTAAAAAGGGGAGGTTAGAGACAGGTCGGTAACTGGCGAGCGCATCCACGTCCAAAGATGGTTTTTTCAACAGGGGGTGCACCACAGCCTCCTTGAGGCAGAGAGATAACCTCCCCTGCCGTAAGGACGCGTTCACAACCCTCGCCAGCACTGTCCCCAATGTCTCCCTGGAAGCTTTTATTAACCAGGACGGGCACGGATCAAGTTCACAACATGTGGCCCTCACAGACCCCAGGACATCTGCTGCATCAGCCGGCGTCACTTCCTGAAACTCCCCCCACAAAGTTTTTTTTTTTCCATTTCCATTTAATTTATATCCCGCACTCTCTCACCTACAGCGACTTGAGGCGGCTTACACGAGAATACATTCCTGGGTGTATACCCACACAGGGGACCCAGTTTCATACAATATACATAAGTTAACATAATATACTAGAATTACATTTATCACATATTTAACCCCACTGATATCTCATTCTACACCTCCCCCACAACGGGGCAGATCTCACAACCATCATTCCTGTCCCCTGCTGCCACCAGGGAACACCCGGCTAGCTCCACTCCTCTCTCACTGGAAGGAGCTAGCCCCACCATATCCACATCAATAACTCCCCCACAGTCTACAGAACATCACCGGGGGTTCCCCCCTCCCCCCCTCCGAGCCCCGAAGGGCCCCAAAGGGCATGTTGCTTTTAAAGTCGGCTAGGGGTGTGTGTGTGTCTAGCAAATGCGGGGGAGAAGTGAGCAGCCGCAGCCACTTACAGTTCTTGTTTCCCCCACAGGTGTCATCCTTGAAGCTGCCCTCCCCAGAGCCCACTCTGCAGCTGCCCCCTCCGCCACAGATGGAAAGTAAGTGAGGCTTCTGGCCTCGCAGCTGCCAGCGCATTGCTTTTAAAGTCGGCTTGGGGTGTGTGTCCAGCAAAGGCGTTGGAGAAGTGAGCAGCCACAGCCACTTACAGTTCTTGTTTCCCCTACAGGTATCATCCTTGAAGCTGCCCTCCCTGGAGCCTGCTCTGCAGCTGCCAAAAGTTGGACTGGATGGGGCCTCTGTCCCCTTGTGCTCTTCCTCTACTGCCCCTAATCCAGCATCAAAGTCAGTCTGAATCTGAGCAATCTTGTCTGCGAAGTAGTTGAAAATCTCCTCACAACGGGCTTGGGACAAGTCCCTGTTCAGGTGGAGGGAGGCCGGACTAACCAGCCCCCGCACCACCCGAAACAGCTCCGCCGGGCATGACTTCGCAGACGCTATGAGGACGGCAAAGAACTCCTTCCTTGCCGTCCTCACAGCCTCAACATAGGACCGCAAATGGGCCCTATGGAGAAGACGGTCGGAGTCAGATCGAGTCCGAC
>QEPC01000889.1:168249-180357 GCA_003113815.1 Sphenodon punctatus
CCCCCCCTAATGTTCGCACATCCCTAGTGCAGCGGTTTCTGAAGTTTCCTGAAGTTTTCCGAATAATGGCCTTGGTCTTCGGAATTTCAGGCTTTGGAGTTTCCTAACAGAATATCGTAATCTTCTTCAATTTCTGCAGTTTTCCAAAGACTGAGTTAGAGCCCTACTTTGATGCAAGCAGAGATTATTTCTTTTCTATAATTATTTGGTGACAGTAATGGAAAATAAATGATTAACAGAGGTTAAAGAAACAGTATCATTTTTTTTATCTGGTTATGGATTCGGAATCTTGAACAACAATTGTCAGTAGTTATGGCTGATCTTTATATTTTGAAAGCACGTGAGTATCTAAATTCAGAATTTTTAAAGGGATTTTTAGTTTCATTTTATAAATATTTTAGTAGGTTTGAAGGTGCACTGAATCGTCACATTTTGTCCAGTTAAGAATTTGACTGCACGTATTCAGAAAACATTTACAACTCCACTGAAAACCTGCATCTAGGGAGTGCACTAGTTAATACAAGTCATGGAACTTCAGACTTGCAAAAGATGGGGTGGTTGTGGTGGAAATCCAAATAACTGAATATGCCAAACTATCTCAGTTATTATTTAAGAAAAATTTACATCACCAGGCTCTTTCTACAAGCCTTTCTAAAGAATCAGCACACTTGTTACTGTTTATTGAGAACAGTACATAGTTGTTATGTGTATATATGGTTATGCCAAAACCCTGAAATAACAACCTTTATTAAAAACGCAGCTTGACAAAAACAATTTTGGGGATAAAAGGCATTAAAAACAAATCTTTATTTCAAGCTTGCTTGGTTTTAATAACAGTCCAAAATTGTTGGTTGACAGCTCAGGAAGTATAATTTTGTACTATACTAGTGCTAATATGTAATACTGGAAGCAACAACGGAAACAGGACAATAGACAAAAATAATGGCTGTTCTTGTGCAGTCTGATTGATTTCTTGTCTGATGTCACTGAGTACTGTCACTGATGCTTTGTTTAATCATCTTTAAATTAAAGAGGATAATCTACTCTATGCATACGCACAATTTCTTTTAAAACAAACTGCTGTTTCATGTGCATATTGAGAAAATATGGTAAATCTTATACAAGAGAGCACCTCAAGAAATCTTTTTAGATCTGGCTAACTCTGAATTTACATTTTTTTGTCAGCAGGAAGAACTGAAACTAATAAATTTTGATCAATTTCACTGAATTCCATGGAGCTTATGTTTTATTATATAGTGGGTGTACAAAAATCTTTATTAGAAAGATCTATGATCAAGGACACATTTCTGCTTAAAACATTTTACCAACTTATATTTATTAAAGGCTCTGGGAGCAATCCTGCAGCCCTCGCAAACTGTGCCTACACGAGGCGCAGTGAAAGACTGCTGGTGGTCAGGTGCGCAAGCGTTCAGCTGGTGCAACAAGCTGTGTGGGGCAAGGGTGCTCCCCTTCCTATGCGGCCCCTTGAGTCCACACACCCTGAAGCCCAGGGGATGGAGCAGGAGCCATGAATACTCCATCCCCCAGGGGGTGTGGACTCGGGGGGGGGGGGTCATCGTACATTTCCCACACCCTTTCCTAATGGAGAGAGCTATATTTGTGAACTCCTGTAGAATAAGTTAACATAGAAAAGACTGATGCTTTCAGTAGGATTCAATTGACAGACAGAAATAACTAGAGGCCCACAAAGAAATTGCATGCTGGTTTACTTAGCCATCAGTCAGTTGGAAAGTTTTTAAAAGTTTAGGATCAAAGCAGAAAAGAGGAATAAGGAAAACTGGCTGATTAAGGGTTGTCAATGTGGTTTGTAAAAGGATCATGCCTGAATAGTTTGTTGAAATTCTCTGAGGCCATTACCACCCAGATAGAAAAGGTAACACAGTAGGAGCTTTCATTTTCAGAAAGTGCTCTGCAGCTGCTCCACTGGCATTATATTAAACAATGTATTCATTTTAAAATTGTTGCCCAGATACATAAATAGTCCCAGTGGAAAATTACAAAACACAGTGGAGAAAATTGCAGGGAATGCTGGTAGATCATGATGCTAACAGTTCACATAGGGCTTGATCCCATGAGCTGCTAAATGCTTTCTTCCGCCCTTGTTCAGGCTTACACTATAGAATGGAATTTGCAAGGTACTAAACAGAGAAGCAAAAACTTTAATTGCTGCTAATATTACACAACAAAGGTAGCCTGCTAAATCTGCAAAAATGACTTGCAAATGTTACAGACTGTCAGGGGTCCACAATATATTGCATTCAACAATTTATTTCCCATTTCAAAAAGAATGAGTGGTTGGGAGACGTGTTCCCAGTGTCGGGGGTGGATGGGGGTGGGGGTGGAAATCAGAATGCTATTTTTTTTTTTATCCCAAATCAGGACAAAAAGTTATTTCAAAACTATTCACAGGAATTTAAAAATTGATTCAAATGCACTTGAAGTTCTGAATCAGAAACTCTATGCATGGCACCTGAAATAAAAACTGTTGTTTTGGCTGCAATGAATGCAAGACCAAAGCACCCCCCCAGCCTGAAAATTTTCAGTAACAAGCAAAACCTTCTATCCCATCAAAATTTTTCAGTAGACCAGAATGTTTGTTTTCAACAAAACTTTTAATCAGAAAAATTCAAAACTGGAAAATGCTTGGTTGATTTGTTTTGGGATGAATACAGCATTTTTTGGTCACAACAATATTTTGTCTAAACATTTATGGCTAGTTTTAGGGAAAGAAACTTTTAGCTGCCAAGTAAATAGAGTGAATATTTTTCTATTATCATCAACAGTGGAATGAAGGAGACATTTGCCCATTCCTATGGTGTTAGGCAAGGTACTATATCAATTTTATTACAAGAAAAAGGGGAATGGAGAAGAAGCAACTTCCATTCCAAGGAATGTGGAGGTCGATTAGCCTATAATATAGGTCACAATCATCAGTACTGTATGCACCAGTTTAAATGATGATAACACTGGGACTGCAATTACACTTTTGTACAATGTCAGTGTTGCACCATCCTGCTGTGCACTGCTCTGGTGCTACAGACACACACTGTACGTTCTGCCTCCATGCTGTCAGAAAGCTCTATGCTGCAAAATGAGAAACAGAGATAGTGACTACCACTGAATACTTAGAAACAATTTCCCTCAGAAAAGCCAAGCAAACAAGGTATGCTAATAGATATCCTACCAAAAAGTCTGCCAAGTTGCAAACAACTAGCTTAACACCAGTAATGTTGACAAATATACTAGAAAAAATCAACACAGATGGAATATTAAAAATCAGTCCAAGTTTTCTTGCGGTGGCTGGACACTCTAGAAATTATTGACGGTGTTTAGAACAAATTAGTGCATCCATTGTTTGTAACACTCCATGGGTGCAATCTACACCCTATGATAAAATGTGCCTACGCTGGGTGCAGATAACCTATGCTGGTGCACATGCGTGTGCACATGCCCCCTCTGCAGCAAGATGCTGGGCGCAATGTGGCGCCCCTGCTGATCAAACACACACACACCGAGCCCATGGAGCATGAGCCATGCCTGCTCCATCCCCTGGGCTGTGGGGTGTGCGGGCTCGGGGGGGGGTTTCCTATTGACAGGGGCGCCCCAGTACACTCAGCAGCTTGCTGTGCAGGAGGTGCCCTGCCGCCTGTCTGGACAGTGTACCAGCGGGCTGCGTACACGGCCTGTCGGATTGCACCCCATGTGTTCAGTTTCTCTGCTGCAACCCAGCTCTGGGTAAAAATACACGTAACTGCAGTCTGACCCAGCCTGGGGAGGGAAACTGTGGCATACATGGTCTGAGCCAGATCAGGCCTCTGAACAAATGTGCCCATGGCCAGGGCACCAAAAACAGCAGGAAGAACCATGAATGTGCAGCTGTCTGGCCCAGTCCCCATGCTGTGCCCAGCACCCTGACCACACCATGACAGGCAGCCATGGTGGCCAATGACAGCCAGCCATGGCGGCCCTAACCCAGCCTGGTTTAGAGGCTGGGACACAGACTTGATAGTCTGCTGTGGCCTGCTTTGGTCCAGTTGGGTGGGCCTTAGCCCTGGCTGTGACCTTGAAAGTTTTCTGAGGTCACATCTTGGGCTAGCCACTGACACGGTCCAGGACAATCATGGGCCAATATCTGGCGGTGCCTGCACACACATGCATATGAGGTCTGGGACAAAACGGGACAAAGCAGGCCACTGTCATGTCTGTTTTTACTAGGAATGGGAATGTTGGATTCGGTTAGAAACGAATCAGCCCCAAAATGGCCAATTTGGTTATCCTGAAATTGTGGTTCTTGATTCAGTTTTGGGAAATTTGTGCTTTTTGATGAATTTCCCCCCCTTTTTAAAAAAAATGCAGAAAACCTTTAAAAAAATCAGTGCCAAAAAACCCAATTCAAAACCAAATCAAGAACCAAAGTTCTACCGAAACTGGAAAATAAATAAATAAATAAATAAATAAATACGAAATTTGCCCTGGACTCAGTCACATCCCTAGTTTTTACCCTCTGATTCTGACCTTCACCATATGGTCTCAAAGAGATAAGACATCAGCTTAGAACTCTCCAAACTTGTAAAGAACTTGTCTTCAGTTCCCCAGACTTTCCCCATCTTTTCAATAGCCATCCACTCAGGGCACACCTTTGCAGGAATGCAAGGGATCTAGTTTTACTAATCCTGTTATTAAACTCTAAAAACTACAAAGGTCTTTCAAAGAAGCAATAAAGTCATCATCTTTCACATAGTGGAAGAATTACAGTGTCAGGAGAGACAGCAGTTGATAGAGGACACAGGGCTGAGTTTAATGATGACTGGGAAATGTGTAGAAATCAGTGGAGACAATTGTGGATACAATCCTCCACCATTAAAGCCAATGGGAGTTTTGCCATTGGATTCAGTGGGTGGAGGATAGTTCCCTGTGTCTGTTAAAACTAGGACTGAAATGAGCAGCCAGTTACTTACTTGCAATTCATTTTGCTATCTCGTGAAGCAGTATCAATTTCCAGACCATTTTCTGATAGTGATGTGATTTCTTGATTCTCGTATTACCACGAGATACTATCCTGATTTACTGACTTTCCATTTTTACCATTTATCATTTACCATTCGTTTCCATGTACCGTTCAGAAATACTGCTTATTGCATTTACGAGGGTACTTTAATTCTGGAGTCATTGTTTCAAAATTGCTGAGCCAATAACCCCTTAATCTTCCCCACAGTGCCCCATAATATCCATTCTAGTGCCTCCCATCAGAATTGTTGTTCTATGTTCCTTTGCCTTGACCATTCTGCAGTTGGATTGCAGATTTGTAAAGAAATCTGCATATCAGCCAATGAGTGACAAGGAAGTATAAGGAAAATGGAGTGCAGAGAAGATAGGAGAAATCCGGTATTGCATTGTCATTAGCACTTAGGATTTGAAATTGAAGCAATAAATGACAACATCGTAAATGGCAAAGGGGTAAAAGAGATCTCAGTAAACAAATTATTGGTAAACAAGGAAACAAATGTCAATCAAGTCATTCCCATGTACCGAGAGGTTCTCAATTTGACCAAAACGGTATTGTGAACTAGGATTTGAATGGGAATTGCCATTTTTGCGAAATCTCTGTGATTAGACAATGTAAGACTAGTTAACATGGTTTAAGGATTTTGGAGTAGAAAAGCCTGAGCTTACTTCGTTACTATGGCAAACTACAGACAAAACACATGCTAAATGTATTATACAGGAAAGAAGAGTGAACAAAGAAAAGAAAACTGAAATCACAAAACACTTCAAAATCAAGAGTGAGAATTCATTCATTTCCTTTGTCAGAGAATGGATGTTAATCAAAGTGTCTTGGCTAAGTAAAGTCCTTCTTTTGAAGAGAAAAGAGATTAATTCTGTGGGTGAGTTTTTATTCAATTGTTACTCATGGTGTTATTCTTGCTGTTGTCAAACCAGTAGACACCCACACTGACAAAAGAGAAAGATGAATGAAATAGGCTTCTGGTGAGGCTCGCAGACACTGGCAACTTCAGTCAGGAATGGATGCTCCTGTTCAGAAAGCTCAGCATTGCAGACACAGCTCTGGACTTAGTCTTGCTTCTCTGGTGTGAGATGACATCTAGTCAGTCTTGACTGGTCCTTCTTGCTCATTGGTCTCTCTCAGGCTAGACAGGACTGGAAGGCTATTTTATCTTTTAGTGGTGCATGTTTTGGTCTTTGGAACTTGTCAAAAGTGGAATATAAAAAGGCGATGTAAACAGACACATGAGGAAGAGAAAGACAAGAAGAATTCTCATATCTAGTTTGGCAATGGTCTGCTGTCCCCATTAAGTGTTTAAATCCAGGCCATTCCTAAAAGTCTCCAAGGAACATGAAGCACAGCTGAAACAGGTAGCTGGTTTACTATCTCAGGCAATACCTGCATTTTTGTGTATCACGTTGGGTACTTGATGGGCTACTCAATGGGTACCCAGAAACAAAAAAATAATCAGTAATTTCTGAACCGATTTTTTGAGTTCTGATTACCAATTGGTATATCGGAACAGAAAACCAAAAAATGGGACCAGAATTCAAAAAGTTGGGACCAGAAGTCAGCATTCTCAGACTGGAAGTCACCCTTCTGGGATGGAAAACCAAAAAATAGGTATTGAAAGTCAAAAAATCATTATAGCACTCGACATTCCAGGACAGGAAGCCAACATTCCAGGATATCGGGTACCCGGATCTGGTTGAATTCGGGTACTGATCGGTACTTGATATTGTTAGTTCAATTTGGGTACCAGAAATTCATCAGGTATACTCATTTTTTGTGGATATTCATTTAAGCTCTAATAATGAATGATGGCATAATTTTCTTGAACATGGAAAAGACCTCCCCATGGGTGGTCTGGTCATACTGAACTAGAACAGTCCCGACAGTTCATAATTGATTAGGTAGGTATGTATGGCTTATGGCGCAGCAGAAATCAGGACCATTTTGCACCAAACATGAGGTTTAAAGCAAGGAGGTAAATGGACTTCCTCTCCATGAGACAGAGGATACAATCTGCAACATGTTCGAAGTCTCTGAGCACTTAACCCTTAAACTGTAAAATATGCAGAAGAAAAGTGAACTTCTTGTCCATCAACTAAGCCAAAGAATTTTGTTTTCACCATGATGAGAATGTTTATGCAGCCTTGTCACAGGTTCAGGTGGGGTTGCAATCCCCTCATGTAGCTAAAATGCATACAGGTAGTCTTTCTCTGAAAAAAATAAAAGATTAAAAATCATTTTCAGTTTGTTCTATATAAATCTCACATTAGATGACCTACAACAAATTTGGAAGATGTCAATGTAGAGACAGTTATGTACAGCATGAGGCTGGGAACCTGCAATATTTATTTATTTTCATTATTTATACCCCACCTTTCCTGCTTAGGCAGCTCGAAGTGGCTTACAAAAGTTAAACTATTAAAAAATATATATAAAATACATAAAAGGGAAGCATAAGAATAAAAAAATAATTTAAAAAAAATCAACCTCCCCACCCACGCCTCACCCACATACCTCCTTCAACAAAGGCGTGGCTGAACAGTCAGGTCTTACACGGTCTTCGAAATGAGGCAAGGTCCGGGGCCACCTGGGCCTCCACTGGAAGGGAGTTACACAACCTAGGTGCCTCCAGCAAGAATGCCCTCTCCGTTGTAGTCTCTTGCACCACTATGGGGGACATCAAGAAGGGAGCTCCTGGAGGACCACAGGGATCTATCCAGGGCATGGAGATTGAGGTGGTATTGCAGATAGGAGAGGCCCAGACCATATAGGGCTTTACAGGTAAGCACCAACACTTTGAATCGGGCCCGAAAGATTATCGACAGCCAGCACAGTGCTCGGAGCACTGGTGTAATGTGCTCATGGCTGCCCGTCCTGCTAAGGAGACGGGCCGTCACATACAGCCAGAGCTGTTGCACCAGATATAACTGGCGGAAAGCACTCCTCGCCACAGCCTCAACCTGGAGATCCAGGTGGAGCTGCAGATTGAGGAGTACCCCAAACTCGGAACCTGAGAGATCAGTGGGGGACAAACCCCTTCAATGATGGTGGATGCCACACTCACCACCCTCCCCACCAACAGCATCTCCGTCTTGTCAGGATTTAGTTTCAGATGGCTCATTCTCATCCAGTCTCCCACAGCTGCCAGACATCGGGTAAGCACCGAGACTGCCAGGTCTGGGTTGGATGAAAAAGAGAGGTAGAGCTGGGTGTCATCAGCGTACTGGCGACACCGCACCACATACCATCTCATGACCTTGCCGAGCAGCTGCATGTACACACTGAACAAGAGAGGGGACAGAATAGAGCCTTGTGGAACTCCATACGTGAGGTCTCAGGGAGAAGATGAAGAATCCCCGGTCATATCCGCTGACTTCTCCCAGCCAGGAAGGAGCGGAACCATTCAAGAACGGTTCTGCCCACCCCGGCATAGTCCCATAGGCAAGTCACCAACATCTCATGATCAACAGTATCAAATGCAGCTGACAGATCTAATAGGATTAGCAGGGTTGAAGGACAAAGTTTCGACCAAAGCCACTAATGCAATCTCACTGACATAACCCGAATGAAAGCAAGACTGCGAGGGATCAAGAAAACCAGTGCGGTCCAGATGCTCCTGCAGCTGCTGAGCCACCACCCACTCAATAACCTTCCCTAAAAAGGGATGGTTAGAGACTGGCCAATAACTGGCAGGGGAGTGAATGTCAAGTGATGTTTTTTTGAGCACGGGTCGCACCACCACCTCTAAGAAGTAATCTAGTACCCTGCCCTTCCATAGGGAGGCATTGACAACACCTGCCAGCAACGGCCCCCAGCTTCTCTCGACTGGCCTTGACCAGCCAAGATAGGCATGGGTCTAGTTCACAAAATGTGGCTCTAACTGCCCCCAGAACATCCACCACAGTGGCGGGCATCACCCACTGAAACAGATCGCACAAAATCGGACAAGATGGAGCTTCCATAACCTCGGGTTCTCCTATTGTCATAGACATGGAGTCAAAGTCATGGTGAATCTGAGTGATTTTATTCGCAAAGTACTCAACAAACATGTCACAATGGGCACAGGAAGACTCCAGTTCCAGGTGGAAGGAGGCTGAACTGACCAACCCCCTCACCACCTGAAAAGGCTCTGCTGGACGAGACTTTGCAAACGCTATCAGGGCAGCAAAAAACTCCTTTTTCACTGCTGTGACAATCATGGCATAGGCCTGTAAACTGGCTCTATGCTGCAAATTAATCAGTTTCAGCATGAGATCGGTGCCACCATCGCTCCAACTGCTGCCTTTCCTGCTTCAGCTTCCACAGACTCTCCACTCCACAAACCATGGCGGTCTGCACTGCTGATGCTGAGGCAGTGGATGTCTAGGAGCTATCTGGCTTATGGCCTCGGTCATCAGAGTATTCAACAAAACCATGAGGTCATCAAGTGTACATCTGTCAAGATCAGATGGTAACTCCCTTAGAGCATTCTGCAACCTCTCAGGTTCCATCAGTCTCTGGGGGTGAACCAACCAAACTGGTTCCACACCCTTCCGGGGGCAGACATGTGCTGGGAGACAGACCCGCAGGAGGTAATGATCTGTCCAAGACAAGGGCTCTGCTGATACCTCCCCTACTAACAGATCTTCTGCCTCAAGGCCATATATGTTTTATCTTGACAGAGACCAAGGTGATACAGGGTGACATAACAAAATTCTGGCTTGCATTTCTTTTTTAATTGAGCTGGCAGTTCCAATCAGTCTGACAAAACACTTTCCTACTTTGCATGTGCAAAATGGTGGCACCCATGCTGCACATGTGCAGTCATCAGTGTTGACATTTTGTGCATGTGCAGTGCAGGCTGCAAAATGGTAGCATCCTGCATTCAGGATTTTGGCTGGAATTCCACCATGTCTTAAATCCATGGTAGAATTGTGACCGACCTTCCACGAAGGTCTGTTTCAGTTCAGTCTTTTACTGTGGAACATCCTCCTCCTGCTCAAAAAGCTGAGAATACATACCGCCAATGTGAACCTGGAAGACTGAGTTCTAAAAATATATATTTTTTAAATTGCCTAACCAGGGGCAGGTTGTCACCCAACCCATACCTATGTACATCCTGGAGAACACTACACATTCACAAAGTGTCGTAGTCCATCTCAAGATCAAAGAATACCAGCATCTGGTGCTGTCTCTAAATGAAAGCCTCCTAGATCAGAGTTTCTAGATGTATCAGATGATCCAAATAGAATGTTGCAGACAGAAACTGCAAATTGGGTATTTTCAAATCAGGCTTTTCATCTCTAGGTACCATACCAAGTGAGCAACCATATGTTCTAGCACCTTGCAGACACACCATGCCAATGTGATCACCATAAGGTCAGGTTCTTAGGCTTTGGAATGGATATGATAAAGGCCATGTGCTACAACTCAAGAAACTCCTGTTCCTGCCCTCTTGAGAGGGCAGGAACAGGTGTAATGGCTAGGTGCACAGTACTTGGACCAGAAGGTAGTGGGGACATCAGTTCAAGTCTTGCCTTAGCCAGAAACTCACTGGGTGACCTTGGGCCAGTCATATTATTCTTTCAGCCTAGCCTACCTCACAGGGCTGCAGAGAGGATTTAAAAAGTTGTCAATTACTACTTTGTGAAGCATTCTGAGTACCATGGCAGGGGGGCATTATATAAAAATAATGATTATTATTATTATACCCAGTTTTACGGCAGTAATTCTCAGGTAAGTGTGCAGCGGCAGTCAAAAAGACAAACAAAACATAACGAATTATTTGTAAACGGATAGAAAATAAAATTGAAAATATCATAATGCCACTATATAAATCTGTGGTACAACCACACCTTAAATATTGTATGCAGTACCTCTCATCCCATCTCAAATAACGTATAGTATTAGTGAGGTGATCAAATCTGCAGACGATACAAAGTTATTCAAGGTAGTCAAAATCCAAGCGGACTGTGAAGAATTGCACAAGGATCTTACAAGACTGGATGACTGGGCATGCAAATGGCCAATGAAATTTAATATAGATAAGTGCAAAGTGATGTACATAGGGAAAAATAACCTAAACTATATGTATACAATGCTGGTTTCTATAGTGGGAGTTACCACTAAGAAGAAGGATCTTGGAGTCATTATGAAGAATACATTGAAATCCTCACCTCAGTGTGTGGCAGTGGTCAAAAAAGCAAACTGAAAGTTAGGAATCATTTGGAAAGGGACAGAGAATAAAACTGAAAATATTGTAATGCCTCTATATTAGTGGTGTACCAAGTAGTAAAAAGCCCAAACATTGTGAGTATTTCCGAGGGTCTGAGGAGCAGTCCTGAGTGTTGGGACCTTCATAGAATACTTGCCAAGTTCTGGGGGGAGGATCAAGGAGGGGGGAGTACTTAGGGAGAGTGGAGGGCCTAACGGGGGTGAGGGGTGGGGTGGTTGCTTGGGGGGGCAGTAACTTTGAAAGTAAAACAAAACAAAACAACTGAGTATTCTCAGAAAGGGCCTGAATGGCCCTTTCTAAACATGCTCGGGTCTTTTCAAAGATGGCACTGGCAGTGTGGCCAGATATGCACATTGTAGAGTACACATGAGAAATACAGGTTGCAGGGCTACAGTGGAGACAATGTAGCCCTGCAACCTGTATTTCTCATGTGTCCTTTAAAATGGACCTGTATCTGACTACCCTACGCTGGCGTGCTGACACTGCCAGCACAATCTTTGAAAAGGGCCAAACATGTTCAGAAAGGGCCACTCATAACCTTTCTGAGTAGGGATGGGCGAACGCGGTTCGGAAGTTCGGAGTTTGGCCCGAACCTGGCCTATTCGGATGACCGAATCCGAACCTGAACCCGAACCCACCGAACTGAACCTGATTCCAAACTCTGAAACGACCTAATAGTTCAGGCAGTTCGGATTTGGTTCGGGTGAGTTTGGGTGGCAAAACATGTGACTGGAAGGCAAAACGTGACAGGGAGGGGGAGTCAGCTGAGAAGCAGACTTCCACGCACCAGGGTAGAGAGGCTTGGAGTAGCAGCCAGCCTGCCCAATCACCATCCCTTTTCTCCTCAGATCACTGG
>QEPC01000889.1:180457-223158 GCA_003113815.1 Sphenodon punctatus
TGTTCATTTGCTGGGCAGCGGCTCTGCCCAAACAGCCCCTCTCTCCCCACAACAGTACGGCTCCACCACTCACCAGATCCTTTTCCTACTACTGGCAGTTCCCCTGCTAGGCCCTCTGCTCCTCTTCAGTACCCACTCCACCCCTGACCCCCAGAAGGCCTATTCCCTCCCTGGCCAACAGGGGCCAGGGAAGGGGGAGCAGGGGTCTAACTCTGGCCTCTGGTCCCCACTTCCCTGTCCTCTGGTCCTCTTCCCTGCATTCACCTGAGAATTTTTCCATGTTCTGAAGTTATGGGGCTCTTCCTCAGAACTTCAGAACTCAGGAAATCAAGGCAGAATGCACTGGTCCTCAGTGTTTCCTGGGGAAACATCAAGGACCAAGTTACAGCACTACTCTATATAGATCTATGGTATGACAGCACCTAGAGTATTGTATGCAGTTCTGGTTGCCCCATCTCAAAAATGACATAGTAGAGCTAGAAAAGGCACAGGGAAGGGCAACAAAAATGATCAAGGGTATGGAACAGCTTCCATATGAAGAGAGGCTTAATTGATTAGGGCTGTTCAGCTTGGAGAAGAGACATCTCTCTTCTGAGAGGGAATATAATAGAGGTTTATAAAATCATAAATGGTGTGGAACACTTAAATAGGGTGTGATTATTTATCCTTTCTAACAGTACTAGGAGAAGGGGAAACTCCATGAAATTAACTGGCAGCATATTTAAAACATATAAGAGAAAGTATTTTTTCACTGTGTGCACAATTAGCTTGTGGAATTTACTGCCAGAGAAAGTAGTCAAGGCCAATAGTGTAACTAGTTTTTAAAAGGGATTGGATAAGTTCTTGAAGGATAGGTCCATTAATGACTATTAGCAAAGTAGGTTTGCGGAATGTAGCCTCTTACTGTTGGGGGCTAGAACAAAAGGAAATGGATTGCCCATTGTGACCTGTCGGGTACTTCTCTAAAGAGAAAGAGATTGGCCACTGTCAGAGACAGGATGCTGGGCTTGATGGACCGTTGGTCTAACCGAGTAGGGAACTTTTGTTCTTATAGTAGAACTGGAAAAGGTCCAGAGAAGGGCAAGAAAAATGATCAAGGTATGCAATAGCTTCCATACAAGAAGAGGCTTGATACGTTGGCAGGAGTGAGGGGGGGCTCATCAGTTTCAAAAAGAGATGACAGATGGTATATGACAGAAGTTTTTAAAATCATGAGTGGCATGGAATAAGTAAATAGGGAGTTATTGTTTACCCTCACAAATAGTACTAGAACTAGGGGACACTCCATGAAACTAACTGGCAGCAGATTTAAAAGAAATAAAAGAAAGTATTTTTTCACTCAATGCACAATTAACTTGTGGAATTTGTTGCCAGAGGATGTGGTCAAAGTCAGTGAATACGTTCTTGGAAGTTAGGTCCATTATAGCTATTAGCCAAATAGGTTTGGAGATATAATCTCTGTTAGGAACTGGGAGTGAATTGTAGGAATTTGATCACTCCTCTATAGACCTGTTGGGGTCACACAAAAGGGCTTTTTTACATGGGCTGCTGCTGGGTGGGTGGGTGCAATCCATGGTCAGGGCAATGCAGGGACTGTGGTATGTGTGTGCAGATGGGCGCATACCCATCCCCACCCATGCCCCCGCATGAAGCAACCTGAATTTTTGCCAGTTGCTCTGTGTGGGAGCGATGGGTGGAAGTGCATATCTTGTGGGAGCATGCACGGATGCACGCACGCCCACCTGCTGCTGCTTTTAGCTGAGACTCACTCACTCATGACCACGGGGTAGGCATGAGTGGACATGAGTGGGTGCATCTCATTTAAAAAGGGCCACTGAGAGGTAGATACCAGCATGTTTGAATATCCTGTCCAAATGAGGGGCAGGCTTATTGATTGAGTGGACGGTGTGTACGTCCCTCTTTGGCCACAGGTGTTCATATGATTTGATCTATACAATAATAGGAGTGGGAAGTTGGGATTAATTTCTGATTATTCCGTAGCTGCCTGGAATGAGCAGTTACGGATTAATGTGAACTGGAACAGCATGACAACAAGCCTCTTTAGGTTCAGTTCCAAAATAATAAATAAATACAATTACTGTGCATGCACAACTGGCCGCTGGAGCATTCTGTGCATGCGTGCCCTTTCCCAAAATGGTAGCCATTCTGCACATGTGCAGCAGTCATTTTTCGCATGTGCAGACCAGCTTCCCCTGTCCAAAAGGGCATGCGTGTGCAGAACGGTCCAGCAACCATTTTGAATATGCACAATAATTTTTTTAAAAAATAAAATTATTTTTATTTTTAAATTACTGTGCATGTGCAAAATGGCGTTCAGACCATTTGTGCGTGTGCACCCTTTTCGAAAATGGTAATGGCACTGTCACTACCATTTTGGAAAAGGGCAGCTAGTCTGCACATACACAGTGGCCATTTTGTTCATGCGCAGACCAGCTGCCCTTTTCCAAAATGGTGGCGGTGTTGCTGTCACCATTTTGGAAAAGGTCACACATGTGCAGAAGGGTCTGATGGCCATTTTACACATGTGCAGTAATTTTAAAAATGTTTTATTATTTTTAACAATCCAGTTTTTTTCTGTCTTTCCACTACCCCTCCTCTTCTGCCCCGCCGCCAATCCTGAAATGGCCAGTATCAGACTTTTATTGGTCTGTCACATCTTAGAGTTCACACTCCGATTGGGAAAAATTTCCAGGGCTCAGTCCCTCTTGAATTTAATTGCTGCAGCTGAGTCCCGGCAAGTCCCCTTCCCCTTAAGTCCTGTCCTTATCCTATATGTAGAGTGTAAATTGAGTTTATATTCTTGTTGTTATTAATGTATTTGATTGTGAATCAAAAGAGGTACCTGCTGTGGGCATTGTGGGGGACTAGATAAGAGGGTTGATGAGTAAGGAGACTTGAGGAGATGTGTAAGAAATGGAGAGAACTCCTGAAATGTTCCCAGATAAGGGCTGCTATATGTTAAGGAGAGTATTGCCGTCAGTGATCACAAAACGACCATTACATGCACCTGGTGCGTTCCTGAAACAACTCCGGCCACAGCAGGAGAGGAATATACTGTTGCTGATGAGGCTTCCATTGAGGCCTCACTGGTGAACCTATAGCTGCCTGCCACACTGAAATTCCAGGGGCAGAACACCCCATATTCTCCATTGGTTGTTATAGTATTTTTGATAAATAACACATACCAAGTACACATCCAAAACGAGACCCATACGCTCAGTAAAAATCGATTACTGCACTCTACATTTAAAAGTCATATCTGAGCAAGTGCTACCTAGATATACACATACGTTGAAAACAGACATGACACTAACCACCCTTTAACCACCCTTACTGGTTATTTATGCATGTTGCAGGGCTGTATTGGTGCCCTATGCAGCCCTGCAACATGCATAAATAACCACCAAGGGTGGTTAAAGGGTAGTTAGCGTCAAGTCTGTTTTCACCAAAAGTTTTCTTTTCCTTGATGAATAGTAAACAGGTAAAGCAATTGCATGGTCATGCTAAAACAATTGCACTGAATATACAAAGCATCTATGCAATTCAAATTCCTGATTATAGTCATTTTGTTCAGTGATTCTTACCTCCCCAAACAATCAGTTGGCGGTGCCCTTGGCTTGAACTTTGATCCCCTTTCCTTTATACCCCTGGAGTCTCCAAAAACTGACGAACTAAAGAGCAGAGATTTTTGCAGCTCCACAGGCATTGTTTTCTGACAACTGTATAAATATGTAATTGTTTTCAGTTAAAATGCACTTAGAATAGAATTGTTTGGGATAGTTTAAGAGAAAGAAGAGGGGTTTTTTTTTAAAAAAGAAACTGGAATAGACATTTGTTGTGAGCGCAGCTGAAATAGAGGTGACTCAAAAAAGCAAGGAATTCATTATTTTGAACCAAATTTTCTGTTTGAAAATATCCTGGTGTACAATGTCCTGAAAGCCCTTGATATTAGCCTATCTTGCATCAGCTTGCTGCTGCAGCACTCCCTTGGGCTGACATTTCAGATGTTCCTGGGCTAGAATCTATCTATGGTAAGCAGCACTGCATCATATCACAAGCACAAACAGCTTTTCTTACATTATTCATCTCGTTGCTTTCATCGAAATTGTACACACAGTACAATAGATTCCCACAAATTTATGAAAGGGGAAATCTTCTGTTATCTACCATGTAGACTCTCTTAGGAATCAATATAAACATTTTCTGCATTACTGTAATACCATCTGTACAAGGATGTCACAATGCATGGCGGTATTTGAAATTACAATTTCATAATTACAGTTCACAAAAGTATTTCTTTAAAAATACTAAGGTCCAAAAATCCTAAACCAAAATACTTAAACTGTATTGTTGTGCAAAAAAACCAACAAAAATACTAGAAACTGATGGAAAACAACGGAAATGATGGCAAATCACTGATGCTGATCTCATCATATCTGAAGTAGAGCTGAAGCTCGGTCCCCAGTTTTATTCGGAATTTACCAGTTATTCAGTTCCCTGGTTCCAAATTTCCAAGTTCTGAGTATCAAGGCTCAGTATCAAGTACCTGAAAAACTTCAGAAACCTCAATCGAGTAATAGAAGCACCATTACGTACATTGGTCAGAGTGACCCAGAACTTCTATTCTCACCCACTCTACTTATCAGGTGATAAGCAGGGACCAAGCTGTTCTTTTCATAACCTCACATTTAGGGGAAGTGTAATGGGGAGCTTGTCAAAAGCACAACAGCTAAGTTTTTCCCTCCCTAAAGAGGTGAATGTTTAAAAGGACATATTGTAAAAGCAGTGTTAGCAGGCTGAAGGGCAACATGTGCCACGTTTTTTCAAGTTATGGTGAGTAACCCAAAAATTCAATAACTAAGCTCCAGTGTTTAGTGTTTTATTTTCTTATTGTCAGGAACCTCTAGGGAAACAAATTCTCTATTGTACAGGGACATCCACCTCTTTAGGGAGGGGGAAGATTACTTCTGGTCAAGCTCCCCATTGCACTTTCCCTAAAGGTGAATTTAATTAAAGTGTTTCTAAGTTCCAAAGTTTGGTCTCGAATTCCAAGTTCTGATTTCTGGGTACTTGGAAAAAGTTCCGAGTACTGATCAAGTACCCGGTCACGGTACTCGGAACTTGGGAACTTGATCTGAGTACTTGGATTACCTATTCGATGCAGTCCTAATCTGAAGCATGGAGTCACTGAACAGTGAGGAAATACTGACCAACGGTCTCAAGCACTCTCAATAGGCAAGTATTTCCTGATGGTATGGGAAGACTTGTTCTCGCCTTAACTATAGCCCTGTTGTCTCGTCCTGCACATAGTTGAGATCCTCAGGCCATGACTGGAGAAACAGAAAGTATGGTGATGTGGTCGCCCACCCCTGTGGAGAAGTGCATTGCCATCACCATCTGGAAACTCTTCACTCCTGCCACTCTGTCACCCAGCCATTGACATTGGAACCTCCATGGTGGGCACCAAACTATTGGAGGTTTTCACGGTGATTGGAGCACTGTGCCTGGTTCGAGGATGTGTTGGCTGGGTGGTCAGGGAAGAGCTACAAGGCCCGCATCTTCTGTAAGTTCCCCTTTTTTGGCCATATACACTGGAGTCTTTGGACCTTCCAATGAAACATGCATTGAGGGGGTGTCCATGAGGCCTGTTGTTCTCAGGGACCCATCCTACCACCTGAAGCCCTGGCTCATGAAGGCATATAGCACTGCCTGTACCCTGGAACAAAGGTTCTTTACATGGCAGCTCAGCGATGCCTGCTTGGTTGCGTAGAGGACTTTTGGGCTTTTAAAGTCATACTGGAGATCAATAGCTGCTAGGATTGATTTCCAGCTAGAGATCGCTCCACTGCTAACTAACATTGCCTGTTTTCTCCATAACTAAGCTCCTTCATTTTCAGTTTAAAGCAATTTTTTTAAAAAATAAATACAATCCAAAAGCTATTATTCAGTTTTTACTGATTTTCACCTAAATTTTGTATCACAAAAGTACATATAAAAATAGATACTTTTATTAGTACAACACAATACATTGCATTAGATATATGTTATGTTAATAATAAATTAGTCTAGGAGTATATGCAAAACTGCCTGTTGAAGTAAGGCAATATAGGGTATTTTCAGACGTTACGAGATCACGCTCAACCACAGTGAACCACGGTCAATCCCATGGCGGGGACAAAGTGCCCTAAACATCTGTTACGCGTGTGCCAGACGTTCACCACAGTCAATACCTACATGGGGTCAAAATCAACTACGCTTCTGGAGCTCCCCCCCAGAGATTCCCAATGGGAAACAAAAAAAAGTAACATTTGGACGGCAACCACCAGCCGGGAACAAGGAAAATGATTCCCAGCCGGGGACAAAGCATGCAGCGTCACTGCCAGGTAACCAGCAACAACACAGGCCGGGGAGGGAGATTTAAAGGGCAATCAGCAACAGGGAAATGTGGTGGCTTGGAGCGAGGAGGGAGGTGGAGGAGGAGAGCGGTGGGCGAGAGAGAGAGGCGGGAGGAGGTGGAGGAGGAGGTAGAGGAAGTGTAGGCAAAGGAGGAGGAGGTGGTTGTGCTGCAGATGGAGGAGGCAGAAGGACAACCACAGCATCCACAGCAGCAGCCAGGGCAGGATGCCCCGGGGACCTCGACTGAACTGGGGGAGGAGGCACCCCAGAAATGGTTAAGGGGAACCAAGGGGAGGGGAACAGGCAGCACAGGGGCACCACTGGGGGGAGGGGGCCCTGGCAGGCACCCGGCATGGGGGGGAGAGGGGGTTGGACCGCAGGACAGGAGCACAATGAGACCACACCATAACCCCCCCAATGTCCCGCAGACACAGAAATGCACCCGGGAGGCTGAGCCCCTGGAGGAGACAGGCCCAGCATGGGCAGAGGCAGAGGAGGAACAGGAGGAAAAGGAGACAGAGGAGGACGACGAGGACCCACAGGGGAGAAGGGGGAGAAGGCCCTACCACAAGGGAGGTAGGGGGGGTTCCAGGAGACCCAGGACTTTATCAGGATCTCGGCGACCCTGGAGCACCAGCTGGAGCTCGCCCTCAACCAGAGAAATGAGCACGTTTCCGGAACACAGTGCGGGACATGGGGGTGGCGGGACATCATCAGACTGTGGTCCAGTGCCGCTCCAAGGCCAAGGAGCTAAAGAAGGGGTACAAAGCCATTTGGGACAACAATAGGTGGTCCGAACACGGAGCCCGGACTGCCCCCTACTACAATGCCCTGGACTGCATCCTTCATATGAAAGGGTCCATCATGGCCCCATGCCTCGTGGGGAGTGCCGTGGTCCAGGGGAGGGAACGTGCCAAGGTACCCCCTCCACTCACTGCCCCCCAGGAAGGCACATGCTCCAGGGCCCCAGACCCCCGGGAGGAATGCCCCAGGACCTCTGGCACCAGCAGTCCCCCCCCCATGGACAGCAGCCCAGAAAGCCCCACACCCCAGGCCAGAGAAGTGGAGTCCGAGGGCAGCACCCTCATCACCCTGAGCCAGTGGTCCCAGGGGGACTCCACCCACACCGAGGGGCTGGCCTCAGAGGGGTCCAAGACCAACATAGAGGGTAAGCAAGCAGCCGTGAGGGGAGGTGTGCCCGGGGCCAGGGGAACGGGGAGGTGATGGAGGGTGGGGGAAGCATGGCCCAGGGCCACCCAGGCACGCCAAAGCACAGGAGGGGTGGCCTGTGCCTCACCCAGCCCTCCAGACCGCCCACCACCAACCCCCCACCACAACACCCCCAAAGGACACAGGATGGCACAGCAGCAGGGGCACGCAGACGAGGAGGCCAGAGAAGAGGTGCCCAGGCAGTGGCCAGAGGACCCAGGTGAGTCACACAGATAGGGTGGGGGCACACCCGGGGGCCAGGGAAGGTGACCTGGGAGACAGGGAGAGGGAGGGAGGGGGCCGGGCTGGGGGGCCAGGCCCAAGGGCAGACCCATGGGGGACATGGACCCCAGGGGCCCATGCCCTGCCTGGAGGCAGGCACCTGGGACCCCACATAACCCATCTCTGTTTACTTTACAGAGCAACCAGAGCACCCACAGCCACCTGGGCCCGTGCCCCTGGCACAGCGCATGAGGGAGTACTGGGCATGGGCCAGGTGATGGAGGGGGGAGTAGGCAGCGGACATAGGCCAGACATCAATGGAGCAGGGGCAACGGATGATCGCAGCCATGGACTTCATGGAGGCGGCCATTGAGCGCTCCCTGGAATGGGCGGAGGCTTGGGACATGAGGCTCCAGGCAGAGGTGCACCTGGACCAGAGGTGGGAGCATTGGGAAGACAGTAGGCAGGTGGAAGCCCTTGGGCGGCTGGAACAGGCCTTTGCAACGATGGTGTTGGAGCACTCAGTGAAGCTCGACAGGTCCCATGATATTGGGACCTCCCTGCTCCTACATGTGGGCACCTTGTGTGCCTATGTGATGGCAGCCACACACACCCTGGGCACCCTGCCTGCCCCGGGTCCAGTGACTGGCACCTTGGTGCACCCTCCCCCACCCCAACCACCCCAGCTGCCGACACCCCAGATGGGGCTGTACATTCAACCCCTGGTCCCCCCAGGCTTCAGGAAGGTCCAGCTGCCACGGGGGTCCCCTCCAGTCCTGGCTCCTCCCTCCCTCCTACCACCACCTGCCCCACCGGGCTATGAGACCGCACAGGACACAGCTGGGGACAGTGACAGTGGGGGGGGAAGTGAGCTCCCAGAGCTTGACGGCGCCCACTGGGTGATGGAGGGACTGGTCCCGGACACACAGGGGCCGGAGGGGAGGGCTGTGTGATGGGGGGACACCATGCATGGGGGGTGGAGGGAGGTGGGGATGTGTGGGGCGTGGGCTGTCACGGGTGGATTAATAAATGTGTTGCACATGGTCCGGACTCCTGGTGTCCATTACATGGCCCCAGTGGGGGGATACCTGTTCTGGCCATGGCCCAGGATCCTGAGGGAACCTCTGGGGAGGGGAGGGTGGGGTGCACCCTCACGCCTCAGCCTCCCAGCTGATATGCCTGGTCAGGGCAGCCCGGATGCACTTAGCATAACGGTACTCCCTCAGGTTGTCTGCATTCACGTAAAGGGGCAGTGGGCCGGGGGGCCGATGTGGCTCGGGGTACTCCAGGGCTGCCCCCTCGGACTCACACATGTTGTGCAACACACAGCAGGCACCTATCACCAGGGCGGAGGTCTCCACAGTGCAGTCCAGCCTGCCAGCGAGGCTCCTCCAGTGCAGCTTGAGGGCCCCAAACACCCGCTCCACCACAGTCCAGCTTGAACACAGGCAGGAATTGTACAGCACCTCCACAGGGTTGTGGGCAACCCTGGATGATACAGGGGGGCATGAGCACTGCCTCGATCCTGGTCATCCCCATGTCTGCAAATCACCCTGGAACAACTGGGCATAGAAGGGGGAGATGGTCATAATCTGGGCATCGTTACTGTGACCTGAGGGGCCTGTAAGGATGTCGCCCCAGTGGTCCACAACTGCCTGCAGCTGCAGGGAGTGATACCCGTGCCTGTTGACATACTCCGTGGCCTCCCTGGTGGAGGGGTGGAGGATCTCTATGTGGGTGCCGTCAACGGCGCCCATGCAGTTGGGGAAGCCTCCAGCCACGAAGCTGGCCATCACGGCCCTCTGATCGACCAGCTGGATTGCCCTGTCCAGGAGCACGCCCTCCACAGCCTCACAGACACCCTGGAGGATGCAGGCAATGGTGCTCAGCCCGACACCGAAGTGCTGGGAGAAAGATCGGCAGGAGTTGGGCGTTGCTAGGGCCGGGACCCCAATGGCCCCCCGCTGGACCATGGGGATGGGGGTCCTCATGGGGGTGTTCTGGTGCTCCATCCAGGGCATAAGGAGTTCTGCAAGCTGCAGCAAGGTGAGCTTGTCCATCCCAAAGTGAGCCCTCCACTGTGCCTCATCCCACTGGTGAAGCGCCATGGCCCACCACCCTTGTGCCCATTCTGCGACCCACAGCCGCCTGTCAATGGGCATAGCAAGCAGGGCAGCCCAGCGCATGGTCTCCCTCTGCCAACGGAGGCACCCAGCTGCCTCTCAGATTGCCGCTGGCCTGCTCCGGCCCCACATCATGGCCTGCTGGTTCACCCTGGACAGCCTCTGGGCCCTGAGCCGGGCCAGGGTGCATCTACGGCTGTGGTGGTCCCTGCGTTCCCTTGCACCACCCCAGGCAGTGGTAACCCACAGGCGGGTGCCCAGGTGTACCTCTGCGGTAAAGATGTACAACTGATTGGTGTGGGTGCAATACCACTTGGCTGCAAGCGTGAGGTGCATCCAGTAGGCAGCTGCCCTGTCCCCTTCCATGGAGGTGGCAGCCCCAGGGGTTGGGGATGGTGTCAGCCTGACCGGTCCTGGCCGAAGTCGGCCGGTGTTCCATTCCCGGCTGACTGGGCCTTCCCCAGCAGGGTGGGTGGGCCTGGGCGCTGTTGGGTGCACCTGCTGCCTATGCATGGGGCCTGGAGCACAGACAGGCACGTGCCCGGGCATTCCTGTTGAAGTTGCATGCCTTCAGCCATCAGCCCCTGCCTCTTCCTGTTTGCTACACCATGTCCTTGATGGCCTGATTAGTCTTGGCTGTCCTGACTGGGCATTTGTTTCCTGCAGCTGGGCCCACAGCCCACACCTCACTCTGTTGCTATACAATGTTGCAGCCTGTGGCTGCCTCGCTTGTCCTTGGGGCCCCCCCGGAGACTCCCCCTGGCCCTGCAGGGAATGTATGCCCCCCTGTCTGTGGTGTTATTCTCCCTGTCTTGTTGGACCATGGCTGGCTGTGCTTCCACGGGGCTCCCACTTCCAGACCACCATGGGGCCCCCCCATAGCTGGACTTTCACGAGACCATGTCCCTGTGTGACCTGTGGCATACCCCGGCTATGCAGCTGCTCCTGGGCTGCCCAGACAGCAAGTCAGGTGCTTATGTGAGCCTGAGCTCTGGCCTTCGTTACTTCGGCTATGAGGCAAGTGCCCGTGATTGCTGACTGCATGCTGAGATGATGCAGCTGGTTTCCTTCCCAGATGGGCGCATCCCGGAGATGAGGTGCTCACACGTGGCCTGGTCCATGGCTGATATGGTGTCTGCCTTGTCTGTGTGCAGCCTGGCTGCCTACACGGTCTGCCTTGAGGAGGGGGATCCTGCCTTGGTCGTGTCGTACTTTGTCTGTCTCCATGGGGCCCGTAGGTACCAGCGCTGTTTTGGGGTGGTGTATCACTGGCTGTTGGAGCTGGGTCAACTTCCATGGCCCCCTGCTGCTGACTTCTGAGTGTCAGAGCATACCGTGGCAGAGCTGTCGGCGCTGTCCGGTGTGTGGTCCTATTTGGATGTGCAGATGGGCTTGTCCATGCAGGATCCTTTCGAGGCTTATTACCTGATCTGCCACCACATGTCCTTGTTGGGGTACCGCCGGGGCATGATCCATTGGCCCCACCTTGTTCACTGGGTGGGGCACCCGACCCCTGGCTCCTTTGTGGCCGCTAGCATCTGGCCATGAGTTCCCCTGTGCCCCCTGACTCCCAGCCTCATGCCCCTATGTGGGCTCCTGCCCTGGGGATGTGTTCCACTGCCTGCACCCTCCCTTGTGTCCTTGCCATGCTGCCTGCATCCCGGGGTGCTGCTGCCCCTGCCTGTGGCTCCAGGCCCCCTCCGGGCTCCCCCCCGCCAGCCTCTGCACCCACTGGACCCCTCTGTGGTTGCCCTCTCCGGCGTCTGGATCCGGCTCTCTGCTTTGCCTCCCCGGCCCCCCTGGGTCCATCTGACTGTTCTCACCCGCCTGCACTCCCTCCACCACCCCCCTTGGGTGCCTGTGTGACCATGGGGTCACAGGGCCCCTGGACTGCCCCTCCCACCTTCCTCCTGGGGGGGAGGTTGTGACTTTGGACCTGATGCACTTCACTGGCTCTCCTGCCTGCCCTCCATAGCCCCCTCACCAGCATGAGTAGTTTGTGTGTGCCCCCTGGACAGTTCCCGGACTGCTCCCTGTTCTGTGTGGGCTCTTGCTGTGCCCTTGCCCTGAGATCCTGTGGCCCCCCATTCCGGGACTGCCTGTGTTGCTGTGGGGGTGCCCGTGCGGACTGTTCTGCTGTGGGGGTTGTCTTTGCCGGTGCCTGTGTCCTGCCCTGCCCCTGTGCGGTGTCCCCCCCTATTCCCTGTTCCGCCCCCCCCCCTGTGCCCAGTGTGCCTTGTGTGCTGCCCGGGCGCCCATGTCCCCCCTTCCCTTCCTTTCCCTTCTGGGTGTGGGTGTGTGCACGGACGTGTGTTTGTGCTGTGTGTTCCACTGTGCCCCCGTTGTCTGTGTGCCTGTTGTGTGTGGTACCTGGCCGGCTCTTCTCCCTCTCCCTCCTCCCTTCTGGTTTTCCTTGCGTGGGTGTTCCCTTTTGTCCCTTGTGCCTTCGTTTGCCCTCAGGTTGTCATGTCTGTGTCCCGCCCCTGCCCGGTGCCTTGTGGGTGTTTTGAACACGGCCAGGAATCGGCATCATGTCTGTTGCACTGCCCTGGCCCGTGATCCAGCAGCCCAATTCCCTGCCATAGTCCCGGTCTCATCACGTCTGTTTGGGACTTTTATTGACCATGGGGGTGGTTGTTCGCTTCATCCCCACCGGGAATCCACTGTGGTGAACTGGGCGCACGTAACATCTGAAATCACCCATAGTGGAGGATATACACACACAATACACACACGCATGCTCAGAAGTGTGTACATATCTGCATGTTCTGATGAATCTCACACCCACCACATGCACATTTCATGCTATTAGCAGTTAACAGTTTGAAGGTTTGTCACACAAATGTAACTCCCGTCCCTGTTATTTCCCTCTAAGTTGCCACGCTTCTACTTGACATTGTTCCTGCCCCCCTGGTAGAGGGGCTCCAGGAGCCCTGGGCTCAGGTCACTTCTTCTCTTGTATGGAACCTTGCTGGGGGTGGGGGTGGGGGTGGGGGTGGGGGAGATCCTAAGTAATCTAGATATTTGGAGCTTCAGTGACTCCTCCCTGCCAGATGAAGGAGCAAATTAGGGACTCCCTCCCAAGGATTTCACTACTCTAGGGATAAATGTAATAAAATAAAATAAATAAATAAAATAAAATAGATGACCTCTGAGGTACCTTCCAATTCTATGATCCTCTATGGGTGATTTCAGACATTACACAGTCCCGATTCATCACAGTGGATTGCCAGCAGAGGTGAACCGAAAAACCACCCCCCGTGGTCAAAAAAAGCCCCGAACAGATGTGACGGTACCAGGACCACGGCAGGGAATCGGGCGGCCAGATCATGGCCTGGGGCAGCGCAACAGACATTACGCCGATCCCAGGCTGGGCCGTGGTCAAAGCACCCAGAAGGCGCCGGGGCGGCTCATCCTGGCTGCTGCTGTGTGCCCTTTAAATCTCCCTCCCTGGCCTGTGTTGTTGCTGGTTGCCTGGCAGCGACGCTGTGTGCTTTGTCCCCGGCTGGGAATCATTTCCTTTGATTCTGGCTGGTGGTTGCTGGCCAGACATTACTTTTTGTTGGTTCCCGCCAGGAATCTCTTTGACCATGCTTTTGGAGATGGTCCGGGGGGGGAGCTCCAGAAGCGTGGTTGATTTTGACCCCATGTGGATATTGACCATGGTGAACATCTGGCACCTGCAAAACAGATGTTCAGGGTGCTTTGGCCCCACTGCGGATTGACCGTGGTTCACTGTGGTTGAGCATGATCTCATAACATCTGAAAATACCCTATGTTTCTGATAATTGAATAATTCTACTAATGCCATTCTATGTATTTTTTTATTCAGATTTATATACCGCCCTTCCCCTTAAGGCTGAGGGTGGTTTACCACCAATAAAAACAACTACAAATCCCCTTAGCCCCCCCAACCCTTTTCCTACCCCAGTGACCCCCACCCCCAGTCCTATCCCTAATTGACAAATGCCTGGTCAAACAGAAAGGTCTTGCATCATTTCTGGAAGATGAATAGGGTTGGGCTTAAATAAACCTACAAGGGGAAGGAGTTCCATAATCATCAGGCAGCCACCAAGAACATCTCTCTACGTGTCCTAGCTATAAACATTTCATGGACAGATGGTACCTACAAGAGGGCAGTCCTGGCCGATGTGAGAAGCTGCAATGGTACATAAGGGAGGAGGCCGTCTTTCAAATACCTGGGGCCCAAGTGATTTAGGGCTTTATAAGTCAAAACCAGTATCTTGAATTGTGCCCGGAAAACTATTGACAACCAGTGCAAACACTGGAGCACAGATGTAATGTGCTCCCAGTGACCTGTCCCCAACAGAAGACAAAGCCACCATGTTCCACACCAACTGTAGCTTCTAAACAGTCATTAGCCACATATAGAGATCATTGCAGTAGTCGATCCTCAAGGTTACAAAGGCATAGATGACAGTGGTCAAATCTGAATTTGATTTTTTTTAAAAGGTTGCAGCCTTCTCACCAGATGTAGTTGGTGGAAAATGCTCCCGGCCACCGCTGCAATCTGACAATCGCTGTGAACCTGAGTGACCAAAGAAGGTTACACCCCGTCAATAACAGTGGTCCCTGTGTCTCCCAGGTCACAAATCTGGCAAAAAATAATCACTTCAGTCTTGTCTGGATTCAGCTTCAATCAGCTTACCTGCATCCAGTCCTCAATGGCAGCCAGGGACTGGTTAAGCACAGAGACTTCAGGACCTGGGTCAGATCAAAAAGAGAGACAGATTTGGGTGTCATCAGCATACTGATGGCACTTCTTTCCAAATCTCCATTCTACCTCACCCAGGTGTCTCAGATACACATTGAAGAGGAGTGGGGAAAAGATGGAGCCCTGTGGATTCCTATTCCTATCAGCTGGATCCCCTCCCCTTGGGAGGTATCATCAGTGTAAGAAGGCATCCTCTAGAAGGCAGGTCCCAGTTACGGGATCACTTCCCACTCTTCTTGCTTAGTTCTCTCTTTCCAAGAGCCATTAGTCCTCCAAAGCAGCACTTGGGTTGCCAGAGTGGAGGTGGGGCTGTTCTATGGTGTCCTTGAAAGTGTCCTCTATGTACATCCCTGTCTACTTAGTTCCTTCAAATCAGCCATTCTAGTCTCCAGAGAAATCTTTCTCTGAGAGCCAGGGGCCTTTTGCAGTGGGTGCACCTGTACAACCTCTCTTGAAGAGGAAGATAATCATACATGTTACACTCAGAGAAAAAACACAAAATAGCCCCCCACCCCACTCCACCCCACCCCCACCCCCGCTGCTGGCTTCTATCTGCATCTTGTATTTAAACACCCCACCCCCACCCACCGCTTTACTTATGTTTAGATTAGGGTTTGAACGTCAGGGGTGTGGCCTTACTCATGCATAAGCCTAACGGTGTGGCACCCTTGTGTTAGCTGGAGTCTTCCCCTTCAGCCCCCTCTTAGCTGAACTCTCACAGCAGCCAGGCTTTCCTTACCTTGTCAGCTCGCTTCATCGAATGGTCTCTCATGTCCTCCAGGATTCTCTCTCTGCTCAAAGAGGGTTTCTATAGGAGTGTGAAATTTGTTTTCATTGTTTTAATTACTAAAAACAAAGCCTTGTGCATTTTAGTAATTAAAATACAAAAACGGGTGATGAAGGTAATGAAAATGGACAAAATGAACAAAAATGCTTCCATTTTGCACATATGCAGTGATTTTTTAAAATTATTTTTATAAAATAAAATGGGAGGAAAAAGCCAAACTAAGAATGGTAGGAGTTGTTTACGAACACCCCCCCCAAGCCCCCCCCCCAAGGGTTTGTTGTAAATGAAAACGAAAATGAATGATATGCCTGCTACACACCCCATCATTCTTAGATGGGAAGTCAAATAAAGGGGGAAAAAACTTACTTCCTGCTCTGCTGGCCAAGGGGGTTACACACCTGCTGTTTTACTCCTGGAGAGTTTGCAGATGTGTCATCCTCTTTCCCTCTACAGCCACTTCCTACTCTCTGACCTCTTTCCCTCCACCTGAACTACCCAGCTGGAGGGAGTGGAGACATTACAGTCACTGGGAATGGAGAATGCCCAGCACACTACACAAGCAAACCCTAACCTTTCCTATAGTCAGTTTTATAAACAGACCATTCAGAGTCCTACTTTAAGTGTATGTCTAACTTGAAGCACATAAGTAGAGGTGGACCAATGTACTTCTTTGAACTTGAGGACTTGCTTGAGTAATTTGTTGAGTAGGTAGATTGTTAATTGATACACCTTGTACAGAGGAAAATCTCTATTAGGATCTTGAGAGCTACCTCCAAAAAGGGATTGTTTGCACAAATCTCAGCCAAAGGGAATCAGTTCTTTTGGTAAATTACCAAGCTATTAGTATCAGGTTGCACTTTAAGAGTTTCTTCTGTCTTGAAAGATCCTACTGGCATGAAGAATTCCATATAATTAAAATAATGATTACTGCAGGAACTGGTACTGTAGAAGACAAATTTAAGTTTGAACAGTGTGGGAAGAATATCTTTAGTTGCATATTCACCAATCCCTTGCTAAAGATCAAAAGAAATCTTTGTAATGAGCAATAACCTTTGATATGCCCAATATACCCCAAATGCAAATTGGGATGAAATTTGTGGATCAGGAACTTAATTAAAAATGTTGTAAGTGGTAATTGTATAAGGATGTTTGAATTAGCATAGTCAGAATGTCTCTCTTATTAATGATGGGTTTTCACACGTGAACCAAGTGCCCCAGAAAGAATATAAATGAGGGTTCTACAGTTACACAGAATGGACTGACAGTTACTCACTGATCCTAGAGAGAAGCTGAGAGATACTGTCTAAGCAAAACACTGAGCTTCTTGCTATTTAAAGTTTTATTCCTGTTTCCAAGTCCTTCAAAGAGGTTTTGCTGAGTTTGCTATGCTCCTAAATATTACAGTAAATAGGCTACCTATATCTATGAGCTGATGGCGTCTAGTGGATAAAGTTTTGAACTTGGAGCTGAGAGATTAGGGTTCAAAACCCATGGTAGGGAATTAACAACCATTGATGATAGCCTGCTGTGGCCCACTTTGGCCCGTGGGTCACTGTCCCGTTTGTTGGAGCCCTTCCAGATGTTTGCCTCGGAGTCAGGGCTGGCCTTACCGTAAGTAGGGCCCAGGGCGGGGAAGAAATGCGGGGCCCTATACTTGCCGACAAGCCTAGGGGTGCTCCCTGGATCAGGGGGAACTCCCCGGCCCAGGGGCAGCCCGCTACCCGGGCCTGGGCTCAGGGATGGGCGGAGGTGCACCCAAGCCTGAGCGGCCGTATGGATTCCGACCGGATCACTTACCTGATCCGGTGCTGGTGCCCCCCGCACTCCCCTGGCTGCTCATCCTCCGGGAGATGCGTGGGTGCAGTGGCCAATCCGGCCGCTGCATCCGATCCTGTATTGCGGTCTGGGACATGATCCGGGATGGGCCAAAGTAACAGACGTTACTTTTGGCCCATCCCAGATCATGGCCACTCTAACCACGATTCTGGAGGTGAGCCGGCCTCACCTCCAGAATTGTGGTTATTTTGATTCCCACTAGTTATTCACTGTGGTGAACATCTGGTGGGACTCTTTTAGACGTTACGGGACAAACAGCCACCACAGGGGATTCACTGTGGTTGACCGTGGTCTCGTAACGTCTAAAAATACCCTATATCTGCTGGGTCTCCCCTGTCCACATGCTTGTTTACGCCCTCAAAGAATTCCAAGAGATTAGTGAGGCATTGTTGAATTGCATTAGAACAAGTTTGGCATAAAAATAAGTGTAACAATTCATATATTCAGCTCAGATTTGGTGAACCAGTGATGCCAATATTTCCTCTTGTTTAACCAAGACTAGGTGTTTAGCAGGCCACTAGACTGATTACTAGAACAAGCTTACCTGAAATAATATGTGGATGGAAAATGAGAGACTAAGTTGTGGTCCCTTTAAAAATGTGGCCTTCTAATTTAATTAAGTCTTGTTGATTGTTTGTTTTTGTGTTGTGGCAATGGAGAGCTCTTTATCCTCAATGGATTAGCACAGCCAACGCTGTTCTGATTATGTTAAATCTCATTCAGGAAATGAGGATATTAATAATGTTTAAAAGTGTCAAATTACTGCATGTGCTCAATAGCTTTTCAATAAACTTGAACATATACCATCATGAATTAATTTACTGGGTTATATGCAACAGCAACACTGTAAATTCCCTTTGAAGTAATTATTCATTCAATCAATGAGCAATTCTCCACTGCCTTCCACCCTACTGACTTCGATGGCAGGGCTCACACAAAAAAGACAAACAGCTTACTATAGGCTTACTTTAAGCTTACTACAAAAGATACCTGTGTTCATTCCTATTATGAACAAACATGATAGGTCTAAATCTTGATGGATGTTTTAAATGGGAGTAGGACTGGGAAGAGAATTGAATTCAAACTCTCTTGCACACTAAAAGTTCAGAGCTCAGTTCAGCTGTTCTTAATCAATAAGTAGCCCATATTCTTTAAAATAATCCCATTGAAGTTATCAGGATTGTATATGTGAGTCAGTAGAATGTGTGTAAGTAAGGCTTAGTAATGCAGAGTTGCATCTTTCATATTCATCAGTCATGTGAAATTGTGACTCCTTTGAGTCTGGAGCTATTTTCATAAAGCTGGAATGCATTTTCATTATCCATCTGGCTTATGCTTCAAATGTAGTCTGCTGACCTCCTATAAAGTGTTGTGACTGTCTACACCTGATCTTTCTTCTCAAAGAATGTCAGAGTGCAAATTAAATGTTCTAATTTCATTTAATAGTTGTAAAAAGCTGAATGTAAGTAGACTTTGCACTGTTTTTATGAGAAATGTGGGAAACTCACCAGGGCGACCTACAAAAGGTTACAATGACTTTGACAGTTTGGGTGTCTAATCATGGCAAAGAATGTTAATGTGACAGACAAGTGCATTTCAACAGTTTTAAGGATACAGTACTTCATTGAAACAATTTTTGAATTGTTTAAAATTTTAAATATTTCTCTGCTATAAATGGAGCCCTTTTAGCTTTCAGCCATAGCCATGCTTTCCACTTAGTAAATAACAACTTTACAGTTATTCAGTATGATCCATTTACAATATAATTGGAGAACATCAACATAGAGCTGTAGCTGAACTAATTTTTCTTTTGATTTAATTTGACATGTCGGGAGCCTTGTCTCAACATGTGTTACCTTGTAGCATATTAACTAGTGTCAGTAGAATCCAAAAAGCAATTTTATAACTCTAGCAAAACCTGGACAACGTTATAGAACTTAAACACCAGTGCAATTATTGCATTTCAGTTTTGCTGACAAATTAAAACTGACAAAGTAGAAAGAAAATTAACAAACTTTGAAATGGAAGCATGTTCAGCATAATGGGATTAATCTTTCAATTCACCTGCTGCCTTTTTCCTTCCATAATAATTGGGGGAGAGGGGGAGAACTAATGAAGATGAACCCCAAAATTTCCACAGAACACAAGTATAATGTAGTCATAATTAGGGCTTTAAGGCTCTTTCTAGTAAAATCTTATTTTAAGGCCTTAAACTTTGGACATATAAATTCACTGGAAGCTGCAGTTTATTTATTTATTTTATCTGATTTTTATGCCACCCCATCCTGCTTATGCATTTCAGGGCAGCTAACAATATTATAAAAACATATAAAATCATAAAACATAAGTCGACATTAAAATATCCCAACCAAAAAAAGCTCCCACCCTAACCCAACCCACCCATCATCCATCTCCCTCAGCAAAGGCCTGGTGGAACAGCCAGGTCTTACAATGTCTACAGAAAGAGGGGAGGTCTGAGGCCAGGCAGACCTCCAATGGGAGGGAATTCCACAGCTGCAGAGTGACCATCGAGAATGCCCTCCTCATGGTCAACATCCAGAAAACCTAGGGGACCTCAAGGAGGGTTTCCCCGGCTGACTGCAGAGGGCAATCCAAGAACTGGAGGACGAGGCAGTCCTGCAGAGTTTAGAGGTATAAGTGCTGAAACCTAGGCTGCTTTCAGACCTCACACACACACACACACATATTCTGTCTGCGAGGGGGAATGTGCAGTCAGGATATGCATGGGGATTGGCCGGTCTGAAAGCCTCCCCCTGCCCACACGTTTTTACCAGCAGACACGCACAGGGATGCAGAGCAGGAAATTGAGCTCTGCATCCCTGCGTGTGTCTGCCAGCAAAGTCGTGCGGGAGGGCTTTCAGAACGGCCGATCCCCGCGCATGTGTGGATGGAAATGCAAGTGGCAGGCATCATACATACATGGCTGAGTCAGTATTTATTTATCTATTTATTTATTTATTTATTTATTTATTTTTATTTTATTTTATTTATTTATTTAAATGTTTATTCCACCCTTCCATAAAAAAGGCTCAGGGTGGCTCACTCTAGCCCCCAATGGTCACGAAATACATCCACTATATTTGTATCTGTGTAGGAAGAGAGAACTGCAAAGAGAAGAGTCTTTGGGGAGGCACCCTTCACTAGCATCTGTGGTTTCTCAGTAAGGAAGGAGAAACCCCATTATATGACCTGCCCATCCACTAAGGCCTATTCGCTCTCATCAAATACCATAGATGAGTCAAGAAAACATGGGGCTTATTCATCACTGATTAAAATTAGGCATACTGTGCTTATCTGAAAGCCCCTTGTTCCCAAAATGCAATGGGGAATCTCAGCTTTGAGTTTTCCAGTAGTTTCTTTACAGGCAAAGCAGAAATGCCATTAGAATAAGATATATCAAGTTTTCTCAGTGTTTTCTTCATACTACATAGAACAGAAATCAGAATCCTTCCCATTTAACCATCAATCAAGGGAAAGAAGTAATGTCTCCTGAGGTGGGAGCCCTGGGATATATCTGTCAAAATTCTGCTTGTGCTTTAACTTTTAGTCTCGGGACTGCAGAGGCACCTGCATGAAAAAGGCAATTTTTTGAGCCTGAATTTCATTTACATAAAAATCCTTCTGCCACTTTACGGCAGTGCAAAGCAGCCTTAAAGTGAGCATCAACTTTAAGATTCTGCAAGTAGTTTTATTGTCAGTGAGAACTAGACCATTTGAGATTTAGGAGCAGGGAGCCTACAGAGGAGATTTACTTTATCTGCATGTACTCTCCCATCCCCAAATTTAACATATTTGAAAACATTTTGATTATGAAGAGCCTTGTTATGGTACATCAGTGATGAAGTAAACCCTACTTTTCTTAATCATACAAGCAGTCATGATTGGGTGGTCAGTGGTAACAATGGGTGTTTTCAGACGTTACGGGGCCACTTGGCCCATACCGAAAACAACCCATTCATTCCCCGCCGGGGTCACCCTGTCACGCCATATCAGACGTGCCGGGGGGATCCCGGCGGGGAATCTGGCAGCCACCAAACAGACGTTCGGGACACAGTGACCACAGGTGGGTATTCACCGTGGTTCACTGTGATCTCGTAACGTCTGAAAATACCCAGTCATGTGCTAAAGGCAACAGGGTTAGGTTCACTCACTAGAGTAACTTTTAGATGAGTGGCATGCGGTTGTGGGATGACATCACATGACTTTTCAAATTACCACAGATGGCTTTTAGATGAGACTTCTCGCATGTTATTGCTGCTTGCACATTCTTTTAATACTGCAGATTACATACCTCGATATTGAGGTATTTAATCCACAGTATTAAAAGAATGCATGCGCGGCAATAATATTTGAAAAGTCATGCGATGGTGTGTGCTGCTCTTCTAAAAGTGGCATAGGTCAAGATAAGTTTGGATGTATCTTGGAAACGTGACATGGAAACCTCTTGAAAGCCCTATATATACTTCTTTCCCTTGATTGATGGTTAAATGGGAAGGATTCTGATTTCTGTTCTATGTAGTATGAGGAAAACACTGAGAAACCTTGATATATCTTATTCTAATGGCATTTCTGCTTTGCCTGTAAAGAAACCACTGGAAAACTCAAAGCTGAGATTCCCCATTGCATTTTGGGAACAAGGGGCTTTCAGATAAGCACAGTATGCCTAATTTTAATCAGTGATGAATATATATATAGGGCTTTCAAGAGGTTTCCATGTCATGTTTCCAAGATACATCCAAACTTATCACGTTTCCAAGATACATCCAATCTTATCTTGACCTATTCCACTTTTAGAAGAGCAGCACACACCATCACATGACTTTTCAAATATTATTGCCGCACATGCATTCTTTTAATACTGCGGATTAAATACCTCAATATCGAGGTATGTAATCTGCAGTATTAAAAGAATGCGCAAGCAGCAATAACACACGAGAAGTCTCATCTAAAAGCCATCTGTGGTAATTTGAAAAGTCATGTGATGTCATCCCACAACCGCATGCCGCTCATCTAAAAGTTACTCTAGTGAGTGAACCTAACCCTGTTGCCTTTAGCACATGATTGTTACCACTGACCACCCAATCATGACTGCTTGTATAATATAATATAATGTATGATATATATATAAAAAATCATTTATTATATAAAACAAGAAACAGAAACAACACACCACTAACACAAAACACAAAGTAACTCATATTTTGGCACCACTACATCCAAAACTGTCAATATAGAAGGTTATTTACAGCTTGAAGAGAAGGAGTTAAATCTGATGTTGAAATATTTGCTTTTTTTTTCATGTCCAACAAGTTTGTCCATAAGGATATCCCAACAAATAAATGTTTTTCTTGTGGTGAATGTGCAAGAAAGGACAATTGGGTCCCTTACCTTGGAAATTGGCCTTCTGGTTGTCCTCACAGGATGGGTATTCTAGACATTAGGGAAGATCCCCTCCACTACCACTAGGAGGCAAACTGGGCATGCTCCAAGGGGGAATCGCCCTCCATTTCCCAGTTGATCCAAAGCTGAGGTGAACCTATTGAAAACACTTAAGACAACCTATCTCTTAACTATCATTTAGAAAAACGTAATGAATAAGCTTGTAATTCTAAAACTTGGTTAGAACAGAAAAACCACTTAGTATACCTATATCTCTATGTATACACTTTCTTCTGATTTTTTTATATTATTATTTTTAAATAATACTCCCATCAGATGAAAAATGAGGGAAGGGTAAATACGCATCCTGTGAGGACCACCGGAAGGACAATTCCCAAGGTAAGGGACCCAATTGTCCTTTCTCCTGGTCCTCGCAGGATGGGTATTCTAGACACTGGGAACTTCCCAAAGAAGTGATCTCCAAACATCTGGCTGGGAAAAAGAATAGGAAGTGAGTACACAGTTTCCCTATTCCTTTCTTTGACCCCAAAATCATCTACTCCAGTACTCCCTGAATCACCCTTCGGTCAAAGGATGTGTCAGCATAGTCCAATACATTGATCTTATAGTGCTTTGTACAGGTATGCAAGCTGGACCACACAACAGCCTTGAAAATTTCTGAATATGGGGCTCTAGCATTAAAGGCCCATGAGGTTGACGCTCCTCTGGTAGAATGTGGAATGACCCCCTGAAGAGGGGGTAGATCAGCTACTATGTAGGTTTCTTTAATACAAGCAGTGACCCAATGAGCAATGGCTGATTTGGAAGCCTTGAAGCCCCTTTTTCATGGGTCATAGAGGACAAACAGTGGAGTAGGCTTATGAAAAGACTTTGTTCTCCTGAGATAAATTTTTAGGGTCTTACGGATATCCAAAGGATGCCAACAGCGTTTCAGTGGATGCTGGGTTCGAGGACAAAAGAATGGTAATTGTATTTCCTATTCCCTATGAAAGAGGGTGTTGGCTTTTGGAATGAATGCTGGATCCACTCTAAGGACCACAGACTCATGCTTAAATATACATTTTATCTATTTATTTCTTTATTTCTTTAATTCATTTATATCCCACCACAATTCTGCCTCCTCCAGCTTGGGGTGGCTCAACAACAGAAGGTAAAAATACAATAAAATCAGAATACGGCTGGCTCTATGGAAAGGGCTCCTAATTCAGACATCCACCTAGTAGACATAATGACAATGAAGAATGCTATCTTGATGGTCAAATAATAAATAGATACCTCAAAGAGGGGTTCCAAGGGTGCCCTAGTCAAAGCCTTCAAGACTACATTTAGGTTCCAAGTGCTAAATCTATGGAACACTTGGAGGGAAATAGTCCAGGAACCCCTTTAAAAACCTGCTGATATGAGGATGGCCAGAAACCTGCATTCCCCAGATGACCCTTAGGACACTCTCTATAGTGGAGATCTGTCTGGTTAGTATGTTAGGGAGAAGGCTCTTATCAAGACCTCCCTGGAGGAACTGGAGAATGTCTTTGAGCTTTGGTTTCTGTGAATCAACAACCCTGGGCTGGCACTACTGTACAAAAGTCTTCCAGGTAAATTCTTAGTTGATGGACTCTTAGATGAGAGTAATGTCTCTAATAATTGGTCTGAGTAACCTAGACTGCTAAATGCTGCATGCTCAAGAACCATGGTGTCAATCATAGAAACTCTGTTTTTTCATACCAGATGGGCCCTTGTGACAACACGTCCGGAGTTGGATGAAGGCGTAATAGGTTTGTCTGAGCTAGGTTGTGTATGTCTGCAAACCATGGCCTTCTTGGCCAGAAGGGAGCCACTAGGATTACTGTCACCTGTTCCCTGCAAATTTTGGTGATTGTCCTGCTCAGCAGGGGGAAAGGAGGAAATGTGTGTAGAAGAGCCTCTGGCCATGGGTGATTTGAAGTGTCTAGTAGGGTGCTAGGGGCACTGCCCCTCCTGACACCCCAGAAACCTACAAGGCTGAGGCTCCTCATTAAAAAAGTCTGATCTGCCTGCTACACTGGCCATGCACATTCACAGAAGTGCTGCTGGGGCCCTGGCCCAATTCTAATTCCTCTGTACTTCCAGGTGTGTGTGTGTGTGGGGGGGGGGCACGCAAGGAAACTGTACATGTGTGAGCATTTGCTTTGCTAAGATTCATTTGCACATGAGCAGATTTTCTACGAGGCAGCCACTCTGGAGCCGGGTAACCCGGGAGGAGAAGCCGAGCACGCCAGCATTCTGTGTCACTGGGGGTGGACAAAGGCACTAAGAAGTTCTTTAAGGGACATTTGCACTTTGGGTGACTGGGCAGAGCACCCAGATGTACCACATGAGGAAAAGCAATTTAGCCTTTAATCACCTGGGGGTAGACTTTCATAGAGCCCTATGGGCTGCTAGTTTAAAAGCTTTCTGGGCAGCATACCTAAACACCCAGGTGAGGATGGTGAGTGTGCGGCTGCGCAGCAGTGTCATGGGTTTGAGGTCCAAAACCCCACTTTTCTGGGTTGGGTGACTTGATTTCCCTCACTTGCAGCCCACCTGAACCAGCCTCTCTCTAGCTGGTCCAGTTCTGCAAAGGGGAGAATCATTCTCCCACCCAAGGTCCAGAAAGCTTCCCATGTACAGACTCTTTCTCTCTGGGTTTGCAAGAATTTGGAAACTCAGGTTGCTCACTTGTCAGACCACAGACACTTCTTCATAAAGAAGAAAGTTTATTGATTACATAAGAAAATATATTTGATACAGATTGGCTAAAGAAATGAAAAGTAACATAACACATTCCTATTCTATATAAAACTTACCCTATAGAAAGCACATTCTCAATCAGTGATAGAATGACTGGGCACAGATCTCTTAGTTGGTAGAAAGCAAAGTCTTTCCTTTCCATAGTTCCAGCAGTCTTCTTGCTGGCAGGCAAGATGGAGATGAGTTCTCTCCAAGATGGCTTAATCCTCTCTTTGTCTTGTCCGTTTACTTAAATACCCTTTTTGAAGTCTTTATTTCCCTTTTCCCGCCTTGGGGAGAAGCTGGAGAGGTCATGCCTCTCCGCACGTAGGCAAAGCCAGCAGGTAGGCACACAGGCAAAATTAATTTGCACCTAAATGGATTTCTGTCTGGCGTCAATCCACAACCTTTAAATGTCTCCACTTCCTGGAGTTTCCCAACTGTCTGTTTACACTACATAATTACATGACTTAAGTTGTCAGTTCTCAACATTACATCCATGTTTAACCTTTAGCGTTACATATATGCTAGACCTATAGTTCAATATCTCTCCTGTGAGGCCTCCGATGTTCGTCCATGACAGGCAGTATGAAGGAACGGCAACTGTGCAGAGGGAGGGGCAGGACTGGCTGTGTGTGTGTGTAGTGTTGTCTGCAGTGTGACAGCAGACTTTTTTGGATCAGTCTGGCACCATTTGGTTTGTGTGAGAGACTGAGTGGTCACTCTGAGAGAGTGTGTATTGTGGTGGCGTGGCCTGTTTTCCTGCTGCCATCTGGCCTGCCTCCCCCCCCCAGCCACCTGTACCTGTCGCCGAAGGGATACAGAGACAGTGCCTACTGATGCAGCAGCTGAGGGGCAGGAATTTAAATTAAATTTTATTGAATACACTGATTAGATATTTTCGGATCATCATCAATCCTCCATCACATTCCCTCATCGCTGGAGGGAGTCCTTTCTTAGTGACCTGCTCCTGCTCCTGATGCCCAGCCCACCACCCGGGTGGGAGTACATTATTGGACTTAGCTTTGTTTGTGTGGGGAGGGGGTTGTGGGATGGATGACTCTCTCACAAGATATTTGAGTGTTGCTGCTATGTTGTGTTGTGTATAACTTATTTTATTGTCTAGGGTAGGGGAGGGTGTGGGGGGAAGAAGGAGGACTTGTCTTAGTTCTTGTTATTGCTGGGCTATGACTGATTAAGGGTATAAATAAATCTATCTGCCCCAGGCTTGCCAGCCTGCTGCTGGAGTGTACTTGGGCTTCTTGGCTTTGTTTGTGTGGGGGTCGTGGGATGAATCTGGGATGACTCACAAAACATTTAATTTTTACATTTAAATTTCTCTCCCAGTGGGAGAGAGACATTGGATGGGACCCCAGTAAGAGGGCTCTCTATCCCCCAGTGGAAGGGCTTCATGCAGCAGCAAGGAATTCCCAGGTTAACTAATGTAATGTCCCTCTAATGTGTCCCTCATAGTGCTCATGGGAACACTTTGAACCTGGGTTAAACCATGCCACTGACTTAACCGTTGAGTTGGCTCTGTCTACTGTTTGGTTGGCTTTGCCTATGATTGGCCCCACTACTGGCCCCGCCCTCTTCCCCACCAGCCTAAGAACCCACCAGCCACAATTGCTAGTGCCTCCGCTGTCGAATGATGAACTTGTGACATGAACCTGGAGCCGTTCTTGTTGAGTGGAGATGCAAATAGGTCCACTACTGGAGATCCGAGTAATCTGTGTGATGTTGTGGGCACTGAGAAACCACTCCCCCCTGGTTCCATGTTCCTCCTGCTGAGCCGATGCACTGTTTCATTGTTCCTGCCATGGATGTGCAGAGCTGAGATTGACAAGAGGTTCACCTCTACCTACTGTAGCAGCCAGGTGGCCTCCTTGTGAATGGACCTGGATCTGGAGCCCCCCAGGTTTCTGATGTACTCTAAAGCAGTTGTATTGTTCATGTAAAGCAACATGTGAGAGCCCCTGATCTTCAGGGTGAAGTGTAGAACTGCCATGTGTATCGCCCGTAGCTCAACCCAGTTCATGCTGTTATGAAGATCGGAGTGGGACCATGTTCACATAACATATGCATTGGTCATCATGTGTGCTCCCCAGTCATGGAGACTGGCATCTGTTGTAATTTAGGTGATTGTCCTGCTCAGCAAGGGAAAAGGAAGGAATGCTTATAGAAGACCTTCTGACCATGGGTGATTCAAAGTGTCTAGTGTCTCTGCTGTTGGATGATGAACTTGTGACATGAACGTGGAGATTTTTGCATTGAGTAGAGATGCAAATAGGTCCATTACTGGAGATCCAAAGGTCCGAATGAACTGTGAAAAATGCTGGGCACTGAGAGACCATTGCTTTGGTCAGCGTTTTTCCTTTTGACCCAATCAGCTGTTTTGTTGTTCCTGCCATGATACTGAAGCACCAGGCAGCATCAGACTGAAGGAAGGTAGAAGAGAGGCATGAGGGAAAGCTCTCTCATGCCTGCCCCTCTCTCCAAATCTCACCTGAAGGAACAGCAGGTGGAAGAAGTTGAAGGAAACAAGTTTTTTGAAAAAAGTGGACCTGAGTATGGGCCTGGGAGCTGAGCTCCCTGTTAAACTACAATAAGATTAACCAGGTCAGCATAAAAGTTAAAAGCACCATCCATGGAAGGAAAACTGCCTGAGAGAGTGCAGAACATTCTCTGCTACCTCCTATTGGATTTGAGGTAGAAATCCAACTGGGAAATGGAGGTCTATCCCCTCAGAGCATGCCTAGTTGGATTTCAGTGTGCCTCTTAGCAGTAGTGGAGGGAATCTTCCCCAATGTCTAGAATACCCATCCTGTGAGGACCAGGAGAAAAGACAGGAATGTTTAGGGTTCCTTTTCTTCTTTAATTTTATTTCTTTTTTTATGTCTTTGAGTAAAAACAGCTTTGATAATAGCCCTGTGGGCTGAGGTCACAGCAAATCTCCGAGGTCACAGACTGGGCTAAGGCTCGCTTGACCATGCCAAAGTAAGCCACCATGGGCTAGCATATTTATTCTGCCTACCTAGCCCTCCTGTAAGGCGGGGGCAGTGGATCCGTCTCATGCTCACCCTGGCCCAGCCAAACAGGAGAAGCAATTTTTTTCTTGCGGAAATATTGCAAGAATCAAGAATTGCCACCGAGATCTTGGTACAATCCAGTGGCAACTGGTGGGTTCTAGGCAGGGATGTGTGAACAGAATGGGGTTCGGATGTTCAGCTGTCCAGCCCAAAAACTTAGTTCGGGTTTGTGAGTTCAGTCCCGTGGACTTCGGACCCCCTGAACGTTCTGAAAGTTCGGCCACTTGGAAGCTTGGGGTACTCCAGGGTTGCCCTTGGGGGCATGGCAGGCTGTCAGAGACACAGAAGCAGCAGCAGCAGCAGCAGCAGCAGCAGCAGCAGAGACTGGGAAGGCTTGGGGATTTGCACCCCAGGTTGTCCCGGCAGGCAGGCTTGGAGCTTGGCCCTGGGAGTGCCCATCGGGGCATGGCTGTCTGTCTGAGACTCAGTGGCAGCAACAGCAGCAGACATTGGATTGTCCGGCACAGAACCCATGGCACAGCAGAGGCAGCAGAAGCAGAAATTGGATTGCCCGGGCACAGAACCCATGGCACAGCAGAGGCAGCAGAAGCAGACACTGGATTTCTGGGGCACAGAACTCATGGCACAGCAGAGGCAGCAGCAACAGCAGACAGGCAGCGTGGCATGAGCAGTGGAAGGCAGGCTGAGGCAGGGTTCAAGGTTGTAAACCAGGATGGGCAGACAGCATGGCATGCGAGGCAGTAGGGAAGGCAGGCTGGGACCTTGGCAGGGCACTCAAATAGGCTGGCAAAGACTGTGCAGCAAGAGAGAGCCAGTCAGATAGGCAGGCCAAGATCGTCTAGTTAGAGGCCGGCTGGCAGGCTTACAGCTTCCCAATGCCACCTGGCATCATGAGGTCAGTCAGATAGGCCGTACGAAGTCATCTAGTGAGAGAGAGAGGCAGGGTGGGCATTGGGAGGAAGGGATAGCACCTCAGCAGCAGCATCCCAGATTGAGGAGGAGTCCCGTTCCAAGACTGCCCATGGCATGGGATGGCATGTGCCACTGCACAATCAATCTATGCCCAGGGGAAGCTCAGGGAATCCCAGCAGCGGAAGGTTGACCTTGATGAAAAGCAGCTACTCCACCAACTTGGCCCCCAGTCTCAGGTGGTGCTACTTTGGACAGGGCCTGCCACACATCCCTCCGAGAGCTGTGTTGCCACTATGTTGTTCCCCTCCCATCAACGCTGTCAGTGGTGTGTCACCCGGTGTGGGCCAGAAGTCAGGAGGGGTAAAAAATCATGCGTATGGGTGCATTTTAAGTTGGTGCGGGTGGATGATCCCAGGGAGGTGCAGTGCCCTTTGAACCAGAAGGTGGTGAATCATGGGCTCATCAACCTTGGCACAACTGCCATGGTGAGGCACCTCAAGGCATGCCACAGCGCTGTACTGCTAAGCGGGCAGGCAGGGACAGTGGATGCCAGGGGGTTCCTGACTTCAGTGGCCAGTTGTCTGCCTCCATCAGCGGGCAAGCGTCCTCCTTGAGCAGCTACCTCTAGTAGCAGGAGCGGTATTGCTGCTAGGGGGGGAACAGCAGAAGCAGCGACCAGTTGAGGCCCAGAAGCATCAGTGCACCATGGAGGAGCTGGGGTGGGGGGCAGCTGCCAAGTCTATCGGCAACTGCAGGACGTGAAGGACAGTGTGCCTTTCAACTGAAAGCCATGTGCAAGTTGGGGAAATTTTATTGCACTCGATGGGCAGCCCTTTTAGGTGGTTGGGGACATGGGGTGTAGGTGCATGATTGGCTTCCTGGCCCCCCAGTTTAAGCTGTCCTCGCACACCACCCTGAGTCGGCAGGTGGTGCCAGACCTGTACTGGGCTTTAAAGGAGCGGGTAAGGGAGCAACTGACAGGGGCTGGGGGTGCCACCGTCCTCTTCACCACCGATCTGTAGTCAAGTAGAAACGTGCAGCACACCTATCTGGCAGTGACAACACACTGGTAGCAGGACCTGGAGGCAGTGTTTGGGAGTGGCAGGAGGGGTCCTGAAACAGGGTATAGGTGGGCCCTGCTTCAGGCGGAAGTCATGGATGGCCCCCACACTTGATGTTCCAATTTTCTTGGAATGTCAAGGCAGTCCTGATCACCATGGTGAGGGAGTGGGTCACGCCAGGTGTGCCCTTCACCAAGGGGTGCATGGTGATTGACAACATGGCCAACATATTGAGGGCAGTCCATGAGGGGGGCTTCATCAGCATCCCTTGCGCCACACACACCCTTCACCTGGTGGTCAGGGATGCTATGGGCTTGGGGGAGAAGGGGATTGGGGCAGGCACCCTTAGCTCCCTGATCAAGTGGGGGAGGAAGTTGGCTGTTTTCTTTAACTGGAGCGTGAAGGGCAGCAACTTCCCCCGGGTGAAGCAGCCTGAGCAAGGCTCCCCAGTGCACCGGCTGGTGCAGGATGTGTCCGGTGGAATTTGACCTTCTTGATGCTCAAGCAGATTCTCGAGCAGAAAGATGCCTTGCATTAGGTTCAACTGGTGATGGACATTGGTGCACCTTCAGGGTACAATGGGGTGGAATGGGAGATCCTGGCTCACAATGTCTTTGATCTGAGACCATTCCTGGCCGTGACAGAGACCATCAGCTCCTCCACGGCGACCATCAGCCAGGTGATCCCTCTGGTCCACAGTCTCCTGAGGAGGCTGGATGAGGATTGTGGCCCTCAGGGCAAGAAACTGGTAGCTGAGGCGGTTGCCATGGTGCGGCAGCTGAAGGTAGGGCTGAAGGCTTGGTTTGATGAGCTCCTGCAGCTGGAAGAATATGTGTTGGCAACCATGCTGAACCCCAGGGTCAAGGGCAGCGTGGCATGCCAGACACCGCTCTATGACCACTGGTAGGGTGAGCTGGTGGAGAGGGTTCGGCAGGCAGAGAGAGCTCTGGAAAGTGCGCGGCAGCAGGAGGATGCCCCTGGGGATGGTGGGAGTCAGAGCAGCCACCCCTTTCAGCCGGCGTGGTCTATCTCTGCCCCCAGCCCTAGCAGTAGCAGCACCAGCAACAGGCTGAGCAGCAGCAGCACCTCTATTGCCAGTAGCAGCAGCTCGTACGTGCAGGCCACTTTGGCGAGCATGGGCCCGTGCACAGCAGGGTAGGCAGCGCGGCTGAGGGCAGTGCTGTAGGTGGTGCCCAAGCAGAGTTACGCAAAGGAGTATGACAGCACCTCAGCAGCAGTGGAGAGCTATATGGAGGAGGAGCCATGCATCGATCCCAGCAGCGATCCCTTGACCCACTGCTGGGAGCCTCTGAAGCCTGTCTCCCAAAATCAGGCCAGTGCAGTTTGGTGCATGGTGATGGGCTCGGGCTGCTCCTGATGCCTGCCACTCCACTGGCATGGCCCTGCCACCTCTGCCACATGCCCCATTGCCTGCCTTATGTGCAGCAGACCGGCCTCTCCTGCTTCCCTTCTCCATTTCTCCCACCCAAATAATGCAGAGGAAGATTTTATATATTTTTTAATTTATTTATTTATTCAAAAGTGGAATATAATATATATCTACTACACTAACTCTAACTGCTATTAACTATTCTAAAACCTATGGAACTAAATGGAATATTATCTAATATCTACAAAGGCCTAGTCCTACAAACACATTATAAAATATTAAAACTGATTCACTACACACTACCTTTATCTATCTCTATAACTAAGCTAACTCCTACATCTATCTATCTATCTATCTATCTATCTATCTATCTATCTAGGGATGTGGGGGCACAGACAGCTCACAACAACCAACACAGGGAGGGGTAAAAAACTGAAATGAAAGCTAAATCAATCTAATGCTACTCTAAATAAATCCAAAAGCAGGGAAGGGAATCAGGGATGGAATATAATACAGGAAGGAGGGAAGGATACAATGGAGGGTAGGGAGAAAGAACACAGGGAGGGGTAAAAAATAAAAATAACACCTAAATCTATCTAATCTAATCTTAATAAATGAAACTATGGAGGTAAATGTGTGGAACTGGGTGAAATAGGAGGAGAATGGCAATAGATTGGGAGGAACACAAACTGCTGGGAGAGGGACACTTCTGAAAACGCCTGCTGACAGGATCAGTGACTAGCTCAGAATTAATTGGAAGGGGGGAGGGCAATGACTTTTATTACTTGTTGAGCCCGCCTTACCACAAGCTCCATTGGCTCTGTGCAGCCTAGCCTGTGGCAAATCACAGACTGCCAAGCCAGTGGTCTGAGGAAAAGAGGGATGGTGATTGGGCAGACTGGCTGCTAGTCCAAGCCTCTCTCCACCCGGGGCCAGGAAGTCTGCTTCTCAGCTTCTCCCCCCTCCTTGGACTTTCCAGCCGGGTTTTCCCCGCTTGAACTCGCCCAAACTCATTCAAACGCGGCCAAATTTTGGGGGGGTTTCCACGTTCGGTTCGGGTGTTCGGTTCAGCCATCTGAACTCGCTGTGTTCAGTCTGAACTACGAATGTCCGAACCGCGTTTGCACATCCCTAGTTCTAAGGCTGGTGGGGTGCAGTGCAGGGCCAGAAGTGGTTGTGGCCAATGGTAGACAGAGCCTAGCAGGAGGTAAGTGGAGCCTAGTCAGAATTATAAAATTAACAATGGAATTATACACCTTCAGGGAAGAAGATAAAAGGAGAAACACACACAGACATTGCTGTTAAGTATGACAGTCAGAAAAATGGTAAAAAAATCATCCATAAAGTAAAAGCAATCAATAAAAGTACCCATGCCCAGTAGGGCCTCTGCATGCCTGGGAGTCTGGAGGGTGGAAGCAGTAGTGCATACAAACACACACAAACAGCAAACAAACAAGCCATCTTAATTATTTTAAGTTTGTTAAACAGAGAAAAAAAGCCACTAGGCACACCCAAAACGCGTGGAAAATACAGACTCAATAATATTACGTGAAGTCCTGAAATGCGCACCATAACATGTGGAATGGCATTTTTGTTGAAAAGCCACATTCCACCAAATTGAAAACACCCCTCCATCCCCCCACCCCTGAAAAAATAAATCCAAAGTAAAATAAAAACACCTTAAAAATAATTTAAAAATAAAAACATAAAAATAAAAATTAGAAAAGTTTTAAAATTATTACTCACCCAAAGAAGAGGTCTATTGTCCTCTGCAGCAGCCTGCTGCAAGCTGGGCCAAATCTTGAGTTCTCCCCCCTTCCCTGGCTCCCTCTGGTAAAGAGTGGAGAAGGGATGGGAGAGAGAGCGAGTCTAAGACTCTGTGGGCTAAAAGCCCACAACAGATGACAGAGTTTGTGGGGAGAGAGAGCTGACTCTCTTCCCTCCTCCCCCCTCTGGTATAGACAGGCATGGTGTCAGTCCCAGGATACCAGGGGCACTGCCCCACTGGCCTCCGTGCCCACAAAAGTTTAAAAACATTAAAATGACCTCTTCTTGTCACCCGCCAGGCACGGCACGGCTGTGTTAAGCACCGAACTTCCGGGTTCAATGTACTGCACATGCGTGAGCTTGTTCCCTTGCTCGCACATTCACAAAGCTCACATAGAGTGCTGCTATGGATGCCAGGCAGGTCACAAAGTGGAGGGGGGACTCGGGAGGGAGGGTGAGATGGTCATGGAGCCATGTAATGGGCAAAACTTATCAGAACATGTGTTGGGTGGCTTGGGGTGCCATCCAGAGTGCCCCCATGAGTGCCAGCCTCATGGGGGCACTCTTCAATTCAAGTCTATGGAGGCAGAAAGCAGCAGTGCAGTATGTAATTATGGGCTGTAGCCTGTGGCACCCTGAGGGGGGGAGCGGAAATACATCATCATGTGTGTGTGTGTGCTATTGGCCGGCCGGTGGAACAGGGGGATGGGGGGAAGTGTGTGGAGACTGGAGAGTGCTTATGTGACTGTTTACAGTTTGCTTTCAAATTTATTCAGTGTCTCTGCGTGGGCTTTTCCTCTCACATGGTGTGAGAGGGTGGGGACTGTCTCCTGTAGAGACTGAGAGAGCATATATAAAGGTGATTCCACCAGGTGCCATTTTATCTCTCTTTCTGAGTATGACTCAGTGAGTTGGTTCTTCTTGAGAGACAGAGTGAGTTTGCAGTTGGTCATCCTGGCTGAATCTTTTTCAATCCAGGATCAATTCACTCACTGTTAGTGTTAGATTAGTATTTTATTATTTTAATAATAATAATCTCAAGGAAGCAAGTTAGGTAGTGTAGTGTGTGCCACCCACTTGGCAGTACCAAGTGGGTCCAATCCATCATCGTTGAAGCCCATCATCTTGTCCTCGCTCAAGTGGGGAAGAAGAAGACGCTTATGAGATATGCAGGCTGCAAGACTGTATTGGAACCAATGCGGCCCTGCAACCTATATATCTTATAAGTGCCTTCTAAAAATTTGTGTCTATGGCAACCCTAAGTGGGGAGAGTGGGTGCACTGAGAGACACGGGGGAGAGGATGGGGGGGGCACGGTGAGTCTGGCTGGGCAATGGGGCTGGAGGTGGACAGGAGGAGGGACGTGTACTTGGACAGGCATTTTGTTGGAGCTAGCTACTAGGGATGCTGGTCTTCTGGAGGGGCCTGGCTGCTTTGGTGGCAATGGAGGAGCCCTGAAGGGGGCCTACCTTTAAAAAAGGAAAAATTGCCTGTGTGCTTGGGCGGGCATTTGGTGGTGTAGCTACTAGGAATGCTGTTCTGGAGGGGCCTGCTGTTTAAAAATGGGCCTGCTGTGTGCTTGGACAGGCATTTGGTGGTGTAGCTACTAGGAATGCTAGTCTGGAGGGGCCTGGTTTAGTACAGTAACAACTGCAATTCTGTACCATTTCTCTGCAGTACCTTGGAGTTAGAGGACAGACCCCTGTGTCTATCTCTTGTGTCTATGATACTCCAGTGTTAACCCTTGTAACTCCTTGCTGCTGGGTTATGCCCTGACTCTACCTACTGTTGGCCTGGCTCCACCTACCATTGCCCTAGCTCTGCCCCAGGCTAGACTCCACCTCTATGTTCCCTGGTGGACCAGCGGCAAAGCCGCCGGCAGCAGGTTTCACCCTCCCAATGGCCCTTCAGCCTCCAAACCCACCAGCTGCCCCTGGGTATAGAGCGCTCTCTCTCTTACGCCTCCACTCTGGACAGAGGAAAGGGGGGAAGGAGCTCTTCAGACTGGACTAGAGGGGGGTCAAGGTGGTCAGAGCATCTGGAAAGGATGGCCTGAACTTCCCTAAAGGGCTTGCTGATTGGCTGGTTTCCTCCATAGAAACCCAGCCAATGAGCCCCTGGCTTCTCCTCTGGCCCCTCCCCAATCCCCTGGAAAGCATTGCTTTTCTGGGCTGACACCTAGTGCATACTCTCTGGATGTTGCAGAGGTGAGAGGGGTGGACTCCTCTAGAGTCCTGCCTCCTCAGCTTTCTGGCCAGTGAGTGAGCAGCTGTAGAAAGGGGAGAAACAGCAGGAGGAAGAACCTGGAGGAGAATGTTCATCCCCGCCCCTGCATCCTTCTGGCAGGCTCTCCATCTGTGCTGCTTCAGGGAACAAGGCAAGAACCACTTTCTCACTTGCCTTGTTCCCTTCAGACTGCAGCACGAGGAGTGGGGGAGCAACCTAGGGGCTGCACAACATGAGGGGACCCCTGAGGGGCGTTGGGGTGTGTGTTTGCGCTGACACCTGTTGTGGGGGCACCACTGGTACAATCTCAATAACAAACTGAGATCTTGGTTGAGAAATTTTTCTTGAAATACCGTTCACCATTTATCATTTACTGTTACTGGTTCCCACTTACTGCAACATACCATCTACTGTTTACCGATATGCTGCTTACAGTGTACCGCCTTCATTCTGGTAATGCGTATGCACTAAATGAGAAATGCCATTTTGCACATGCCCATTACCGGGATGAATATGGTACACAGTAAATCGGTATACGGTAAATGTTAAATTGTGGTAAATAGTATTTCAAGAAAAAAATCTTGACCAAGAAATGTTAGAAATTGGTATTTTTTTCGATTATTGTTTCTCGCTTAAAATGAGTTGAGAACCATGATTCTTGGCGATAACAAGAAAAACTCGAGATTGAGTTCCAGTCCTAAATGTGGGGAGCCTGGAGGAGTGCACTCACCTGACCCCACTAAACAGCTGGTGGGGGGCCCTAGAACTCCTCCAAGCCCCTCCATTAGGTGTTTAGTGGGGCTGGGGTGAGCGAGCTCCTACAGGCACCCCCCTTCAGCTGTTTGGTGTGCTCACCCATCCTCCAAATAGCTGATGGGGGTGCTCCTGAACTCTCCTCTATTGGGTGTTTCATGCACGCACCCGGCATGCTGAACAGCTGATGGGGGGAGCTTCTGAGGGAAAACCAGCCATCATTTTAACGTGCTAGGGGATGTCATGGGCTGCTGTCACTGTCATAGATCTGCATCTCTGTCACTGTCAAAGTCGGGACATTCCACCTGGGAGTGCTGCAAAGGCCTTTGAATTGACTAGAAGCCGGGCCACTGCTAAAGGGCTGGGTCTCAGTCAGTTTCAAAGGATATTTTTAAACAAGATAGGCAGGACAGGATGGTGGTTTCTGTGGTCAGTATGTAGGGCAGCAGAGGGGTGCCCACGCATGGGAAATGTGTAGGGAGGGCTTCACATGGGTGGCTCCTGGCATGCCTGCCCCATCCACAGAGGCAGCCACCCTGGCCTGCATGGGGTACGCTGGATTTTTTTTTTGCAGCAACAGTGGTCCAGAATAGCTCCCTGGAAGTTTCAAAGGGCATCTGGCACTTCCCTCAGGAGTGCCCTCCCATCAGCCGTTTGGCTGGTGGATGAGTGCACCAAACAGCTGATGGGGTCCCTAAGTAGTGCTCTATCACGCCCTGGCCTACACATCTGTTTTTACCCTTTGATGGTATGATGGGCTCCTACCATCCCTGCACTTACATGACCTTAAGGACCCTGTACCTGGCAAACTGAGTGGGAGATGGAGAGACGGCGTTATCTTGTCCCCCCTCCCTCTCTAGAGAGAATGTAGACTGCAGGAATATTCAGCCTGTCCACATATGAGCTGTAATTGATGACTAATTTTATATGGACTATCCCATGTCATCCCCCTCCCCCTTGAAAGTTTTGCAGCATAAGCAAGCACAGTCATCATGCAAGTTGAACTATGTGGAATATCTATTTGGGTGACACTTTAGCTGTTCATAAAAATGAACTGGAGATGAAGTTCCACCTCATGTGGGGATAATGTTATTTTTTAATTTGATCTCTCTTGCCATTGGTTTCATTCGTCTTTATTCCTATGGTCACAAAGAAGTTTAACCTTCTTGTTTTTGTTGCTATGTTAACAATACTATTCCATGCTTTATAAAATCCATGTGATGGTGTCTGGTTCACTCCTTTGGTCTTTTTCTAGTTCATTCACCTTCTATTCATGGCTTCAGTATTCCTCAGACTCTAAATGGGTCTTATTTTAAGGTTCGTTGCTTGTCATCTATCAGGAACATCATAGTATTTATATACAGACATGAGTAGACAGGTCTCCTTTTGTTTGAGACGTTGGTGAGCAGGGGCGAATGCCAAGGTGGCTAATTTTGTAACCTCTCCTCTGGCTCTCCATGTCTAAATGCATCGCTTTCAGAATAATGTTCAAGATATACAACAGCCAAGGTCAACTGCTGTAGACCAACAGTTCAAGGTCAACTTGCGATATTTTGTTTGATTGTGTGAAACTCAGCCATTCATTCACAGGGCTGTTCCCTGTGTCATTATTTTAACATTGTTTCTTTATGATTTAATTATCTTTGAGACAGTGTTTATATAGTGATTCACTAAATATAATCATGCAGATTACCATCTAGATGATGTAGTGTTTCTCTTTCCAAACAGATTTAGGAAAAAAAATTGCATGTTCAATGGAGTAAAAAAAAAAGGACAGGTTTCAAAACAACTCACTAAGTAAAGGTTATAAACTGTGGGCTGCCTGATGAATGTTAACAGACTATTACAAACAGACATAAAGAGAAAGAGAGAGTGAAACACATGTCTCTGCTGGCTTTTATATGACACCTGTGTTCACTGCATTTTATCTAGTGGCATTAATGGGTCAAAGTAAAAATTTATTCCATTTAGCGCTTAGCCATCATGGCAAACAGTATTAAAACAGTTACAAACAACAAAAATAGTACAAAATCATAACTATATACAGATCAATCTCAAACAAGTTAAAAGTTCCCCCTAATTTGGGCAGCACAACTAGCAAAAATAGTAACATTTTTCATACCTGGGTTCTGTGAGTACAGCAGAAATATAGGTTTTTGAGCACTATTGCAATTTTTTTATCAACAAACAGTAGGAATGTGTGAACAGGTTGCAGTTTGGGTTCGTTTGTTCATTTTGGGTCAGTTTGGTTCATGTGTTCGGTTCAGCTGTTCGGTTTGGTTCGGGTGTTCAAAAAAAGTATCACAATAGCGCGTGATTGTGCCGGAAACCGGAAATTCAAGTGTGTGCGGAGCGGTGTGGTAAGATAGTGTGTGTTTGGCTGGGTGGCTGTTCGGTTTGTGTGTTTTGGCTGTTTGTGTTTGGTTTGGCTGTGTTGTTTGGCTGATTGGTGAGTGTTGGTGTGTGGTGTGTGATTGACTGTGTGTTTTGGTTGGCTTGGCTGTGTGTTTTTAAAAAATAATAATGAAGAAGGCTGTTGTACTGATGCAACGGCTGTGGGCCAACGTGGTGCTCTCAGAGGAGGAGGAGGAAGAGGTTGCTGCCCCTGCACCTTTGGTGGTGGTGGCCGACTCATCGGATGAGGAGCAAGAGGCGGGCACAGGAGGTGTTGCCAGATTTGAAAAAAAAAAAATTACTTTGAGGAAAAGAAAGGCTCTATCCATTAGAGCGAGCTCACTGGCATGCAGGTGGGTGCATGGGTGGTGGGCATCAGTCAGGCACAAACAGTGGGCATCAGCGAGTAGCAGTGGACGTCTGCGACAGAGAGAGAGGGTACTGCAGTGTGGGGGACTCTTCCAGCAGTCAGGCATGAGCACAAGCAGCACCCCCACCCAAACATGTGCCAGGCCAGCAAGGGTATCCACTCTTCAGTTGCCGTCCCATTCCCTACGCACCACCAAATAAAGGCAGGATTTGCACGTGCCAGTCACCAGGGTCTTTCCAGTTGCCATCCATAGCACCCAAGGAGGGCAAGATTTGCACATGCCAGCCAGGGCCTTTCTAGTTGCAATCCTTAGCACCTCCTAGCACCCCAAGGAGGGCAGAATTTGCACATGCCAGCAAGGGTACTTCAAGTTGCTACTAGCACCCAAAGAAGGGCAGGATTTGTACTGGCCAGCCAGGGCCTTTCTAGTTCAATCCCTAGCATCCCATATGACCCCAAGGAGGGCAAGATTTGCACATGCCAGCCAGGGTAACATCTCCTGTTGCCATCCCTAGCACCCCAAGGAGGGAGGACTAGAGGCATTATCATAAATGCATGATATTACTTTGGTATTCTTAATGTGTTCCCATTTCAGAAAGAAATTGGATGCCGTCCCCAGCACTGGTGCCAGGACAAGGAGGACCCCTAGTCGGAGGTCACCAGTGACAGCCCCAGACATTCGGCAGAGAAGGTCAGATGTCTGGATGCTTTATGAGAAGGGTGACGGAATTGCCATATGCAAGGTAAGGCACAGGGACTGGAACAACAGGGAATGGATTGCCCTATGACCTGTTAGGAACGGAAGTACCCTGCAGAGAGAGATTGGCCACCCAGTCCACCCACTTGTGGAGACAGAATGCAGGCAGGGCTTGACAGACCATTGGTCTGACACAGTATGGCACTTATTATGTTCCTGTCTTTTTATGCTCTTTAGACCTGTGGCAAAATAATCAGGAGGCAGAGAGAGGGGACCACATCTGGGCTCATTGCCCATATTGAAAAGCTCCACAGCCTGACAGTGAGGCAGCAGGAGGACTCTGGCGTGGCCGTGAAGCCTCAGCCTCCACGCCAGAAGAAGGGGGGGGAGGAAAGCAACCCGGAAGTACCAGCATGTAAGCCCTTCCCCCTCCTATAGCCCCAATGTGGAGTGCCCCGGGACCCAGGAGTCTGCTATGGCCAAGGCCTTTCGGGCTGAACTTGAGAGGCCTGGCTGCCAAATGATGAAAGGTGTACTCTGCCTTGAGAACTGCCTGATGGAACAGTTCCAGGCGCTCGAGGTGGAGAAAAAGAAGGTGGAGGTGTACTCCCAGTACCTCTCCGCCGAGATGGAATGCCTGGTATAGTACCACCAGGCAGTCTCCAGGTGGCATCGGGACATGGAAGGGGCCATGAAGTTTGCCGTCTCCCACGGCTACGAGATAGAAGAGGACCAGGTGGCCGCCCCTCATTCCTGTGCTGCGCCCCAATGCCTTCTGCCTTTGGGGGGACAGGCCCAGGGGGACAGGCCCAGAGGCTAATAGTTTGTTTCCTTTATAAGCTTCCTTCAAATGTTTGCTTTTGGTTTCATATTGTTGTTGTTGTTTTGTTGTTGTTGTTTAAATAGTTTTAATAAAAGTTGCTATATTTGTTGTTAAAAGCCTCGTTTGACCTGTCCAATCTTTTATCCCTATGTGCTGAAGTTCTGGAAGGCAGATGGCAGAATCTCATGCAGCTTGTTGATCCCTACCAGCAGCATCTGGCTGGCTCCACATGTAGCGTAGTTAAGGTATTAACCCAAAGATGTGCCAGGCAGCAGCAGGGTCTCAGCTTGCAGACAGTCCCCCAGGAGCGGCAGGGCTTGTGTCTGTGTGAGTGTGCCAGAGAGAAAGAGAGACAGGCTCCTTGGCAGTGGGCGGTGGGTGCTGGTGGTTAGACAATGGATTGCTGGTTGCCAGGGGACAGAACTCTTTGCACAGACAAAATTTTTATGGTGAGTGGGGGGCTTTGGCAGCAGCAGGTTGCCAAGGTATAGAACCCTTTGCACAGACAGCATATGGGTTTTGGGGGTGGGGGCCTTTAGCAGCAGCAAACATGGGTTGCCAGGGCAGGCAGGCAGTCAGTCATGGTAACTTGGCATGAGAGGAAGGCAGGCAGGCAGGTTGAGACAAGCTTTGAGCTGGCAATGGCAAGCTGGGCGAGCAGGCAGGCAGCGTGGCATGAGCGGCAATCAGGCAGGCTTTGAGTTTGGCAGCCTGGGCGGGCAGACAGACTGCATGGCATGATTAGGAGCAGCAGCAGTCATCAAGTTTCCCGGGTACAGACCCCTTGGCTGGCACAGACAACATATAGGCCTGTGGAGGAAATTTTATAAGGAATTCTATGGAATTGAATTACAATAGCCAAAAGGAAGGTAACACAAAATGGATGACACAGAAGCATTTTGGGTAAAACTTAATGCCTAATAAAAGCTATGTCTTTGCCCTTTAGACAGAGAGCTATTTGCTTTCTGTACTCTGCTTTTCAAAATAAAGCCTTGGAAAGTGCTCCACACAGGACTTAGACCTAGACACTGAGACTCCTTTTACCTGTGTTTTTCATAAAAAATAGGCCAAGTAACCTTGCAGCTGGAAAGCCAAATTAGGCACCATATATAATAAACAGTTTGGCTAATATAGTTTTGAGAAGAACTAACCCAAATATGTAAACATTGTGTGTAATGCAGTAGTTTTCCATCACTGTGTTACGTAGCACTTTGAGTGACATGCCTGTATCTGTTGCCTGTATCTGTTGCCTGTATTGTAACCTATAAAATACTTGTGTATTCTGGGAGGGGCAGAGCAGTTTGTTTCCTTGCATGGAGACAGTGTTGCTCTCTCTCTCAGCACTTTGAGATCAATAAAGACTCTGACAGATTTAATCAAAAGTGTAAGTTTAGTTTAGTTTATTAAGGCATATAGCCATTGCTGTAGTCTAATGTAACAAAAATAAGATACAATATAATTATAATAATAATAATAATAATAATAAAAACAAGATACAATAAATTAAGATAAGATAAAATGAACCCAATAAAATACAATTTATGATACAGTATACAAAGAAGAGGTTTACAAGTGCTACTTAGACAACCTTCGATTTTATAGGAACAACTAGGGATGGGCGAACGCGGTTCGGTAGTTCGGTGTTCGGCCCGAACTCGGCCTGTTCAGACAACCGAACACAAACACGAACACGAACACACCGAAGGGACCGAACACCGAACACCGAACAACGAAGTGGCGAACACACCGAACGGAACCGAACAC
>QEPC01000889.1:241515-258352 GCA_003113815.1 Sphenodon punctatus
CGAAGGTCTCAATGTTATCCTGGGTTCTAGTAGTTCTTATTAACCCCGCTAACCTAACCAATTCCTTCTTCTTATACCTACATTCCTCATCATACCAAAGTTTTTTATTGCCGCAGGGTATAGCTGGTCTCTTATTTACAACCATTTCCTTACCTAGCACTGTCACTAATGTATTAAATAATTTAATCTCCTGTGGATATAGGTAAATACCTTGTTCTAAATTATTTGTGACAGGTACAGAGGCCCTGCCTTTCTTATATCAAGTGAAACAAATCCTAAAACAAAAGTAAAGAAGCATGTTCATCTCTACTGGTTTAGAAAAGTATTGATTTGTTGCAGGGCTAACAGAGGTAACATCTTTTGCTACCACCTATATGAATGCCTACTGATGACAGCTTTAATTTGAATCTGACTTTCCTGCTGCTTCACTATTATCTTACAAACCTTCTGTTATTTATTTCTCCTCCATCCATAAACATTAATTGGGAAGTTGTGCTGTGCTGCACTGTGAATCACAATATATGCTTCCAAAACATAGCTGAAATCTCTGTATTCCATATCCTACTTTAATGGATTACATTTATTGGTATGAGATTTTCTTCCATCAACTCTCAGTCTTGAGTAGAAATTGATAGTGCAGTTTTTGTCATAAAGATATTCACAACTGATGTTGCATCCGCATATTCCTGTTACTGCATTACCAATTTGTCAACAGCATTTTCTGTAATATATAAAGATGAGTACATTAAAGCACAAGTTTAGTGAGGAGGTCTCTATTGTTTGTCTATAGATCTTCAATTATTCTGGCAGTCTCTAGAAACATTTTCAGCAAGTATTAGGAATGGTCTGAAAAAAAAAGAATGGGGAAAGCCCATGCCACATTCATGTCCAGATGTGTCCATCTGAGAGAAATGTGAGGCCCTGGTTTTGGCCTTTAAAGCCCTTACTGTTTTGGGCCCTACATATCTACATACCTACAGAGTCAATGTGTTGTAATGGCTAAGTGTGCAGTAGAAGGGGACCCCAGTTCTACTCTCGCCTTAGTCAGAAAATCACTGGGCCAATCACATTATTCTTTCAGTCTAACCTACCTCAGAGGGTTGTTTTGAGGATTTAAAAGTTGTGTTAGTTATATGTAAAGTGCTCCAAGTGCCATGGCAGGGGGGCTATATAAAAATAAGGATAATTATTTTTCATATCTGAAGGATCATCTTTCTCTTTATGCTCCTTCATGGACCTTAAGATCTGCCGAGGGTGCTCCATCACTGGACCAGTTTCATTCGACTTGGACCTGAAGAGAGGTATTCTTGGTGACTGCCCCACAGTTTTGGAACTCCCTTCCTTTGGAGGCTCACATGAGCCCTTGTTTGAATGTCTTCCAGAGACAGTGTAAGACCATTTTATTTAACTGGGTATTCAATGGGCAGGGATAGAATAGGGGGGAGGGCAATTGGGATTTTAATTATTTATGTTATATTTGTATTTTATGTGTCTGTTGTAACAAGCCATCCATAGCCTTCAGGAATAGGGTGGGATATAAATCAAAATAAATAAATAAAGAATCTCCTTCTTGCCACCTGAACGTAAGAACTCGCTCCCGGTGGGTATCCGTCTCAGCCCAGATCTTCTTGCCTTCCAACGTCAGTGTAAAATGTGCCTCTTCCACCAGGCATTTACAGGAGGGAAAGGGTGAAGGCTTTGGGGTGGGAGGGGGGATTTATGTTTTGCACACCATTTAGTTTTTAATTGGTTTTGGTAATTTGATTTTAAATGTTTTATTTATTGCTGTTATTGTGATTTTATTGTAATTATTTATTGTTGTTCGTCACCCCAAACTGTCTAAGGCAGGAGGGGCAGGGTAAAAATATATAAAATAAATAAACATTCCATAATAAAAAAAGTTAATTTTAAGGAAGGATTAAGGCCCTTGCAAGTTCAGTCCTGCTTCAAAAAGCATGGAAATAGCATGTTAAGGTAACAGCCTTAACCCGCATGCCATGAAAGCACCAAAGACAATGCACACCATCAAATTGTTTCCCCTTACAACTTAGGGTCCATACATCTACACTTAACCTTGGTCTTTCATTCTCAATCCTTTTCCTTTTCCAGGCAAGCAGCAACACTGAAGCTAGAAAACAGGAGTGGGTCAAGGGGCAGTTTTTATATGGGTTTGGGTAGTGCTGAAATGAGAATACATGGCATTCTCACGAGAATCCATGAGATTCTCGCAAACCCCAGTGAAATCTCATCTCACACATTCTCACTGAGGAATACAAGAAACTTGAAAATGCAAGATTCTTGAAAATGGCATTGTGCATGCACAGGTCCAAATGCCATTTGTGCATGTGCAGTGCCGTATTTGAGGGCTCTCCAGAAACTCGAAAGCCCTAAAAACCAGCACTGCACATGCACAGTGCCAGTTCTCAGCCATGCAAATTTCGCATGAGAACGGGTCGATAATTGGCCGATTCTTGACTTGTTCTCATTTTCGCATAATCCCGTTAAGAAGCTGCTTCTCACTGAGATTATGCGAGAATGCAAGGGCAAGTTTCAGCCCTAGGTTTGGGAGAACAGGACAGCCATAGCCCACCTGCCCGCCCGCCTTGGCATTCTAACAGGAGGTACCCACTCATGCCTACTGCATGGGCATGAGTGCGTGAATGTGAATGGGTGTGTCTCATTTAAAAAGCCCATAGTCGGCTTAGACCCTTCAATGACCAGATGGAGAAAGCTGCCAGGAAAGTCCAAGGCATTAATGCAGGGTGGTATCAACAGGCAACTAGTCTACATCTTGAGTCTGTCCCAAAAACTAGTCTTCTATAGTAGAAGTAGGAGACAAGGTGGTTTGAATGATTTCTCTTATTGGACCAACCGCTGTTGGTGGAAATAAGCAAGTTTTTGGGTCACACAGGGCCCTTCCGGACTTCAGGCATATAGCATAGCCAGTCAAAAATAGATAAACTGAGCAAATTTAGGACAGGTATATAAAGAGACAGAAGTGGGTGGGAGTAGCTAAGACAAGGAAAGCAATACTGGTGGGGGGGGATAGGGGAGATGCCAGGTATTTAAAAACAGAGCCATTAAAGATGTATATTGGTGAAGGAGAAAAGAAACAATGAGTAGTGGCAAGCACATGCATAGGCATGGGTTAGAGGATAAGGTAGGAAACAGTTTATTAAGTGAAGTGAATACACATATATATATTCTCTCTCAAAATCTTGCCATAAAATATTCTGATAGGCAGACCTCTTTTCCTTCAAAAAAATCCTATAGTTCCTCCTAGCTTTTACCAAGGGCCAAGGGCCCTTTTCACACGAGACAGGCCCACAACTCTGCTGTGTGGGTATGAGTGGGAACGGGAGAGAAAGAGAGAATATATATACATATATAGATAGATAGATAGATTTTGAGAGAGTTGCAGCTGATAAGAACCTCCATGAATTCTGGAAGATGGTGGTGTGAAGCTCCCAAAAAGTTTTTTATAAAGACTACATTTGGGGACCCATATATATATATTCTCTTTCTCTGCTTTCCCTAGTAGCAGTAAATGTGAGGCTGCTGCAAGGAAGGGTGAGAACTTTTGCAATCATCACAGCAGCTCTGTAATTGCAAGGATTAGTGCCAGGGTAGCCTCAGAATGCACTGCTCCCCTTCTAATGCACTGCTCCCCTTCTAAGGCAAAGAACATCCATGCATGAGTGGGTCCCCAAATGTAGTCTTTATAAAAAACTTTTTGGGAGCTTCACACCACCATCTTCCAGAATTCATGGAGGTTCTTATCAGCTGCAACTCTCTCAAAATCTATCTATCTATCTATCTATATATATCTATCTCTCTATATCTATATCTATATCTATCTATCTATCTATCTATCTATATTATACACACACACACACATACATAAAATATATATTTTTGAGTTTAACTGGCAAGTTTTGTTTTTTAATATTGTGTTTGTGAGGAATACGGAGGTTGTATCTTTTTGTTATGTGTCTGAGTGATGTGGTTGTTTTATCTTTTGAGCATTATTGACCATTTTTGGGTTGGTGTGGCTTTGTGTTTTCTTCTTCTGTTTGGATGGTGTTTTGTATATGATTTCTGTATTGTTTTGATGGGGCGGGGGCACTGCTTTTTCTGTTCATGACTGGGGTAGTTTTCCGGTTTGTAGTTTTCAGTGTTTTTTTTATTTTATTTTGTGGTGATTTGGGTTTTTAAGGATGTTAAGCAGGGGTGGTGGTGGATGTGGCGCACCGCTGGCCAGATGGCCACGCCCCCTCCGACTCTGTGACAGCCATGCCCCCTCCACCGGTGGAGTCGTGGGGAGCACAGCCCATGAAAGGGGCACCCTACTGCTTGGGCGTGCCTCACCAGGGCTGGGGCACCCCACTGGGTTACCACACAGTGGGAAAGACCACCAACCCCCACCCCCCGTGGCAAATGGAACAGCTGTGCCAGCACATGCTTACTCTTGATCAGAACATGAGTAAGGCCCACGCAACCATGTGGACACAGGCACCGGCTGCCTGGAGACCCAGAGCCACTGCACGCCCACCTGACCAGCCCCCGAACCACACAACATGCACTCTAGGGCATGAGAGCCCTGGATGGTTCCCCATGTGACCCGGAGCCCATCCCAACAGTGCGGCACCAGAAAGGTATGGGAGGGACAGGGTCTTACAGGAGACTGCCCAGGGCTGTCACACCTAGCGTGCGCTCTGCAGGGTGTGGGAGCTGGCTGGCCAGCTGGGCGTGCAGTGGCTCATGAGGGTTAGGGCACCCATACCCTGCTTCCTCCATCTGCTCCTGCATGGTGCAGGGCTGGAGGTTGATTTTGTGCTGTGGCTGCCGGCACCCCAGAGCTATCCGCTAGCATAGCTTTCCCCTGTGCCGGGACTTAGCTCAACATTGAGGGAAATAAGCAGAGAATGAAAATAGTGCATTTGTTGGCTGTAAGTGCTGTTAAATTGAGTTTCTTCTTGTGTTTGGTTTTATTTTGATTCTTGATTAACCTTTGTATTTGATTCAAAATTCATTCTCTTCTAATGGTAACAGTTGATAGTTTTTCATCTAAAAACAATAGAATTTTGCCTTGGAGCAAGCTGTACATTTTAATTGTGTATTGTTGTGGCAATTTGAAACATGAACAACAAATAAATCAGATGGCTGTTTAGAGAAGACACTGTCATTTCCATGTAAAAATGCAGAAGTTAGTTATATTTGGGTTTCCAAAGGAGAAGTAATTATTTCAAGCATAATGAGCAAATACAAAGGTATGTGCACTCCCTAACAAGGTTCATGAATGGGTTAGATTAGAGCACATATGGACATACTAAACTCTCAGGGAAACAGGAATGGGCAAACGCGGTTTGGAAGTTCGGAGTTCGGCCCAAACTCGGCCTATTCAGATGACCGAACCGAACTACCGAATGCTCGAACTTCCGAACAGTTCGGAAAAGTTCGGATGAGTTTGAATGAGTTTGGGGGTGGGAAAAATGTGACTTTGGGTGGGAAAAACGTGANTGAGAGTCATTTTGATTTTGCAGAACTTTTCTGTGAAATCGAATTGGCTTTTTGAACCAGCTTTCTCCTGTACCATTAAGAGCCCTGACTTGTTTAGCACTTTTTGAAGATTAGGGTCCCTATAAGTATCTCTAGCTGGCCATCTAGAATTTCTGGAATTGATTTATGGAAATCTAGACCGAAAATTATTTGACTCTGAGTGGTAGTTTAACTGTTATGCCTTAGATCAGCATTTTGAAACTTAAATGCAGTTTCACAACCCCAGAGACCAACAAAGCCAGGCAGAGTCTAGCAAATAACAATTGGCACCACAACCCCACCTGCAAATGATCCAACCTTACTTAGGACCCCAATCCTGACTTTGTTGTTTTTGCAAAGTAGTTTAATAATAATTCCTTAAATCTGTGTTCTTGAAGTAACTACTCTATAAGTAAAGACTGCAAACATCTTACTAATTTGCAAGCTCTAGCTGATTCTGCCCATATGCCCCAGCAGAGAAACTTGAAACCTTGCTGACAGTTCCCATTTTTTAATGTGATTCCATCACCGCACTACAACTGCCTTGGTACCATTGCTGGGGTGGGGGTGGGGCCAAGCTCCTGTGCTACACCCATCTCCCCCAGCCTCCACCCATAGCCCATGCACAGAGCAACTGGTGAAAATGGCGGTTGCTCCATGCGTGGATGTGGGTAGAGATGGGGGTGTGTCCATGTAATGGCTGTCCCCCACTGCTCATACACCCATCCCCCTTTACCGCAGCCCGTTTAAAAAGAGCGAAGGTCTCAATGTTATCCTGGGTTCTAGTAGTTCTTATTAACCCCGCTAACCTAACCAATTCCTTCTTCTTATACCTACATTCCTCATCATACCAAAGTTTTTTATTGCCGCAGGGTATAGCTGGTCTCTTATTTACAACCATTTCCTTACCTAGCACTGTCACTAATGTATTAAATAATTTAATCTCCTGTGGATATAGGTAAATACCTTGTTCTAAATTATTTGTGACAGGTACAGAGGCCCTGCCTTTCTTATATCAAGTGAAACAAATCCTAAAACAAAAGTAAAGAAGCATGTTCATCTCTACTGGTTTAGAAAAGTATTGATTTGTTGCAGGGCTAACAGAGGGAACATCTTTTGCTACCACCTATATGAATGCCTACTGATGACAGCTTTAATTTGAATCTGACTTTCCTGCTGCTTCACTATTATCTTACAAACCTTCTGTTATTTATTTCTCCTCCATCCATAAACATTAATTGGGAAGTTGTGCTGTGCTGCACTGTGAATCACAATATATGCTTCCAAAACATAGCTGAAATCTCTGTATTCCATATCCTACTTTAATGGATTACATTTATTGGTATGAGCTTTTCTTCCATCAACTCTCAGTCTTGAGTAGAAATTGATAGTGCAGTTTTTGTCATAAAGATATTCACAACTGATGTTGCATCCGCATATTCCTGTTACTGCATTACCAATTTGTCAACAGCATTTTCTGTAATATATAAAGATGAGTACATTAAAGCACAAGTTTAGTGAGGAGGTCTCTATTGTTTGTCTATAGATCTTCAATTATTCTGGCAGTCTCTAGAAACATTTTCAGCAAGTATTAGGAATGGTCTGAAAAAAAAAGAATGGGGAAAGCCCATGCCACATTCATGTCCAGATGTGTCCATCTGAGAGAAATGTGAGGCCCTGGTTTTGGCCTTTAAAGCCCTTACTGTTTTGGGCCCTACATATCTACATACCTACAGAGTCAATGTGTTGTAATGGCTAAGTGTGCAGTAGAAGGGGACCCCAGTTCTACTCTCGCCTTAGTCAGAAAATCACTGGGCCAATCACATTATTCTTTCAGTCTAACCTACCTCAGAGGGTTGTTTTGAGGATTTAAAAGTTGTGTTAGTTATATGTAAAGTGCTCCAAGTGCCATGGCAGGGGGGCTATATAAAAATAAGGATAATTATTTTTCATATCTGAAGGATCATCTTTCTCTTTATGCTCCTTCATGGACCTTAAGATCTGCCGAGGGTGCTCCATCACTGGACCAGTTTCATTCGACTTGGACCTGAAGAGAGGTATTCTTGGTGACTGCCCCACAGTTTTGGAACTCCCTTCCTTTGGAGGCTCGCATGAGCCCTTGTTTGCATGTCTTCCAGAGACAGTGTAAGACCATTTTATTTAACTGGGTATTCAATGGGCAGGGATAGAATAGGGGGGAGGGCAATTGGGATTTTAATTATTTATGTTATATTTGTATTTTATGTGTCTGTTGTAACAAGCCATCCATAGCCTTCAGGAATAGGGTGGGATATAAATCAAGATAAATAAATAAAGAATCTCCTTCTTGCCACCTGAACGTAAGAACTCGCTCCCGGTGGGTATCCGTCTCAGCCCAGATCTTCTTGCCTTCCAACGTCAGTGTAAAATGTGCCTCTTCCACCAGGCATTTACAGGAGGGAAAGGGTGAAGGCTTGGGGGTGGGAGGGGGGATTTATGTTTTGCACACCATTTAGTTTTTAATTGGTTTTGGTAATTTGATTTTAAATGTTTTATTTATTGCTGTTATTGTGATTTTATTGTAATTATTTATTGTTGTTCGTCACCCCAAACTGTCTAAGGCAGGAGGGGCAGGGTAAAAATATATAAAATAAATAAACATTCCATAATAAAAACAGTTAATTTTAAGGAAGGATTAAGGCCCTTGCAAGTTCAGTCCTGCTTCAAAAAGCATGGAAATAGCATGTTAAGGTAACAGCCTTAACCCGCATGCCATGAAAGCACCAAAGACAATGCACACCATCAAATTGTTTCCCCTTACAACTTAGGGTCCATACATCTACACTTAACCTTGGTCTTTCATTCTCAATCCTTTTCCTTTTCCAGGCAAGCAGCAACACTGAAGCTAGAAAACAGGAGTGGGTCAAGGGGCAGTTTTTATATGGGTTTGGGTAGTGCTGAAATGAGAATACATGGCATTCTCACGAGAATCCATGAGATTCTCGCAAACCCCAGTGAAATCTCATCTCACACATTCTCACTGAGGAATACAAGAAACTTGAAAATGCAAGATTCTTGAAAATGGCATTGTGCATGCACATGTCCAAATGCCATTTGTGCATGTGCAGTGCCGCATTTGAGGGCTCTCCAGAAACTCGAAAGCCCTAAAAACCAGCACTGCACATGCACAGTACCAGTTCTCAGCCATGCAAATTTTGCATGAGAACGGGTCAATAATTGGCCGATTCTTGACTTGTTCTCATTTTCGCATAATCCCGTTAAGAAGCTGCTTCTCACTGAGATTATGCGAGAATGCAAGGGCAAGTTTCAGCCCTAGGTTTGGGAGAACAGGACAGCCATAGCCCACCTGCCCGCCCGCCTTGGCATTCTAACAGGAGGTACCCACTCATGCCTACTGCATGGGCATGAGTGCGTGAATGTGAATGGGTGTGTCTCATTTAAAAAGCCCATAGTCGGCTTAGACCCTTCAATGACCAGATGGAGAAAGTTGCCAGGAAAGTCCAAGGCATTAATGCAGGGTGGTATCAACAGGCAACTAGTCTACATCTTGAGTCTGTCCCCAAAACTAGTCTTCTATAGTAGAAGTAGGAGACAAGGTGGTTTGAATGATTTCTCTTATTGGACCAACCGCTGTTGGTGGAAATAAGCAAGTTTTTGGGTCACACAGGGCCCTTCCGGACTTCAGGCATATAGCATAGCCAGTCAAAAATAGATAAACTGAGCAAATTTAGGACAGGTATATAAAGAGACAGAAGTGGGTGGGAGTAGCTAAGACAAGGAAAGCAATACTGGTGGGGGGGGATAGGGGAGATGCCAGGTATTTAAAAACAGAGCCATTAAAGATGTATATTGGTGAAGGAGAAAAGNGGCATTCTGTTTGCCCACCCCTACAAGGAAATAACGAAAGGACAAATTTTCAAAACAGTGCAACTTTGACCTTTTTCTTCTGTTGACTTTCAATGGAAGTAGGCAGCTAAGTTTTAGTTGCACTTTTGAAAATCTTCCATTATTTCTGTGCAATTTGTGTATGCCTTAATTTGACTTTTTTAATGAGTTCAATAATTTATATCACCATTGGACATAGATCAAAGTAGTTATACAGTTTCTTAAAGCTCTTGCCATCTGATTCCATAGTGGAGAAGCCACTAAATATGCTATACATTTCCAAGGTATTTTGTCATCTACTATTTTCTTTTTTGGGACAGTACTCCTCAAATTCTTTGCTACCCTCATAGCACCCACTCATTCTCATCCAGCAGAGTTGTTCAAGGCAGTGAGAAGGTTAGTAGGTCCACCCTGCCTCCGTCTAAAACCGGAGTCATCTAAAACCCGCTGTGATGTGTTTTTAGCATACTTTGCAGATAAAATTGCTCGCATTGATCATGACTTCAACTCTGCCATTTCGGAGGCAATGGCAGAGGTCAGAGGTTAGGAATGCTCTGCCTGGTCATGTTGTTTGGAATGAGTTTCAATCGGTGACACCTGCCAAGGCAACAGATGTCCTGGGATCTGTTCGGGCCACAACTTCCGAGTTTGATCCATGCCCATCCTGGTTGCTTAAGGCCTCCAGGGAGATGTTGGGGACGGTGCTTGTTGGGGAGGTCAACACCTCCTTTCAGGAGTGGAGGATGCCATGTTGCCTCAAGGAGGCTGTGGTCCAGCCCCTCCTCAAGAAACCATCTTTTGATGTTGATGCCCCGGCAAGTTGTTGGTCTGTCTCTAACATTCCCTTTTTAGGAAAGGTTATTGAATGGGTGGTGGTCTGTCAGCTCCAGGTACATCTGGATAGCATCAGTTTTCCTGATCCCATGCAGTCGGGCTTTCATCTGAGTTATGGCACAAAGACAGCATTGGTGGCTTTTGTAGACGATCTCCTGGTAAAACTGCATAGGGGGCATATGACACTACTAGTTCTACTAGATCCATCAGTGGCTTTTGACACTGTAAACCATGAGATATTGGTGACTTGCCTATGGGACCTGGCCAGGGTGGACGGGAATGTTCTGCAGTTGTTACGTTCCTACCTCATGGATAGATCACAACAAGTAGTACTAAGGGACTGTACTTTGTCCTCTGAGGACCTCTTGTGTTGGGTCCTACAGGGTTCCATTCTGTCTCCTCTCTTCAATGTGTATATGAAGCTGCTTTAGAGGTTGTGCGCAGCTGGGGGGTTCATTGTCACCAATATGCAGATGAAACCAAGATACATTATGCTTTTTCAACTGACCCAGTTCCTGCTGTCTCTTTGCTGTCCTGGTGTCTGACCTCTGTGGGACTTGGATGAGGCTGAGCCAACTAGGGATGTGCGAACGCGGTTCGGTCGTTCAGTGTTTAGCCCGAACTCGGCCCGTTCAGATGGCCGAACCGAACGGCTGAACCAAATGCGGAAGCGGCCGAACAGTTTGGCTACATTCGGGTGAGTTCGCCGGCGTTCGGGTGGGAAAAACATGACTGGAAGGCCCAGGGAGGGGGGGGCAGCTGAGGAGGAGACTTCCTGGCACCAGGAGTGGAGAGGCTTGGACTAGCAGTCAGCCTGCCTAATCACCATCCCTCTTTTCTTCAGACCACTGGCTTCCTAGTCTGCGACTGGCATGGGGCTAGGCTGCACAGAGCCAATGGGACTTGTGGTAAGGCAGGCGCAGCAAGTAACAAAAGTCATTGCCCTCCCCCCTTCCAACTCCTTCTGAGCTAGCCACTGATCCTGTCAGCAGGTGTTTTCAGAAGTCTCCCTCTCCCAGCAGTTTGTGTTCCTAATCCATTGCCATCCTCCTCCTATTTCACCCATTTCCACACATTTACCTCCATAGTTTCATTTATTTAGATTAGATTAGATAGATTTAGGTGTTATTTTTATTTTTTACCCCTCCCTGTGTTCTTTCTCCCAACCCTCCATTGAATCCTTCCCTCCTCCCTGTATATATTCCATCCCTGATTCCCTTCCCCTGTTTTTGGATTTATTTAGAGTAGCATTAGATTGATTTAGGTTTCATTTCAGTTTTGTACCCCTCCCTGTGTTGTTTGTTGTGAGCTGTCTGTGTCTACACCCCCATCCCTGTGTATATATATAGAGAGATTAGATATTAGATAATTACTATAGCTAGATAGTTGTAGGAGTTAGCTTAGTTATAGAGATAGATAGAGATAGTGTGTAGTGATCCAGTTTTAATATTTTATAGTGTGTTTGTGTTTGTAGGACCAGGCCTTTGTAGATATTAGATAATATTCCATTTAGTTCCATAGGTTTTAGGATAGTAAGTAAAATCTCTATTGTGTCTAACAGTTTCTGCTATAATCAAAGAAGTGAATAATAACAGTAGACAAGAGCAAGATAAAAATAGGACAAACAAGTTAAATTGATACAAACATAATAGAGAAAACCCCATGATCGACTCATGATTGGCAATGTCTGCTTACTACAGTAGTAAAATGTTTAGTGAATTTCTACAAAAATCCGACTGTAAAACTAAAAATAAAAGGGTAACAAGTCAAGGTAAATAATTTCTAATTCTTTATACGTCTAGTAGTAAAAATACATAAGTCATAATTCTATTCAGCCGCCAAACCCGTATTGCCGTTTGTGCCTTTAACTTTCTTCTCAACCAACATGAGAAATCAGACTACCACTTTAGTTAACTCATAATCTGGTGCTTAAGTTAGTAATTCTAATTTCCCTTCTAAAGTTAATGAAGAGATAGCAAATAGCAGGTCTATCCATGCACTTTTGAGAGTTGTGTATCTAGAACAACAAAAAATTATGTGACTCAGTGACACTATCTCCTGGAGCACACAGGAGCAAGTTCTACTGGAGTAGGGGATTCGTTCTCTCCTGCCTCTAACTATTGCCATCGCAAAGAGATTAAAATGGATAAGGGTTGCCACTCTCCTTATCTTTGGGTCACAGATCCAAAGAAAATATTTTTCAAGTGAGCAGGAGACTTTCAGCCGAGCATACAAAGGGACGATCTTAGTTGCCTGTATCCTTGACAGCTCATGATTAACGGCACGGTCTTGCACTCTCTGACGAATCATCTGGTTTTAGAATAATTAATAGCAGTTAGGGTTCTGGGGCTGTCATTCCGCTCATGGGGAGCTGTCATTCCACCGCATCAAGTAACAGCCACTCCAGCTCCAGCACCCACCCTCAGGGTTCTGGGACTGTCATTCCACTCACAGAGAGTGGTCGTTCCACTTCATCAAGTAACCGCCACTCCATCCCCAGGACCCACCAGCAGGGTTCTGGGGCCTACNGTCGTTCCACTTCATCAAGTAACCGCCACTCCATCCCCAGGACCCACCAGCAGGGTTCTGGGGCCTATGTTCCAGACAGGGAGGGCTGTCCATCCACGTCATCCAGAAGCTGCCACTCTGGTCCCAAGACCCACTATCAGGGTTCTAGGACCGTCATTCTGCTCATAGAGAGCCGTCATTCCACCAGATCAAGTAACAGCCACTCCAGCCCCAGTATCCACCATCAGGGTTCTGGGGCCTACATTCCAGGAAGGGAGGGCTGTCCATCCATGTCATCCAGAAGCAGCCACTCCAGTCCCAGGACCCACTCTCAGGGTCCTGGGGTCATCATTCTGCTCACAGAGAGCCGTCATTCCACTGCATCAAGTAACAGCCACTCAAGCCCCAGGACCCACCCTCAGGGTTCTGAGGCCTACATTCCAGGTAGGGAGGGCTGTTCATCCACATCATCCAGAAGCTTCCACTTCAGCCCCCGGATCCACCATCAGGGTTCTGGGGCCTACATTACAGTCAAGGGGAGCCATCATTCCACTGCATCAAGAAACAGCCACTCCAGCCCCAGGACCCACCATCAGGGTTTTGGGGCCTACATTATAGGCAAGGAGGACTGTCAATCCACATCATCCAAAAGCAATATGGGTGCTGCTGCTGCTCAGCCTGCTGCTACTACTGCTGCTACTACTGCTAGGGCTGTGGGCAGGAATAAACCCCGCCAGCTGAAAGGGGTGGCTGCTTCCACTCTTATCATCCCCAGGGTGGTCCTGCTGCTGCTGCCACACACTCTCCAGAGCCCTCCCTATCTGCCTGATGGATCCTCACCACCAGAAGTTATAGAGCGGTGTCTGGCATGCCACGCTGCCCTTGACCCTGGGGTCCAGCATAGTTGCCTGCTGACACATATTCTTCCCACTGCAGGAGCTCATCAAACCATGCCTTCAGCCCTGCCTTCAGCTGCCATACCTCAGCTGCCAGCTTCTTGTCCTGAGGGCCACAATCCTACCCCTGAAGAATCCCCTCCAGCCTCCTTAGGAGAATCTGCACCAGAGGGGTCACCTGGCTGATGTTGGCCGTGGAGGAGCTGATGGTCTCCATCAAGGCCAGGAACGGTCTCAGCACAAAGACAGTGTGAGCCAGGATATCCTATTCCACCCCATAGAACCCTGGAGGTGCCCCGCTGTCTGACACCAGTTGAACCTGATGCAAGGCGGCTTTCTGCTCAAGAAGCCGCTCAAATATCAGGAACATGGAGGAATTCCATTGGGTGGACACATCCTGCACCAGCTGGTGCACTGGGGAGCCTTGTTCAGCCTGCTTCACCCAGAGGAGGTCGCTGCCCATCACACCACCCTGAGTCAGGCAGCCACCAATGCCTGGCAGTCTGCAACACCTGGACAAGCAGGGGTGTCAGCCACTGAGTCCTGGCTGGGGCTCTGCTGCTACTCGGTCAATACCTGGCAGCCTGCAACACCCGGCTGTGATGGTGACTAGAACTGGAGAACAGAGCATAGAGCGAGCAGAACCAGGTTAATGAAACCGGCCAGCTTCCTCCTCCATTCAGTCATGGAGTTAAGGGTGTCTTCCCCAATCCTCTTCTCCCCTAAGCCCAGAGCATCCCTGACCACCAGGTGAAGAGATTCTGGTGAAGCCCCCCCGTGGACTGCCCTCAATATGTTGGCTGTGTTGTGTGTCACCACGCACCCCTTGGTAAAGGGTGCACCTGGCATGACCCACTCCCTCACCATGGTGGTCAGGGGTGCCTCAATGTTCTGAGAAATGTGGGGGCTGTAGCATCCATTACTTCTGCCTGAAGCAGGGCCCACCTATACCCTGTTTCAGGACCCCTCCTGCCACTCCCAAATGCTGCCTCCAGGTCCTGCTACCAGTGCATTGTCACTACCAGGTAGGCATACTGCAAATTCCTACTCGACCACAGGTCAGTGGTGATGTGGATGGTGGCATCCCCCAGGCCCTGCCAGCTGCTCCCTCACCCGCTTCTTTAAAGCCCGGTACAGGGCTGGCACCACCTGCTGACTCAGGGTGGTGCTGGCAGGCCTCCAGTTCTGCTCACTCTATGCTGTGTTCTCCAGTTCTAGTCACCATCACAGTTGGGCATTGCAGGCTGCCAGGCATTGACTGAGTAGCAGCAGAGGCCCATCCAGGACTCGGTGGCTGCCACCCCTGCTTGTCCAGGTGTTGCAGACTGCCAGGCATCGGTGGCTGCCTGACTCAGGGTGGTGTGCAAGGGCAGCTTAAACTGGGGGGCCAGGAAGCCAATCAGGCACCTAAACCCCATATCCCCAACCAACAAGAAGGGCTGGCCATCGAGCACAATCATTTTCCCCAGCATGCACGTGGCTTTCAGTTGAACGTCACGCCGCCCAACACATCCTTCAGCTGCCGATGGACTTGGCTGCTGCCCCCACCACAACTCCTCCATGGTGCATTGACACTTCTGGGCCTCAACTGGCTGCTTCTGCTGAACCACTGAAAGCGCTGATGGGAGGGGCACAACATGGTGGCGACACAGCTCTTGGAGGGACGTGTGACTGGCCCTGTCCAAAGTGGCTACGGGTCTGTTGTCCTGCCCACCAANACCGCACCGCCTGAGACTGGGGGTCAAGTTGTTGGAGCAGTTGCTTTTCATCAAGGTGTCTATCTGCTGCTGCTGCCGCTGCTGCCATAGGTTCTACTAACGGGCAATACAATGTCTTCCACTGCTCCGCAAATGCTTGGCAGTCTGAAATACCCAGACAAGTAGGGGTGCCAGACCAGCCACCAAGCCCCAAGCTTTCCCAGTCTTTGCTGCTCCTGCTGCCACTGGGTCTCAGACGGCCAGCCATTGTGCCACGGGCACCCCTGGGGGCCAAGCACCAAGCCTGACTGCCCGGGCAAGTCGGGGTGCCAAGCACCAAGCCTTCCCGGTCTCTGCTGCTGCTACTGTGTCTCTGATGGCCTGCCATGCCCTACAGACCCCCCTGGAACACCCCAAGCCTCTGCCAGTGCAGAAATTTCTGAACGTTCGGTGGGACCGAACTCTGTGGGACCAAACCCATGAATCCAAACTTAGTTTTCAGGCCAAACAACCAAACATCCAAACCCCATTCTGTTCACACATCCCTATTGCTAACTGAAGCTTAATCCTGACAAGACAGAAGTGATGCTGGTGGGAGGAGTTGGTGATCTGGGAAAGGAGTACCTCCCACTATTGGGGGTATTCACCCTCCTTTAACTTCATCTGTGCAGAGTCTGGGTGTGCTCCTGAATTTGTAGCTGCTCCTGGACCTCCAGGTGTAGGCTGCGACCAGGGACACCTTTTGCCAATTACATCTGGTGAAGAGACTCCACCCATATGTCTCAGATGGTGACCTTGCCACAGTTATTAGTGCATTCATCACCTCAAGACTAGACTACTAGTTTTAAAAAGGGATCCAGAGATGATCCTGGAAACTACAGACCAGTAAGCTTGACATCTGTGCCGGGCTTAATGGGGAAAAGTCAACATGGATTTAGTAAAGGTAAGTCATGCCTCACTAATCTGTTGAAATTCTTTCAGTGCTGGGGAGGAACCTGTTCTCGTGGTCCATGTTGGTACCAATGACATAGGTAGATGTAGGACAGAGGTTCTGAAGGCCAAATTTAGGTTTCTAGGTAGTAGACTCAAGCCCAGAACCTCCAGGGTAGCATTTTCAGAAGTGCTACCTGTTCCAGAGGCAGGCGGAGCTCCAGCGTCTCAATGCGTGGATGAGACAATGGTGCAAAGAGGAAGGCTTTAGATTTATCAGGAACTGGGCAGCCTTCTGTGGAGGGAAGAGCCTATACAGAAGGGATGGGCTCCACCTTAACCAGAATGGAACCCGATTGCTGGCAGTAAAAATTAAAAATGTGATAGAGCAGTTTTTAAACTAGAACCTGGGGGGAAGCCAATAGGCACTGTGGAGTGCACAGTTCAGACAGTGGCATCTATGCAGGATGATGTTAACTTAGGGAATTTAGAGTTGCTTAAGACTGAGGAAGGGATAAAAATTAAGGGACTTCAGGTGGAATTCGCTGG
>QEPC01000889.1:267045-292516 GCA_003113815.1 Sphenodon punctatus
GAGAGGGGTACAAAACTGAAATGAAACCTAAATCAAGCTAATCCTGCTCAACTTTCCCCAGAAGGCCTAGTGAAGCGTTGAAGGCACAAGCCAGTGCTGAAGACGGACCCGTGCCCCACTGCTGCCCCCGCCGCCACCCACAGCACCAGTAAAAGGCTATGCGGGGAGGGGTGTAAAGACTGCCACAGTGCCGGTTTTTTTAAAAAATCCAGGGTGGGCTGGCAGGGTGGGGGGGGTGTCCCCCCTTCCACCCGCGCAGCCTGGGAGGGGGAGGGAGGAGGCTTGGGTTTTTTTTAAAATTGATTTCAATGAGGACACTTCCCCATTGAAATCAATGGAAAAAAACTAGTACCAGCAAATCGATTTTACCGATAAAACCGATTTTTTGGAAACCTGTAACCGGTAAAATTGATACCTGGTCTTTTCAGTTTGGTCTCACCCTACTCTCCACCCCTGGTGCCTGGAAGTCTGCTCCTCAGCTGACTACCCCTCCCTGTCACATTTTGCCTTAAAGTGACATGTTTTTGCCACCGGAACAAATCCAAACACGATCAGAACTGACCGAACTGTTCGGTCTTTTTGGAGTTCGGAATCAGCTTCAGTTCAAATTTGGGATTGTGTTTGATTGTTCGAACAGGCCTAGTTCAGGTCGAACTTCGAACTTCCAAACCATGTTCGTCCATCTCTAATATCCACCCAGGATGTTACTTGGTCCAATAAAATTGAAGTAATTTTAACCAATAAGAAGGGTAAATTCAATACATACATTGATGGAATTAACCAACATTACTACAATTCTGCGGTTATTCATGTTTGGAACAAAAAAGATATTTTAATGTGCTGGACCGCAAAACCCATCCCACCCCCTGTAACCAACCCACCAAGATGCCTGTCCTTCTCTCTCACCCCCTGCCATCCCTTTTCTCGTCCCTCCCCATACCCTCTCACCTGCTCCTTCCACTACTTTTCCCTCCTCTCCTTCTGCCTCCCACTAAGCCTTTCATCTCTCTCCATCATCCCCACACCTCCTCCTCCCCCCACCACTTCTTTCCCCCTGCCCCTCTGACCCAGTGCCCATCTCCCACTGATCCCAGAACCCCCCTTCCCCTAATCTTATCCCCATTCCCTGTCTCCCCCATGATCAACTCCCATGCTCCTGTTCCCTCTGGAACTGTTGCTCCTCTGCTAATAAAGCCCCCTATATCCATGATTTTTCTTCTCTCGCTCCCTTCACCTTCTCACCCTTACTGAAAGCTGGATCTCCCCAATTGACTCTGTCACCCCTGCCACCCTCTACTATGGAGGTCTCTCCTTCTCCCACCAGCCCCGCTCTGAAGGCCGGGGTGGTGGTGTAGGCCTCCTCCTCGCCTCTTCCTGCCAGTTTCAACCCCTCCCCTCCTCTCTCCTTCCCCTCCTTTGAGGCTCACTTTGTCTGCCTCTCCTCTCCTCTCCACCTCTGTGTTACTGTCATCTACCGCCCCCTCTGCTCCCTCTCCTCCTTTCTCTTCAAGCTCCAGTCCTGGTTTACCCTATTCCTCTCTGACGACAACCCCACACTCATCCTTGGTGACTTCAATATCCATGTTGATGTACCCTCCCAGCCTTACATCGCTCACTTCCTCTCCTTAGCCTCCTCCTTTAATCTCCACCTCTGGACTTGCTCCCCCACCCACACAGATGGTCACTCTCTTGATTTCGTGTTGTCTAGGAACTGCTCTGTCTACAATCTCGACTTTGAATCCCATCCCATCTCTGATCATTTCCTTGCTTCCTTAAACCTCTCCCATTGCTCCCCCTCCTCTTCCCCATTGCCCCATCCCTTCTGTGATGTGCAGGCCATTGTGCCCCAGGTCTTTGCCTCCTCCCTCTCTCCTCTTCTCCCCTCAGTCCTCTCCTCCACCTCCCCTGATTCTGCCTTCTCCACCTTCAACTCCTCTCTCACTTCCACCCTCGACTCCCTTGCCCCCTCTCCTCCTTCCACCCAGCTTGCTCCCATAACCATCACCCTTCGCTCACTCCCACCATTAGCCTTCTCCGCTCCTGAATCCGGGCTGCTGAACATCTCTGGCGTAAATCCCACTGCTACGCCAACTTCCACCACTTCAAATTCTGCCTCTCATCTCTCAACTCTGCTATCTCCCTCGCTAGGCAGCAGTACTATGCCTCCCATATTGAGTCCTGCTCCCTGGACCCTTGCTGCCTCTTTTCCACCTTTGACTCCCTTCTCAACCCCCCCCCCGTCCTCCTCCTCCCTCTTCTCTCTCCGCTCTGGATATTGCTCTCTTCTTCACTTCTAAGATTGACAAGATCCGCCTGGATATTGCCTCCAAGTCCTCACCCCCTACTATTCCCCCCTCCTCCTCCCCCCTCTCTCCTGTCCTCCTCCCCCCCACCTCCCTTGAAGAAATCTCCTCCCTGATGTCATCCTCCAACCCCTCCACTTGCCCCCTGGACTCCATTCCTTCCCACCTCCTGACCTGCATTGCCTCCACCATCACCCCTCCCCTCCTGCACATCATCGACCTCTCCCTCTCTACCGGCTCCAGCCCCTCTGCCTTTAAACAAGCCACTGTTTCCCCCATACTTCAAAAGTCCACTCTGAATCCTTCTGAACCCTCTAATTTCCATCCTGTCTCACTTCTCCCTTTTGCTTCCAAACTCCTTGAACAGGTTGTCTACTCCTATTGCATCGACTTCCTCTCCACCAACTCCTCCCTTGACCCCCTCCAATCTGGCTTCCACCACCTTCAATCCACTGAAACCAGTCTTGCTAAGATCACCAATGATCTTGTGGCTAAATCCAACTGTCTACTCTATTCGTGTCCTCCTTGATCTCTCTGCTGCCTTCAACACTGTTGACCACTTGCTCCTGCTTGAATCGCTCCACTCCCTTGGATTCCGGGACTCTGTCCTTGACTAGTTCTCCTCCTACCTTTCTGACCACTCCTTCTGACCACTCCTCTTCTCTATCTACACCCAATCTCTAGGCAAACTCATTGCCTCCCACAGTTTCCAATACCACCTGTCAACTCTATCTCTCCACTCCGTCCCTCTCCCCCTCTGTTCAAGCTTGTCTCTCCGATATCTCCGCCTGGATGTCTCAACGCCAACTCAAACTGAACATGGCGAAAGCTGAACTCCTGATCTTCCCTCCTAGTCCTTCCTCTCCCTCTTCCCTGTCACTTGCCATTTGCAGAGGCTTGTTAAAACGCCAGCCCCAGAAGGAAGTTGGGCTGATGCAGTAATCCTACTTGAAAACTTCTTAAGCAGTGGAACTACTCTCCTGCTTCTTAAAAGACTAAAAACTACAGCTCTTTATGACTCCTAGAACTTGGGGAGGAACTTGGGGAGGAAGATTGTTCTTTTGAATAACATTATACAGAACCCCTGAAGAAGCTGCAGTGGCAGCGAAACGATCGTTGGGACTTTCATACCTTGCTGCCCTCCTGCCTTTGGACATTTGGGTTTGAGTTTGTGGTGAATCCATTTGGGAACTTTGAGTGCTTGCAGTTTTCAACTCCTTTTTCCTGGATGGTTTCTTGTTTTTTCCCTGTTATATTACATTGTCTCATTTGCACTGATACATAAATGTACTTTTAGTTTGAACTCCCTTGAAGTATTTGCTTTTGTGATGTATGCTATTTTCTGGCCTCTGTTTGGAATGGTAATTATTCATTATTAGTGCTTCTCCCTCCACAACATTGCCAAGATCCACCCTTTTCTGTCTGTCTCCTCTGCCAAAACTCTCGTCCACGCCCTAGTCATCTCATGCCTCGACTATTGTAACCTCCTCCTCGCTGGCCTTCCCCGCTCTCACCTTGCTTCCCTCATCTCTGTTCAAAACTCTGCTGCCAGGATCATCCACCTAGCCCGTCGCTTTGACCACATGCAGCCTCTCCTCTCCTCTCTCCACTGGCTCCCTCTTCCTGAGCGTATTCGCACAAGCTCCTCATCTTCCCCTACAAAGCCCTTCACAATCTCGCTCCCCGCCCTGATCTCCCTCCGAACCCCTGCTCGAGCACTCCACTCCTCTTCCATCCCCTCCCTCACCTTCCCAAGCCTCCCCTGCTCCCCCAACCACCTTTGTCCCTTCTCCCTCACTGTCCCACACACCTGGAACTCCCTCCCTGTCCACATTCAAATCCCTCCTCAAAACCCACCTCTTCCGCTCTGCCCTTCCTAACTCCTGCTAAGCATCCCCACCCAGGTTTATCCCCCACCTGTTATCTGCAAACTCCCAACTTACTGAAACCAAGCAAAGAATGTGTAACTGAGCTTTTGCATCCTCATGAATGGTGCATCCCTTGTCTCTCCCTCTGTTCCCCCTTCCCTGTCTCTCCTCCCCCTGCCTTTAGATTGTAAGCCCTCAAGTAGGGACTGTGTCTATTTTATTCTTTGTAAAGTGCTGGGTACATTGCTAGCACTGTATAAATACGACTACTACTACTACTGATTAATAATAATAATAATAATAATAATAATAATAATAATAATAATAATAATAGTCAGATGGTACCAGGTTCTCTAATTTTGTTACTCTGCTTCTTCTAACATTTCCATCTCATTTCTATTGCAACCTTACTCTTAATCTACTACAGAATTTCAATTTCTTCAACTCTCTTCTCTGCTATTTCTCTACATTTCAACATCCTGTAACTTCTTCAACATACTTCAACAAACTAAAATCTTGAAACTAAATTCTAAATATATAAAACTTGTACTTCAAAGCAAATTAAGTCTCTTATCAAGCAGCTAACATCCTTATAAATCAATCTTAATTAATAATTCTATTTATGTTAATATGTGTAATATAAGTGTAACTATGTGAATAACTGCCTAGGCCTCAAGCCTGAACCTGTCAACTCAAGAGCCTGGACAAGACTTCTCCCAAGAGACAGAGGTCACTGTCGGAGACAGGATGCTGTGCTTGATGGACCATTGTTCTGACCCAGTACGGCACTACTTACATTATTATGAGAACCTGAGTGACCAGAGGGGCTGAACTCCATTAATAGCAGAAGTCCCAATCCCCTCCAAGTTACAGAGCCAGCATACCACCATCTCCTCAGTCTTGTCAGGTTTCAGCTTTCAGGTTTCAAGTGGCCGAAACTCATCCAGTCCTCAACCACAGCCAGGCAGTGGGTAAGCTCCGAGACTGTGCTTGTAGATGTGCTACAATATGAGTTATAATGATACTGTCAGCAGTAAACCCCAAAGCAAGCACCCACACTGAGGTTTTAAAATGTGATGGTGGCCAGCTTTAATGTACTCCCTGGGCCAACATTACTTATGCTTGCACTAACTATATGTTAGCATGGAGTTTATCACAACAGTGGTGGCAGCTAGCCTGGACTGTGACTCGGGGAAGACCCTGAAGTCACAACCCTGGGTAGCCACCACCACAGTTAAGATCCTGCTGCCCAACTGGGAGTAAAGCAGGGTTTCAGGTTTGAAAGCATGCTTTCCTCACCGCAGTACAGAGTGGACAGTGGGCTGAGCACCATAGCAGTCACAATTGGCTGCATGGCCGGCCATCAGGGAAGGGGGTTGGCCACTGGACACAGCCTGGGGGTTGGTGAATGTACATCCTCCCAAATCCCCACCCTCCCTTGCAAGGCACCTGTTATTTTAATTTCGGGGCCTGGCTGGATCCCGGTGACGATACTGGCCCCACTACAGACCGAGTAAGTCTATGGCGGCGCTTTGGCACCATCATGTTAGAAAATACTCACTGTCATACACACTGTCTCTCACACATGGGCAATTATGTAGCCATCTTGGGTGGCTACTGGAAAGCAACCAGAAAACATCAAAATGGCTAGGCAGTAGATTAAACTTACATTTTCACTTAGATTTACAACTAGAAGTGAAGACTAGTGTCGAAATAAGTAGGGCTTTCTTTTCATAAAAATGATACAGAACACTGAATAACAAACTATTCAATAATAAATAACTGAAATTAAAACAAAACTCTTGTGAACTTTGCAAAGAGTTAGGAGATACAAACTGGAACTCCTGCTAATTTGCAAACATCAAACTTGTGACATTCGTTTTAGCCATAGCTAAGGTCTAGGACGCCTCTGTAAAGGAGATGAAATATCCATAGTTTAACCTTGCAAATCCAGTTCTAACCACTCTTGTCAAAACTTGAGGCTTTACCCTAGCATAGCGGCCATTGTATGCCCAATTATGATTTGTGTTGCTTTAGCAAACCTAGCTCCTAAACATATATAGAACTATATATGACTTTTTTGCCCTAATTGTGAAATTCTGTTCACCTTACTTATGAGGACACTCAATGGCATTGCTTAAGCAAATATAACAAACAAGGTTTTTACAACCCAGTTATCATAAAGACCTTGCTTGGCTTGAGCTTAATTGCCCTTGAATTTAGTTTGTAAACTTGAAATGCCAAATCACTAATCCCATATATTTCAAGATAAGATTTTATGTAGAAAGGCACATAATCTGAACAAGCACAGGGGTCCACCAATACAGTTCTAATAGCAGCACTGGAGCCTATCATTGTAATGACTGATGATGGCACCTGGTTTCCTTAGGTCAAACCCTGTTGGTTTTTTTGCTCAGACTACTGTTCACAAGACTTCATTTTTAACTCCTGAGGAATACACTTAATTAAGATCCTTTGGGGTCACTGGGTAATTTGGATTGTGACTGGCCTTTTGGCCCACCATGCTGAACCCTGGACCGGGATCAATCTCAGATCCTGGTCCATGATCAGAGCGGCTGTCTTTAGACGTGCCGGCCTGATTGCATAGGGGAATCGGGGAGGGGGTGGGACTGTATGACGAGTGGCCGCTCAGCCCTCTCCCCCCCACTGCTACAACAGCCACCTGCCCGATCCCGTACCGCGGTCTGGACCATGGCCAGGAATGGGGCAAGGTAACAGATGTTACTTTTGTCCCATTCCTGATCATGGTTAGCTTTGAACCCCTCCAGGAATTCACCATGGTGAACATCTGGTGGGGCTCAAACAGACGTTCACATGATCACAGTCACCACCCTGAATCCACTGTGATTCAAGGTGGTTGACTGTGATCCCGTAACGTCTGAAATTACCCATTGATAAAAATAGCTTTGTCACTTTGTGGATCACTTCTGACTTCATGTTAATACAGCAATGAAACTCAGACTTCAATGATCTCATCTCTTGAACAAGGACTATAGATTTTGCTGGTGTGTGGATAAAGCTTGCAAATAATTTGTATTCTAGCTCTTAACATTAATTTCACTATAGCTTTCTGTAGCTTATTATTTATTTATTTTGGATAGCCTTACATAGTGTTTGGTATAAACCTTAGCCAATACAGCAAAAAAGATGTAATTAATTTATTTAGCCACTCAATTCCCTGTCCTATTAATGGATTTATAGTATTAATGTAATGCTGTGTTTAGTGTTATATTAGATATGTAAACATATTCAGCACATTTTGTTGGTATAAATTTTAATATCTTCAATAAAATACTCTATAATATTCATTATTTATATGCAGGTTTGATAACAAACTGGAGAGAAAATATATCCTTGATTTAGGCCATAATCTAAACAATTTATAAGAGTTCTAAATATTGTATATAGATGAAAATAGTATGATACACTAGCAGCACCCTGCAGTTCTCTTTGAAATTTCTTCTTTTAGAGGAAAAACAGTAAAGGACATATTTTATATTTATCTAGATCATTTTCTATTTTAATTCTGTTATCTGGATTTTTTGTTAGCCCTTCCAACTGTGTCATCTGCAAACTTCATGAGCATACTCTCCACTCCCTCTTTCTAATTGTAAAGGGCATAGAGTGTGAGGTGCCTGGGATGTGGGTGGACAGCAGGGTTGGGGCACAGGATCAGGACTGGAACCAGGACACAGTACCAGGGACCCAAACAGAGGAACAAGGAGGGGAGCAAGGCAAGAGGGGGGACAGAAGAAAGACCAAGTTCAAGGCTGGAGCTAGAGATGCAGAGGAAGTCTGGATCAGAGAACTGAAGAATAAGGCAGAGGGGGAAAGTAACCAGACAAGGGGCCAGGAACTAAAAGCGCATTCCCATGTACAGAAAAATGCTGGTATTTCTAAATGCAGGCAATTTAAAAATGCACTTGCATTTGTTCACACCAGCATTTAATCTGCACATTCAAGCTATTTTAAAGAATACGCCTTTCATGTTCCCACAAGCCCCTCAGATGGGGGCGTGGGGGTGGAGAGGAGGAGGAGTGGCAGTCACAACACCTTGCTTCCTGGGCTCTCGGCTCCTGGAGAGGGGAGAGGGGCAGAGCTGACAGCTAGGAAGTGAGGCGCTGTGTAACTGTTACACAGCGCCTCGCTTGCCTGGCTCTTGGCTCAGCTCCTCTTCCTTCTCCAGGGCCCGAAAGCCCGGGAAACGAGGTGCTGTGTAACTGACATGCAGACACCGACATTCTGACAGGAGGATTTTTGGGAGTCATTTCAAACCCGCACTTGTAAAGGTAGGTTTTGGCCGCTTGTCAATGCACTTAAAAAACAACCGCAAGGACGGTTAAAGAAGCGCATACAGTCTTTCACACTTCATGGGAATATGTGGGGAAAAGAAAAAGGCACCGGTTTACTGTATGTGGGAATGTGCTCTGAGAGTACAGAAATGAGGGAGAGCAAGGTTAGAGTGGGGAGCAAGGAGACACGGCTAGAAAACAAGTCAGGAAACAAAGCGGGACGGGAAGGCTCAGCCCAAGGCAGGAGACAAAACTGGAGAAAGAGAACAACAAGGCCAAGACAAAGAGGAGGGACAGCAGGAACCAGAAGTGAGTGTGTTGCTCCACCCAGCTTTCTGGTGCTTCCAGCAAGTCTTACATGCTAGTTGGCGATCAGGAAACAGGGAGGTGTGCCAGGGCTGGAGAAAGAAGGTGGAGTGTGCCTAAGATAGAGCAGTCAGGCTTCTTGCATTGAGTGGCTGGGCCACCATAGCAGCCACTGTAGTGGTAGATCTATTGGTGTGCCTTCTGGTGGAATCCTCCCTGAGCGGTGCCATGGCCCCAAGGACTGAATCCAACATTGGGATAAGGGCAGAGCCCCTCTAGTCCTATCATCCTGATGCATATGTGGAAAATTACTTTGGGCAAAAGAAGTATTGCCTGAACACTCTTTCTTGATTTACTCCAGTGATAAATAACAGACAGCTAAAGGTAAATTCCTTATACAAAAAAGCTTTCAGTTACTCATGTTAAAAATAATTATCTCCCCAGTTATTACATCTATTTCCCCAATAGAAGTATTTAACATTGGTTGGGAAAAAGCTCCAGCTATAAGGATTTACTTGCCTAGAGAGAATTCTGTTTCCTAGTCATACTTTTGTTTGCCTGCAACAACTTTTACAACCTGTCAGAAGCATCAAACGCATAGTGATGAACCCTTTTTAAGTGAGCACCACTGTCAACAACTCCCTTTTCTAGAAGTGCAAGTTTCTTCAAGTAGAATTTAGAGTACTATAAAGTACAACTGAAACTCGGTCTTCTGAAAACTTCGGAATTCACCAAAGATTCCAGTCTTTGGTTTGAAATTTCTGGGTTCTGAAGTTCCGAGGACCAAGGCTGTTCCCCAGAAAACTTTGGAAGCCACTGCGTGCAAGGCTGGAGTTGAGCTTCTGGAAATGAAACTTGGTGCCGTGTTTGGTAGGAGTAGGGTATGGGAGGGGACAGTTGAGTGATGGTAAGCCAGATGGCCAATTTTGATTGGCCTGCTGGGCAAAATAAAAGTTGCTAGAAAGCCATTTTTCATTCTGTTTGGTGAATTTGGCTGTGTGCCATGCTGCTGATTTGCAAGTAATTGGCTAGTGGGGAGGGGTGCCTGGCCTAGTATGGCATAGCATGGTTTGACCTGGCCTGTCCATAGGGCCAATGCTGGAGGGTGGGGGTTACGTTTTCCACCATGCCTTGGTTTTTTGTTTTTTTTTAAATATAATTGGGTGCCACATTGCTGCTGCCTGCTGCTTGGTTTGCAGCACCATGAGGCAGAGGGATCTCTCTGCCTGGTTCCACTTCTATTTGCCTGGGCTGTTCAAGTTATCAGCACCACACACCACACCAATCAATGCCATGCCTTTTAAAAAAAATAAGTTTGTGCCACTGCTGTTCACACTGTTTGGCACCATGAGGGAGAGGGATCTCTCTACCTAGCTCCACTTCCCTTTGCCTGGGCTGTTCAAGCTACCAGCACCACATACCACACCAGTGCCATGTCGTTTTAAAAAATATGCATGTGCCAGAGCTGATAGCAGCATTGCTTGGCAACACGAGGCCATCTCTGTGTGGCTCCCCTTGTCTGGGCTGCTCAAGTTTCCAGCACCACACCAATCATACCATGCCATGCCTTTTAAAAAAATAAGTGGGTGCCCCTGGGGTGTGCGTATGAATGTCTGGTTTCTATCGCGTGGGTGTTATAGTAATTATGTCTTCTGAACTATCTGGCTATTGATGGGATTTCTCCATGCCGTGGCACACTGTTTTGTAGGGTTGTGTTGATGTCTTCTTTCTTACCAAGTCTATGGCACAGCACATTGCAGAGCCTAATTGTAAAGTGTAACTGTTAGGTGTGTGCGTGTCATTTTCATTATTATAATAATGATAATGAAAATTGTTGTTTTCATTATAGTTATTGCAATAACAAAAACAACAAATAATAATGAAAATAGAAAGAAAAACGACTTTTTTAAAAAAATAAACTGAAAAAAACAAAAAACATATTTCCAGCTATAACGTTTTTGATTCTTATTCAATTCTGATAAAACTTGGGGAGTTTGTACCCCCAACTGAGGGCATTATGTGTACCGCATTTTGAAAAGGTTAGTTAAAGGGAACCCATTTTAGAAGCAATTGAATGTTGTGATTTTAAGAAAAGCTCCACACACATTCTTGGCTACAACTTCTTTATCTTCCATCCAATTTTCAAACAGCCTGGGAATATTATGTCCCTCCACAAGTTTAACACTGCTGACAATTTTCAGAAAGAGTGGCTAAAGAGTCCTGATGGTATAAGACATTAACTTTAAAATACATTTCCAGCTGTACCATTTTTATATTCCATTTTCTTTACAGGACATTTGGCAGAAATGTATCACATACCTTTCCTGTCATCTCTAACAAACTACCGGACAATTTGATATAGGGATACAATTCTATAAGCAATTGAGGTTGTCCTCTTGAAGACCATTATTCAGATAAATAGCAGCACATGCAGTGCCAGTCAGAGGCAGGCACCTGCCATGACAGGGGGAGGCAGGCTGTAGGAGGGAGGATGGGGAGACTCAACAGACTAGCAGAAACATTCACTGGCCAATTACTGCATGCTTTCAGCTTTACAGGACCAATTGGTAGTGGCTTTGAGGTGAGCATAGGTGTCAGCCCTGAGGCGGGCATAGAAGGGACATAAGTGTGACTTTGGGGATAGCATCCCAGCAATCAGGAGACATATTTTACACATCCAGGCTGGCCAATTATCATCACAATCATATCCTGCAGCACTGTGAGAATCTCCATTGGCTCTTTCCTAAACAGATGCTTCTGACTTCCCAGTAACAAGTGAGGGAGAGATATTGGGATGGTCACAGCACAGACTGAGACTATTTAGTTGACATTTATGCTGGGCAGTTGGCATCACAAACTGATCTTATACCACAGTGACATGTAGGAGAATCCCTGGCATAAGCTCCTTCTCTGAATATGCTGTGCAGGCATATAAAATTAGAACCCTTCACAACATATTTCTGATATTTGGCATAGATGATCGTGAAAGTGTGATATACAGCCCTGCCAAATTTCATGTACACTGGTTTGACTACAAAGATTTTATAGTCAGACATACATTTATAAGTTAATTGCTTATACCGGAGGCACTGCGGAGAGACGGGTTGTGTAGGCTGAGCCGCTGCCCAGCCAATTTTCTTTGAAAGACTTCCCTGTGTGTCGGGACTCAGCAGGGATGCCAGGGAGCGGAGGCGGGGCTTCCTAGCCTTCTAGGAAATAAGAACTCACGGTGAACTGTAAGCGCGAGCCACGAGCGCGAGTCAAAGGGTGAGAGTTTAAGGGTTGTATCCCTTGGGAGTCACCCTTTGGAGTTGCCCTGGAGCGGAGTGGTCAGTTGCTCTGCAAAGTGGCTTAGTGGCATAAGTAAGGCTGGGGTTTGTATTGTTGATTTATTTAGGGAAAAGCTCTTGCAGACATGTTATCTCAGAAACGTACCCTCATAGATGCTGCGTTACTTTCTCCTTCTGAAAGTAAGTTATATAAACAACGAAAAATTGATAAGTATCTTACCTCAGATCCCCCAATTGAGACAGCCAGAAAGGGATTATTTCATATCTCCCCCCAAAAAGTGCACTCTTCTCCAGTACTGGTACAGAATGTTACAATATTGGCGGGAGGGGATGACGTTATTCCAGTTTCTCCTGGCCCTAATGTGATAGATGTAATGGCTGTGCTTGGGAATTATGTTCAACAGATTGAAACTGTCAATTATACTTCATATTTGGCTAATCACATCTTGCTGACAGCCCAAACAGTTTCCCATTTGCTGGAGAAACTACACCATCAAAGCAGGAAGATAGATGACCTTGCTAATGCCGTTAAGGCTATAACTGTTAAAAAGCCTGAGCCGGTAGTAAAGCATGTAAGTGGTGTCAAATTGGGGGTTTCTACCCCAATAAAAGAGATGCCACGATAAAGAAGGACCTTGTGCAACCAGGGCGGATTCTCGTATCAGAGAATTTTGGTTTGCTGAGACATCTTCCTTCTAAGGTTATTTTCTCAGTTTTACCTCTCCCATCTGGTGATTTACCCATGTGGTCTAATGCATTGGAAATTGCTGAACATTTACGAGTGATCACAAGGTTACCGGTAACCCGCAGAATTATAAGGTCGATTTCTCACATTAGTGATGTGAATAATCGTTGGGTCTTAATTGTTGAATTTATTACAAATATGTGGGTAACTCGTCTATTTGAGTGTGAGCAACTGTTAAATAGCTGTGCAGTATATCTTTCACTAGTTTTTGATAAGGAAGTTACAATTCCTATACAGAATGAGATTTCTGGCCCATCCTCTGGTGTTTTACATAATAGTGACCAACATAAAGCTGAAGGGGAAAAAGTAATAAATCAGGAGATGCAGGAAGTTCCTTTAGATAATCTGATTAATCTGGAAGCAATGGAAGTAGGCCCAGGTGAGAGTATGAAGAATGAGGAACCCCTACATTCCACAAGGCAGATTAAGTGTGATGCTCAATTAAACCAGCAACCACTAAAACAGAATACTTTTGTTGATCGGTTAATGGGCCTTTATTAACAAGTGGAAGGTGGGAAACTGGCATCTAGTCATGGTTTATCGGGCAAAAATACACTAAGGGGGAAAAGCCCCCGTGAAGGGCGGGTTAGGGTACCCTCGGTATTGAGTATGGGGCACTCGGAGGGGGATAGCACGTCCATGCTGGGAACTCTCTTTTGTGATCCAGATATTTTGGTCAGGGATCCTAGACAAGCGATGAAAACAGATTTTGTTGGTAATGATCATCTGAATATGCATAGGAAGACTGTAGGAGGGGCTGTGTTTTTTAATTCTGATGGGCAGTGCCAATGCCCAGAATTGCCCCAAATGGTAGAGGATATAGGGTGTCAAAATGTGGAAGTACTAGAATCGGTTCAATCTATATGCCAAAATAAGGCAATGTTTAGTGGGAAAATGGGCAAGCAGGTATAGGTTTACCAAAGGAACTTTGACGTGATGCACACTGTACCCCACTTTCAGAGAAACCCTCCCGCAAAAGGATAGGGTCATGGTCAGGAACATAGCTGGCTGGACAAATAAAATTTTGGACCCTGACTTTATTAATCATTTAAGAACATATGACATAATTTGCCTTCAGGAACACTGGCTCGCAGATGATGTACAGTTTTGTTTGAAGGGCTATCAGAGTTGGTTTCTTCCAGGAAGGCGGTCCCATGTTAGAGGCCACCTCACTGGTGGTTTAGGGATTTTTGTCACCTATAAACTGCAGGCTGATATTAGGCTAGTGGGAGTGTATGAGAATAATGCTATTCTGTTGAATTGTTATATCCCAGGGATGGATTCCTTGTTTCTATTAGTAAATGTTTATTTGCCACCTTTTAGATCTAAAGGGGACCTATGGCCACAGTTTAAAAAATGTTTGGCTTTAAAGAAAGAGGAATGCAGGAATTTAGACCTGTTTATATAGATTGGGCCCTTCAAATTTGTTTTTATGGAAGGATCTGCATCAAGCTCCTTACTTCTAAAGAGGACTGGAATGAATGCCGGATTTCCAGGGACCAGAAAGTTAATAGGGAAGGGAAATTACTTTTTGAATTCATTTTGGAAAATGAATTATATATTTTGAATAGTAATTACCATGGTGATATCCCTGGGGAGATAACCTTCCCCTTTCTAAATGGAGGTAGCACGATAGATTATGCTTTGGTCTCTCCTTCCTTACTGAAGTTTATTGAAATTTTTGTGATTGGAGATAGAATGGAGAGTGACCACTTTCCTATCTGCGTGGTACTGAATGATATTGTAAGTTGCTCCACTGACGTGTTACTGTCCCCAACGGATTTGAACTTAGAGGTGGGAATTGTTCGTCGGCATTGGTCCAAAATTCCTCTTGCAGAAGTAATTGATGTTCTGACTTCACTGCGAGCAAAGAACCTGCGGGCTTGTCTTGAAATGTCTTTAGATTTGGATACTGCGGTCTCAGCTATAGAAGAGCTATTTATGTTGTTAAAACCAATTTGCTCAAAAACACCTTCATTAAGGAGAAATAGGGGGGTTGTGAGTGATTGGTGGGATACAGATTGTGCAAAACATCGAGCGGAGTTCGCAGACGGTCACGAACCCTTAAGGCAAATTATAATAGAACTAGTTTGGATCAATATAGGGTTAAATATCGTACCTATAAGCTTTTGTTGAAAGAGAAAAGGAGGGGTTTTTTTGTTAAAAAATGGAACCCAATGCTTGTAGCTCTGAAAAAGCACGATGAGAGAGCATTTTGGAAAATGTTAAATGGGCCCCTGATGGCCCACGATTGCAGATGGTCCCAAGGATAAGTAGTGATAAATGGGAACAACATTTTGGAGAGATCTTTAGTGCCTCGGTCCCCTTTGAAAACTCCACTGATGAGGGAACTTCTGCTCTCCCGGAGTGGGATCCAGTAAATGAGCTGGAGGTCCTTGAGGCGATACAATTGTTGAAAAAGGGTAAGGCCCCAGGGTAAGATTTTATCCCCCCAGAGATATTTACAGTTATGCCGGAATGGTGGCTTAGGGCCCTGGCTAATTTGTTCACAATGATCAATAATGTGGGTTTGGTCCCGCAATCTTGGAAAACAGCAGTAACAGTTCCAATTTTTAAGAAGGGGGATTGGTCTGACACAAAAAACTACCACCCCATTATCCTGCTTCCTATCATTTCAAAACTATATTCCAGGACTTTATTTAAAAAATTACAGCACTGGGTGTATCAAAATCAAATTATTGCACCAGAACAAATAGGTTTTCTCCCTAGCAAGAGCACAGTGGATCACTGTTTTTGTTAGCTCATCTTGTTGAGAAGTACAAAGCAAGGGGCGTGGGTTTATTCTCTGTTTTTGTGGACTTTTCATTCGCATTTGATTTAATCAATCGAGAAAAATTGTGCGAAAAACTGATAAGGTTAAATATAGATAGAAGACTCTTTTAGTTAATCAGATTATTGTACTCCGACACAGGTATGAGGGTCCGCCTCAATAATTTGGGTCATCTCTCAAATAAGATCAATGCCATGAGAGGGGTTAGGCAGGTGTGCCTTTATGTTAATGATCTAATGGTGAACCTGTGGGATGATGGGGAGTATATGGCCCATAAACTTGGACTAAGGAAAATATCCCTAATAATGTATGCGGATGATACAGTTCTGCTGTCCACTTCAGGGTTGGGCCTGAGATGTTTGCTGAAGGATTTCTCAAGGGAATGTAACCTGCAGAACCTAAATATTAATTATAAGAAAACAAAAGTCCTGGTGTTCAAACAGAAGTTTAAGCAGGAAGCCTGGCAAATAGATTCAACATCAATAGAGCAGGTTAAAATTTTTAGTTATCTGGGGGTAGTATTTTCGTATAATGGATCCTGGACTCCATATATTCAGTCATTAAAGAAAAGTATAATAGGATCAGTGGAAGCAATAAACAATTTTTTTGTAACAAAAGGGGGGCAGAGGTTTGAATCAGCGCTAAAGGTCTTTAAGGCAAAGATAATTGCTAAAATAAGGTATGGGGTTCTGCTATGGGATCATTCCTCTACCACGCTAAAAATTTTGGAGCCAGTTTTTCATAATTTTTTGAGAAGGTTAATCCAGGTTCCAAATTCAACACCGGCAGTCTTATTACGACTTGAACTAGGGGTGCTCTCTTTAAAATCTTACCTTTTGGAGACAGCTTTGATGAATCTGTTAAAAATTAGTTACGCGGCTGATGATGATCTTACGAGAATTTGTTTATGGGAAAAACTGAATTGTGGTCGCTGTGGGTCATCTTGGTGGGAAAAGATTAAAAGCAGCTTCGATGAACTTGGTTTGCCCTATCTCTTTTTGAAGGGCTTTCCATATAAAGAGGCCAAATCCCTTGTGAAAACCAGGATAAAAGATATTGATGGGCAAATCTCCAGGGCATTAGTGCCCTCAATAAAATCATCCCCCTGGTATCAGCATTTGATCCCAGAAGGTGAGGGGGCGAGCTATATAAAGGATGACCTGCCCTTCCAGCACAAAAGGACATTTTTTGCCTTACGCTTACAGATCATGCCGTCGGCAGTGCTGGAGGGGAGGTTCCGGGGTGTTCCATATTTGGACAGGATTTGCCCATGCTGTTCCCTAGGTGTTGAGGATCTCACCCATTACCTTTAATATGTCCTTTGTAATCCCATTTGCGTGCTAGGTTATGGAGTAGGGTGAAAATTCCCCTAAACTTAACTGATGGGGGAAAATTAAGTTTTTGCTGGCTGATAGAATCCCACAGCTTACAAAATATCAGCACATTTTGCCCATATAATGGAAATTGTTAGGAAAAGGTAACTGGTTTTGATAGAACAATCCTGAGTCGATATGAATAATAAACCCTGGGCCCTGCCTCTATGTCGACAGGGTGAGTTGTGTAATATACAAGGAATAATAAATTGTGTATTTGAATTTAAGTTTTATTGAAGGTTTGTATTTAAATATCCTTATTTTGTGTTATAATGCTGGTTTGTACATTTTGTGTTGACAATTTGTCATGGCCTAAAGGCCAGTACAATAAAGTTTAATTTTATTTTGCTTATACCATCAGGATCCTTTATCCAATACTTCTGAAATTTGGCTGAGATATTAAATATGGGAAGGGGTATAAACTTGTCAAGTTTACATCTACATTAAATATGAGCCAAAGAAGTTACAGATAAGAATATATATGATGATTTTTTGCAAATTAATATAATTCAACTGCTTATAAAATTGGATTTCTTTATCCAATATTTTTGGAATTTGGTACACTTAATGTACACCTCCATGGGACACTTCCATGGGAGGTATAAGCACTCCATGTGTCAGCCAAATATAATGAAAAACAAAAAGGTTACAGCTGAAAAAGTGTTTTCCATTGAAACCAATGGAAAATGAAAACAAAAGCAAAAACGAAAATGAAAATTTGATATTTATGAAAACAAAAATGACAGATTTAAATAACAAAAATGAAAAAATGAAAACTAAAATGACATGGGCCCCTGGTGCACACCTCTAGTAACTGTAACTGCTACTGCTCTGCCTGCACCATGAAGCCAGACTCGATCTTTCTGCCTGGCTCCACTTCTCCTTGCCTGGTCTGTTTAAGTTACCAGTGCCATAGTACCAATGCCATGCCTTTTTTTCAAATAAGACGGTGCCGTGTGTGTGTGTGTGTGTGTGTGAGAGAGAGAGAGAGAGAGAGAGAGAGAGAGAGAGAGAGAGAATGTCTGGTTTCCTTCTTGTGGGTGTTATAATTTTTTATGCTGGGATGACTGGCTTTTGTGGGATTTCTGCATGCAGTGACATGGTTTTGTGGGGTTGTGTGTTGTCTTCTTTCTTACCAAGGCTGTGGCTGCTGCATGGCACCATAGAGCCTAACTGTAAAGTGTAAGTTAACTGTAACTTCTACTGCTCTGCCAGTTGTTTGACACCATGTAGCCAGAGAGATCTCTCTGCCTGGTTCCACTTCCCCTTGTCTGCTCTGTTCAAGTTACCAGTGCCACAGTACCAATGCAACACCTTTTAAAAAAAATAATAAGAGGGTGCCTCTGTGTGTGTGTGTGTGTGTGTGTGTGTGAGAGAGAGAGAGAGAAAGAGAGAGAGAGAGAATGAATGAATGAATGAATGAATGAATGAATGAATGAATGTCTGGCTTCTTTCTTGTGGGTGTTATAATTTTGTCTGCTGGACTGGCTGGCTTTTGGTGGGATTTCTCCATGCAGTTGCACTGTTTTGTGAGGTTGTTGTATCCTTGAGTGAATGTCCTACTCTTGTTAGCCTGTTTTTCTGTGCACTGCTTGGTTGGCATAAGGATTTTAAAGTGGGCACACTCTCTTCTGATGGTGGGCCCTGCTGTGGGTATACTACTGTTGGCTTTTTTTGGATTTCTGCACGCAGTTGCACTTTTGGGGGATTGTCTTCTTGAGCAATTGTCCCACTCGTGCTAGCCTGCTTTTCTAGGTAGTGCTTTTCTGGGTAGTGTTTTGACTGTGGGTTCAAGAAGTTTGCCAAGATGAGACCAGCCAGGGCAATGGGGGAATGCTTTCTAGTTTCTTTCTGGTTAATATGGTGTGGGCATTGTGTGTGCCCAGCCTTGCATAGGTGGACTGGGCACACACAGTGGAGGGTCTCTTTTGTGGGGGGTGATGTCTGAAGACTTTCTTTGTGTTTGTTATCATTGCTGCTCTGGTTGGTGGCACCTATGGGGCCACGGACCAGAAAAGCTTGTTCAAACTTGGTTGATCAATTTGATTTGCTTTCTAATGCAGTCTTTTGACTTTTCTTTGGTGGGGCACCCCAGTCCAACCTCATCCCACCTCCACCCCCACCCTGACCTTCAAGCCTTGAATGTGTATCATTCATGGGACATGCTTGAGGGCGGGGGGGGGGGGCAAACTTGCTGATGATTACATACCCTTTTAGTTTTAATTACATGGTGGTGTTGGTGTTTTTTTTTGCTGGCTTCTGTTCTGTCTCTCTCACTCTGTCTTTCATCTGGCTGGCAGTCTGGCATGTGCATCAGGCCAAGGAGTGGGACCATTTGTTCTCTCTCTCCCTATGGGGCACCCCAGTGCCACTCAGGTGCCTTGAATCATGTGGTGCACAATGCGTCCAGTCACGGGGGCCAAGGTTTAGCAATATATATGGGATCGGGGTGGTGTTGTGGCATACTACTCTCCTGCCTTGCTTCATGTATAGGGTCGGTGACAATGAGCCTGTCCCTCAGGGAAAGGGAGGAAAGATGCTGATGTTGTTCTTTTTGGCTGTTTGGGTTGGCTTGCATGGGTGCGGCTCTTCTGGCAGGGCAGGGAAGAGCAGAGCAGGAACCATGTGCTAATCCTAGTCATATCTCTATGGTGCACCCCAGGGTAATGCACGCATGCACCCACCTACCATAGAGCTTGGATGTACTGTACTATGCATGGAGGGAGGCAGGGATATGCTGGTCATCATAATATGTTTTGCTTTTGTGGGGGCTTGTGGCAGTACCTGCTTCTGGAAGGGCAAGTAGGACCATGTACACCTATAGGCTATGGGGCTCATCCACCCACCCCAGGGTCACCAGGCCGAGAGTGACCTTGCATGGGAACATGAGGGGGGGGGCATACGTGCAGCAATTCTGGGTTGATTGTGTCTGGGAGTGGGTGCTTGCCTTGGCACATCTGGTTTCTTTTGGATGCTGTTGCCTATTGGTAGGGGCCTGGCTGTGGCACAGGCAAGCTTGTGCTCTGTAGGGGCACGGAGGGGTATTGGGGGGCCATAGGGCATACTGGTGGGGGAAGGAATTGTGTTTCTCAAACTGGCCTTTTAATAATAATAATAATAATAATAATAATAATAATAATAATAATAATAATAATAATAATAATGCACACATTCTGTACAATTTATTTACAGTCCCTTGGAGTTGGAGGACACATGCGTCTTTCATCTTTTATTCAATACGAAGTTGCGAACTAAGTGCAAAGTGGATTGTGTCATTTCAATTTAAACAAACGAAGTATGAAGAAAGTAATCTGGATTATTTGAGATTCCTATGTTAGACAATTTTATTTATTTTTTCATTTATGTAAAAAATTTTATCCTGCCCCTCCTGCCCAAAGGGCAGTCTGGGGCGGCAAACAACAATATAAACAAAAAAACAATAAAACAATTTAAAAACAATTAAAAATTCACATATGCAGGGAAATGAAACCCATCCTACCCCCACCCCATCCTACCCCTACCCTTCGCCAAAGGCCTGGCAGAACAGCCAGGTCTTACATAAATGCAGTTCAAATGTAAGCATATGTTGTTTTCGCTTTTTAGTGGACATATTTATGTGTTTGTCTGGCTATGGCCTTTTGGCTACGTCTTAATAAATTAATTTGAATTTGAATACATAAGAGCCGAAATAGCAGGAGAGTGGGGGACAACCGAGCCTCCTCCTGGAGCGAGTTCCACAGCACAGGGGCAGCCACGAAAAAAGATCAAACATCGGTGGCCACCCACCTCACCATACCCAGGTCAAAAACCAGACTGAAAGGGGTCAAGGAAACCGGTGCGGTCCAGATGTTCCTGGAGCTGCCGTGCCACAGTCCGTTCAATAACCTTCCCGATAAATGGCAGGAGCATCAGCGTCAAAAGATGGTTTCTTGAGCAGGGGCCTAAACACAGCCTTCAACAGGCAGTCAGGCACCCTGCCCTCCCGAAGGGAGGCACTAACCACTGCAGCCAGAAATGGCCCTAATGTCTCCTGGCTGGCTTTCACCAACTAGGACGGGCAAGGATCTTGTTCACAAGTGATGGCACGAACAGATCCCAACAAGGACTCCACATCAGCAGGCGACACCATCTAAAACCAATCCCACAAAACAGGACAGGATGGGGCATCCATAGCCCCAAGATGATCCTCTGCAATAACTGTGGTACAGAAATTGTGGCAGATGTGAGCGATCTTATCTACAAAGTACTCGATAAACCAGTCACAGCGGTCACTGGATTGCTCCAGGTCCAGGTGGAGGCAGGCAGTACTGACCAAGCCTTTAACCACCTGGAAAAGCTCTGCTGGATGTGACTTTGCAGATGCAATAACGGCAGAAAAGAACTGCTTTTAAGGGCAGCAAAGGACTACAGTTTAAAGGCCACCGCCACAGCATAGGCCTGTAAACTGCTCTTATGCTGCGATCGATCATACTTGTCACGAGCAGTTTGTCAGGAAAGAGACTTTTCCTGTCACTTTTTCTTTGACAACCAAATTTATAACATTTACTGGTTTGGAAAAGGAGGAATGAGATTGCCTGACATTCTTCCCAAATTGGACGAGATTAAGAGGAGAAGATCTATTCCACCTCTTTCTGGAATTGTGTTCCACTGTGCTGGAAATGATTTGGGTCAACTCATAGGTGTTGCTTTGTTGCAAGCAGTGAAATCTGACGTGTCCAATATCATAGAATCATTTCAAACTAGATATTGGCAAGATATTGGTCTCTGATTTGATCAAAATACTATATAACAGACACACAAGGAAGATTTGCAGGTTTAGGAAATCGATGAGAAATGTAAAGAGAGCAATCCATGGCATTCTGCATGATAGAGATATGAATACAATTTGGCATAGGGATTTTTCCAGAGATTTGCTTTCACTGTATGACAGAGATGGAGTAAATTTTTCGAGAGCAGGACAGAATCAAAGCATTCTGGAAAACATCTAAATTACGCTCGCTCAGAGAAATACAAAGTTAATGGTTCTTCTAAAAGCTATTCCACCAGTTAATAACTCCCAGAAAGAGAAAGACTTAAAAAAATGTGTTTTCTTTTTCTCCAAACCAGTTGACCTAGTTTTGTGTACTAAATCAAAATCTAAAAATATTCATTTTGTATTCAAGGAGTGCATTGTTGTGTCCTTGTTGTTGCTGCTGTCCTTGTCCTCAGTCAACATAAGCACCTCCACTACTCCCCTCGATGAAGGTCAGTGGACACTGAAGATCATCGTGAGGAGGACCTCTGTCCAGCCAGTGCACATGGCAAATGCAGAAAGTGACCAGTCCACTTGACAGTGAGTGGGGGGTGGGGGTGAATGCGCAGCTAGCACAGTGATGTTTGTGATGATGATACCTATATCAACAGTACACCCCCTGCTGGATTCTGCTTGGACTGTAGGATGGAAGTTTGGAAGAAAGGATGGTGATGTTATGGGGGTGGGGATAGCATCAGGGCTTGTCATAAAAAATGACTGTGAAGGAGGTAGACCAATAGTGAACAGGCCACAGCGAGAGGGCTTTCTTTTATTTAGCCAAACAATATGGAATTACTGAAGTATGGAGGGCAGGAAGGGAGGGCAGGCAGAAAAGATGGAAGAGGGGCAGGAGTCTGAAGTTGAACTTAAGAGAATGATCTTTTTTTCTCTGGGACTTTGAGTAACTAATTGTTTTCCTCTCTTGCTTTATTTTCTAGATTCATCGCGTATCTGCAATTATGTCAGCAAAAGCTCAGAGGGGCAGGAAGAACAAGAAAGCTACTGCTGCTCCTCTCCGTCCTGCTGGCACAAACACGTGTCCCTGGATGAAAGCACCACCAACAGATGAGTGGCTGGTGTTGTCTGGTGCGTTCAGGCCTCACAGTGTTCGCAAAGAAAAGCGACAAACAACCCCGCTCGGAGGAAAGAATGGATTTTTGAACCCTGCAATGTATAACGGAAATTATGCTAGAAATGGAATAAATCCCCCACCTCACACACTAGTGGAACTTCCTGGGATTGTTCCTTCCTGGATCTCTGTTCCTGGAAGTTCCCTTGCCCACGCGCTTGCAGCAGCCTAAGTTTCACCATTGAGTCTGGTTCCCAGGTTTCCAGCTCAGGAACCCATGCTTTCGACTTTGGGTGAAATTCTAGCCTGAACCCTGCAAGCTATTACTTTAGGTACCCTTTTCTTTTGACACTGGCTATCCAATTTCTCTGGGGTTTCTTGACCTGCCCAGATTTGCAGTAGCTCCCGCTCCATGGTTTTTGTTTGTTCCCAAACACCATCTCTTGAGGCCTTTAAGACTACTATTTCTGCCTTCACTTCTTCAAGTTACTTTTTCAAATTCCTGTTCTCCCTAAACAAATTTTCTTGGGGATCCTGCAGACTCTCTGTCCTCTCATCATTTAGCCATGTGAGAGTGACTGTCCTACCCAAAGTCCTACCTACCTACTGTCCTACCCAAAGTCTGGAACAAGTTTGGTTTCCCTTTCATACTTAAAAAAACCAAACACACACCCCCCCAACTTGGGGAGTTCTTAACCTATCTAGCTCCTTCCGGAGAGCTTCGTTTACTTTTATATGGGTCTCATTGCTCTGAAGTAGTCCATCTTTACTCTCACCAGTCAGTCCAGTGAGCATAGCATTTTTAAACCATTTTAACAAAACTTTGGGATACACTCAGACCTCCTTCAGATCTGGGGGCAATCCCCTTACACCCTTCTGGTAACCTACTCTTCAGATTCCTACTTCCCTGACAAAGTGGGCTAGGCTGTTTCTTATGAGGGCATCTTCAGTTTACATACTCTGGCTTTTGTCAAGCCCAACATACATTCCGTTCTTGAGAACCTTTGGGGCAGTTTTGTCATACATGCCCCGGGTTGTTATATAACCAACATCTCTTTAGGGGACCCTAATTCTGTGAACACTTACCCCAGAGGTGTGATCCTCCCACACTTGGGAAACCCAGAGTCCATGATCTTCCACTTCTTAGTGAGGGACAAACTCTCCACAAATGTCTGAACTGTAGTGTCCACAATTGTGTCAAGTTTTCATGGAACCATCCCTTGAGGAAATCCAGTACCTCTATTTAGGGAATTGCAGTCTCAATGGTTCCGCTGCTTCCTTCATCAGCTGGGGTGTTTGTGGATGTTGCAGTATTTGTCCAGACCTGACGAGTTGCTCCTGTAGTCTCTGGCAGGGTCTTTCTTGAACTCTTCATTCCTGCACAGTATCCTGACTTTGCAAACACTCACTAGCTCCCAGCAGAGTGTATCCTGCCCTCTAGGCTAGCAGCCTCATGCCCTCTGTCATCCTGCTTTTCCACCATTTCCACCAGGGTCAACCTATTGCTGCACAAATGAGGCCATTGGATACACTTGGGTCTCCATCCTCCCACAGCTGGCTCGACTTATTCAGGGAGCTCACGTGGGTGCAATTCTCCAATCCTTGCACCCAGCTCAATACTCCTCGGTCCTCACCGGCAATAGTCAGGCACTATACCCTCTGACTATGGGTGATTTCAGATGTGAAATCACCCCACACCAGGATCCATTTCAGATCCCAGTGAGGAATCAGTCCATCTGTCCTTTTAGACGTGCCAGCCTGATTCTTACCGGGGATCGAGGAGGGGGAGAGGCTGCGCGGCACAACGTGCGGCCGCACAGCCCCACCCCCACGCTCCCTCGGCTGCCCGGCCGCCCTCTGACAGATGGGCAGGCACAGCGGCCAATCTGGCTGCTGTGCCCGATCATGCAGCATGGTCTGGGCCACGATCTGACCAGCTGAAGGTAACAGACATTAATTTCCACCAATTCCAGATCATGGCCACTGTGACCATGCTTGGGGCCCGATCTCACCACACTTTCGGACCTCCAGGCGGCCAGAGGTCTGAAAGCGTGGTCAAAGAGATTCCCGCCGGGGGTTCATGGGGTGAACATCTGGCGGGAATCTCTTTGGGTTCACTGTGGTTGACCATGGTATCATAACATCTTAAATTACCCTCTGTCTACAGTCTTAATCCTTGGTTACCCCCAGAGCAGTGTCAGGTAGGGATGGGAGAACAGATTGCGGTTCGGGTTCGGCCATTCAGTTTGGCTGCGTTTGGTTCATCTGTTTGGTTAGGCCGTTCGGTTCGTTCGCCGGGTTCGGGTTTGACCATTCAGTTCAGCCATTCAGTTCAGGTTCAGCTGTTTGGAAAATGTTTTTATATGGGAGTTTGGGGGGGGTTAATATGGTTTTTTGGTTTTTTATTTGGTTTTATATGCTTTGTTTTTTTTGTTTTTTTTTGTTTTTATATGGGTTTTTTTAATTAATTTTTTTCTATCTAATATATATATATATACACACTAAATCTAACTGCTATTAACTATTCTAAATGCTATGAACTAAATGGATTATCTAATAAGTACACAGGCCTACTCCTACAAACAGTAAAACTAAATCACTAACGCTATCTCTATCACTAA
>QEPC01000889.1:296678-309123 GCA_003113815.1 Sphenodon punctatus
CTCCTTGTCTTTTAGATTGTAAGCCACAGGTAGGGACCGCAGCTGATTATATGTTCTGTACAGCGCCAGGTCGTTACTGGCGCTTTATAAATGTTTAATAATAATAATAATAATAATATGTGGAGCTCCTCCTCCCCCTTGCAGGGAACGAAACAGCTCTGAATGGACCATTCAGACCCCCTACCCCTACACGGGCCATGAAAATTCCCAGGACCCTCCTGGGGAGTGAAATCGGGGGCTTAAGCACTGCTGGGACCCTACCATTCCTCCCCGCTATGGGGCCAGGGCTCCCAGGAATACTTACAAACCAATCCAGCTATCCATGAGGCAGTGCAGGTGAGAGGTGAGTCCCAGAAGACTGGGTAAAAGCCCCTGAATGTGGCCTTGAAATTGGGGAGAGAGGAAGAGGCACCTGGATGATCCAGGTATATATACCTGATTAGGTCTCCATCCACCAGGTGCATCTCCTCTCCCCCCATCAATTATCTATATAACTATTCTATTCTAATCTAATCTATATGTCTATAATATATATCTATATATAATCTATACTCCCTATCTATATATAATTTACAGGGGGGAAAAGGGCAGGGAAAGGGAGAAGGTAAAATGTAGAGTATGAGGAAGGAAAGGTATTGGTAATACAAGGAGGGCTAGGGAGGATTTTTTATGTGCAAGCACCACAGTTCTGTAAATGCAACCTGACAAGCAGAGCTCTCACAGAAAGGAGAGAAAAAATCTGGCCCTCCCATTATAAAGGGTTGCAGTGCCCTCCCCTAGAACCACCCTGATTGGTTGCTAGAGGCAGCAGACATTGAATAATCACAGAGTGCCATGAGACTGCTGGGGCCTGCTTGCATTGCTTGCGTTGGTCAGTCATACATCCATCAGATACTGCTGAGCTGCTCACCCCTCCCAACACAGACACAGTTCAAGAGTCCAACCTTGTTTAGGGCTCCAAGATGTCTGCTCCCTCCTCCCCTCTCTACATTTTCCCTCCAAAATCCAACTGCCACAGCACTAATTATAACGACAACAATAACAACATTGTCGTCTTTGTTATCGCTGTCGTTATTCTCAATTGTCATTTCATTATTGCAATAACGAAAATGACAAGTTTTGTTATCGTTATTGTAATAATGAAAACGACATGCACACCCTGTGTCTCTCCATATCCCATCCCTCCTCACCTGATCCTTACTTGTTGACTTGAGGTGCATTAGGAAGGTAAAATTTCCACTAATAAGCTTTTAAGTCTGCTGAAACTATTCTACACAATATCTCTGGCTGAATTCTTGAGGTTTTTTGATCATATCGATTGGATTGTGAAGACAGGACACTCAGATTGTTTAAGAATGTGTAGTTTGACTGTAGAATACAGAGTGTTCTGGCTTGATATTTTATCACCAATTATTGATCCTAGCTACAGAATTTATAGAGGTGCATCTTCCAATCTATATATAAATTGATTTACAATTGCTTCTATGGCAGACTAGCAGGTTTCCTCCTGAATTTTTTTTAAAAAGAGTTCTTTTAATCCAATATAAGAGGTAGCAAAATTCCTGAATTATTGTTAATTATTTAGAATTTTGTAATAACATAAAAAGTAAGGACAGATACTTTAACACTGGGGCCAATCCCATGTCCTGAGGATCCTGTATGCTGTTTCCACAGGGCACAATGTGGCTGCAATGGAAGTACGCACGGCTTCCTCATGACTGTGTGCACGCATTGCTTCCACAGGGCATGAGATTGGCCCTGATGGCATTGAGAGTCATTGAGAGTCTCTGTTAACGAATATTTGTAAATGAATATTTGTAAACCAGATTAAATTTCAGACGTACAAAGGACTATTATTAATCCAAAAATTAATCATCTTTATTTGAGGTAGTCGAAATAGGTTAGCAGACACAGGCTGCTTTTAGACATGCGCGGTGAACACACTGCAAAAAAATCATGCTGCATAAATTCACACTGCATGTAAATATCTCGCGTGTTGGATTTACACATGACACTTCACACATTAAATCTGGTCGCACAGTCTTTTAGAGCTGCAAATTAAATACCTTGATATCGAGATATTTAATTAGCGCCTTTAAAAGAATGTGTGACTGGCTTTAACATGTGAAATGTCAAGTTTAAATCCCACAAGCAGGAGATTTACACGCAGCATAATTTTATGCAGTGTGTTCGCCGCACATGTTAAGTTAAGGTGCCAGAAATACAGTCTCGACTGGGTCTGGCTGGCTAAACTTGCCGGTGGCCTGATCACTGAGGAGGGTGGGCAGTGACACAAATGTGCAGCTGGATGGCCCCACCCCCACGCTGCACCATGTATCTCACCCTCTACCATAATGGGCTGCCATGGGGGCAAATGATGACCTCCATGTTGACCAGCCATGGCAGACCCAATCTGGGCCAGGTCACAGGAGGCCATAACAAATGTTATAGCCTGCTTTTGTCCACTTTGGTCTGATTGGGTATATGGTAGCTCGGAGACAGTGACCCTGGAGGTCTCTGGGATCACACCCCAGGCTCGCCACTGACATGCCCGGGAGAAATCCCTGGCAAACATCTGGCAGCTCAGCAATGAGAATGTCAGTGGTTCAGGGGCAAAAGTGAGCCTCAGTGGGCCAGAGTGGGGCACCGTCACGTTTGTTAACACCCCTACCCTCTTGTATAACAGTAGCAAGTTGCAACTCAAAATAGGCCTCAGGTAAGTCTTAAGTGGTACATAGATCTTAGCTTAGATCTCTGCAAAAGGGTGAATCTTATTCTGCATGTAGTAAAAATATTTCTCTGACAAACTAGATGAGAGCATGGGGAAACGCAGTGCCCATAATTCTCATTATGGCTGCAGTCCTGCAACCACTTGTTCTGAAACAGTCTCCCTGAAGTCAACGTGACTATTCTGGGGTAAGGAGTTCAGGACTGTAGCCTTTGTGCCTATGAGGACAATAACATTCATACTGTATTTGTTAGCAGAATATACACATATATCTGAGTGCTATGAGATCACTTGGAAATGAGTTTTCTGAATCTGTATTATAGCAGAAGTTTCAAAACTATGGGACCCTATGAAGGGTCCCACCATATGTGTATGGGGTCACTACTACACAATTCATATTTCTTTGATAAGCTTGGCATGCCTTCATTGCTGTCTGAGGTCACAGAAGTAAATGTACGTCTCAAGTTAGAAGTCATGCAAGCAGAATATTGGGGACCTCTGTTTTATAGAAACCAGGCTCAGCAGCTAAGCTACCAGGCTTATTTGGATTCTACAGAGTAGAAAGTATCTTTCAGTTTTGAGGTGTTTGATTTTGACAAACTGAAACACAAAGACACTGGCTTACAAACAGAAACCTAACCCTACTGTATGATATGTCCTTGTAGTATGTCCTATGTTGATAATGTGCAGAACTCCTGCTAGGAGAAGGAATACACTTCATACTTAATAAGTACATGTATCACATAAAAAATCCTGATGAGAGACTCCTGCCTCTTCACACACTCAAGATGTTATGAAGCTGCATAAATACATTTGACTGACACCTTAAAATAGAGATAGCAGACCCGATTTTCCACAGCCTCGCACCCTAAGTGCTTATTTGCATCTGTGTGAAGAGAATAAAAGAGTGTGTGTAAAATGCCACTACATCAGGGTGGTAACAATTTGCATTTGCTCTGCAAGCCACTGGATTGAAGCCGAGGACACTTAGAGTATATGAAGTAAAAAAAACCAGGAAAGATTTTCAAAGTTTTGAGAAACACAACCGGTAGTGCTTAATTTGCAAACAAATGAATTTCTGGGAGCAAAGTGCCTGCTATGGCTCCTCCGCAGAGCTTATCAGAACAGAGGAGTGAAATTTAGCATCCAGATAGCTAGCAACCCAGACACTGGACTAACCTTCCTTTCCACAGCTGAATATACAGCATGAGTTCTTGTGATTTAATCTGTTTGATTATGTATGGGGGCAGGGCAGGAACGTCATAAATGAAAGCCAACATTGGCCTTTTCCAAGTTTTCCTGGCCTTTCACATTTTAGACTGCACACTCCTAGTGGGAACATTTCCCAGGGCTCAGCTTCCCATTGAATTTAATTGTCAGGACTGAGCCCTGTCAAGCGCCCTCTCTCCCCCATCCCTCAAATTAAGTTCTGGGCACAAGTAAACTTTTCTCATAAATCAATGCAATTGCTCAAAGTTAGGGCTTTACAGAATAGTACTTTGGAGTACTCAGGATTAATACCAAAGTTCTGAGTAATCAGCCCGAATACTCAGTGGCCCTTCGGCGCTGTTTCTGAAGTTTCAGAATTCAGACTCGGAATTCCAGACCTCAGAAAACTTCAGAAACCTTTGAACTATTTGGTGCCAGGCTGGCACCTCAGCACGTGTTGCCATATGTAGCAGCTGCAGACGCAGCCATTTAGGGTACACAATAGCACATTCACACCATCCTCCCTCTTCCTCCTCCTTAATTGCCTAGTCAGTCAGGGTACACAACAACACATGAAGAAATACACATGCACCTACTCAAAGCATGGCCCACCATTAGCAGTGAGTGCACTCACTTTAATCATTATGCCAACTAAGCAGTGCATAAAAATGCAGGCTAGCAAAGAACATTTTCTCAGGAAGAATACAACAACCCTGCAAAATAATCTTCAATTGCATGGAAAAATATAAAGCTCACCAAAAGCCATTAAGCCCAGGCCCCAGCAGTCAAGAAACCAGACATTCACACACACCCCACACACCTGCTAGGGGCACCCTCTAGTCTTGGCATGGCATTGGTACTGTGGCACTGGTAACTTGAACAGACTAGGCAAAGGGAAGGGGAGCCAGGCATAGAGATCCTAGTCTGGCCTTATGGTGCCAAGCAACTGGCAGAACATTAGAAGTTACACTTTACAATTAGGCTCTGTTGTGTCATGCCACAGCCTAGACAACACAAAGAACATTCTATATGTCAGCTTATAGGGAAGAGGTGGCGGAAGAAGAGTCCATAAATATGAAGTTTTCAAGTATCTATATTTTAAACCTAAGCAGTGGGTGAAAACAGGCATGCATGTAACCCGCTTTAATATTTCTTATGCATGATGCAGGGCTGTAGTTGGCACCCTATGCAGCCCTGGAACATGCATACAAAATGAGGTCTTAAACAGAGTTAAGGTGTATATCTGTTTTCACCCAATGTCATGCTTTACATGAGGCCGACCTTCATGTCTGCAGCTGCTGAAGACCATATTGGTTCCTGGGAGCACATTACACCAGTGCTCCATGGTCTGCTTTGGCTTCCTAGAGTCTTAAATTGCTTCAGTCCAACATAATTTAAGGACCACCTCCTCACCTGTGTCCTGTTTCATGGTCTATATGGTCAACTGGGGATGGCTTTCTGAGTGTGCCCTGACAACATAAGAAGTGTCATACTGGGTCAGACCAATAGATCATTGAATCCATCATCTTATCTCCGACAGTGGCAACCTTCAGTTACTTCACAGTACTACACAGCAAGTCAGAATGGAGTGATCCATTCCTGCAGTTTACTGCCATCTCCGTAGAGCCAGAGATTGTGTCGCCTGTACTTCTTGGCTAATAGCCATTTGTGGACCTATTTATTTATTTATTTAGCAAATTTATATCCCGCCCCTCCTGCCACAGGCAGCCCGGGGCGGCTAACAACAGCAATCAATATAAAATACAATAAAAATACAGTATAACAATTAAAACATATCCCCCAATAAATAAACACAAATAAAAACATGGAAAACCCCCCTCCCCCTCCTCCAATCTCCATCCCCCATCCCACCCATCACTCCACTTCCTAGCCAAACGCCTGACAGAACAGCCAGGTCTTACAGTTCTTATGAAAAGTCGGGAGGTCCAGGGCCAGACAGACCCCCACCAGGAGGGAATTCCAAAGGCACGGCACGGCCACCGAGAACGCCTTTTCCTGTGTGGTCCCCCGGGAAACCCAAGGGACCTCCAACAAGGTGCCCCCAGACGACCGCAGGGGCCGATCCAGGACCCGGGGAGTGACGCGGTCTCGCAAGTAAGCAGGGCCCTGGCCATATAAGGCTTTATAGGTCAAAACCAACACTTTGAATCAGGCCCGGAAGACTATTGGCAGCCAGTGCAGAGATCGGAGCACTGATGTCATGTGCTCCCGGCGACCCAGTCCCACAAGGAGCTGGGCCGCTGCATTCTGCACCAACTTCAGCTTCCGAGCCATGACCATAGGTAGGTAGCCCCACATAGAGAGCATTACAGTAGTCTAACTGAGAGGTAATAAAAGCATGGATGATCATGGCCAGGTCCAGAACCAAAATCAGCGGCTGAATCCGCCACACCAGATGCAACTGGCGGAAGGCACTCCTCGCCACAGCCTACACCTGGAAATCCAGGCAGACCTGTGCATCAAGGAGCACCCCCAGGTTCCGCACCTTGAGAAATCAGTGGAGGACAGATCCCATCAATTGAGGGAGCCGTCACATCCACCGACTTACCCACTAGCATCACCTCCGTCTTGTCGGGATTCAGTTGCAATCGATTAGCCCTCATCCAGTCCCCCACAGCTTCCAGACACTGGGTAAGTATCGAGACAGCCAGGCCTGGGTCAGTTGAAAATGAGAGATACAGTTGCGTGTCATATGCATACTGATGACACCTCACCCCATACCCCCGATCACCTCACCAAGCGGCTGCATATACACATTGAACAGGAGAGGGGACAAGACAGAACCCTTCAGGACCCCACACGGGAGGTCTCGGTATGATGAAAAACAGTCACCGAGTACCACCCTCTCAGTTCTCTCAGTCAGGAATGAGCGAAACCATTCGAGAACGATCCCACCCACCCCCACACTGTCCTGCAGGCGCGTCACCATCATCTCATGGTCAATGGTATCAAATGCAGCTGAGAGATCTGATAGGACCAATAGGGTTGAGCGACCCCAGTCCTTTTCATGGTGGAGATCATCTACCAAAGTCACAAGTGCTATCTCAGTGCCATGACCCGGATGAAAGTCAGACTGAGAAGGACCAAGATAACCGACACGGTGAAGATGCCCCTGGAGCTGCTGAGCCACTACCTGTTCAATTACCTTCCCTAAAAAGGGGAGGTTAGAGACAGGCCAATAGATGGCAGGGGAGTCAGCGTCAAGCGATGGCTTCTTGAGCAGAGGCCACACCACTGCCTCCTTGAGACAGCCCAGCACTCTGCCCTCCCGCAGGGAGGCGTTGAATGACCACCTCGGCCAGCATTAGCCCCATTGTCTCCCAGCATCTCTTAACAAGCCGGGATAGGCACGGATCTAATTCACAAGAAGTGACTCAAACCTCCCCAAGCACATCCACCACAATAGCGGGTGTCACAGATTGAAAGTAATCCCACAAAATCGGGCAAGCTGGTGCTTCTACACCCTCTACATCCTCCAGTGTATTAAGTGCGGCATCGAGGTCTTGGTGAATACAAGCGATTTTCTGCACAAAATAACCAGCAAAAAAGTCACAGTGGGCAGATGGTGATTCAACCTCAGGGTTGAGGGAGGCTGGACTGACCAGCCCCCGCACAACCCGGAACAGCTCCGCTGGATGGGATTTTGTGGATGCTATGAGGGCAGGAAAGAACTCTCTCTTTGCTGTCCGCATAGTCATGGCATAGGCTCATAAACTAGCTCTATGTTGCAATCTGTTGGCTTCAGCATGAGAATGACACCACCGTTGCTCCAACCATCGCCCCTCTTGCTTCAGCATCCTCAGTTTCTCGGAGAATCAAGGAGGTTTGCGGAGCCTCCACCTGGGCAACGGATGCCTGGGAACCATTTGATCAATGGCCTCTGTCAGCAAGGTGTTCCATAGCTTGACAAGGTCATTGATGAGACAGTCATCGAGGTCAAAGGGTAATTCCCACAGAGTGCCTAGAAACCACACTGGGTCCAACAGCCTCCGGAGGCGGACCATCCTACTAGGTTCCACACCCTTCTGGGGACAGAGATGTGCTAGAAGGGAGGTCTTCAGAAGGTAATGATCCATCCATGACAAGGGCACTGATGTTGCCTGGGGCAACGGCTGGCTGGAAGTGAAGCTGTAGCATGGATCCATGCATCATATGGACAGCTTCTCCACTTCAGACAGATGAGCTGGGTTTGACTGGCCTATTCCACTGCCGGCACTCTGAGATGCTAGACAGACTGGCCAGCCTGGGGGTGAAGTGGGCTGGTACGGCCAGCAGCAGGGCAGCCCATCTGTCTGAAAAGGCCCTTTTTGTCATCTGTAAAGCTGATCTCCGTACTCTTCACTCCCTTTTCCAAGTTACCAATAGGGGTGTGCATGTTGTTTTTGTTATTGCAATAACGATAACAAAAATTGTTGTTTTCTTTATCATTATTGCAAGAACAAAAATTACAAATAATAATAACAAAAATAGAAAGAAAAATGACATTTTTTTTTTAAATAAAGGGAAAACACTGAAAAATGTATTTCCAGATATATCTTTTTGGTTTCTTATTCAGTTATGATGAAATATGGGGAGATTGTACCCACAGTGGAGGGCACTATGTGTACCACGTTTTGAAATGATTAGATAAATAGAACCGATTGTAGAAGTGATTGAACTTTGTGCTTTTAAAAAAAGCTCCATACACATTTGTGGCTACAACGTCTTTAGCTTCCATCCAATTTGCATGTAATTTGCTGTGAATATTATGTCCCTCCACAAGCTTAACACACCTGCCAGTTGTCAGAATGATTGGATAAAGGGTTCTGATTTTATAAGACATTAACTTGAAACTACAGGTGTTTTCAGATGTTACAAGACCACAGTCAACCACGGTGAACCACACTCAACCCCGTGGTGGGGTCAAAGGGCCAAGAACATCTGTTTGGTGGGTGCCAGAAGTTCACACAGTCAATCCACAGCAAGGGACAATATTAACCACCCTTCCGGAGCTCCAGACCAGACCATGGGTGAAAACAGACATGACACTAACCACCCTTTAACCACCCTTGGTGGTCATTTATGCATGTTGCAGGCGTGCATAGGGCACCAATACATGTCTGTTTTCATCCCATCTCCGAAAGCGTGGTCAATGCAATTCCCACTGAGAAACAACAAAACGTAATGTCTGAACTGCAACCACCAGCCGGAATCAAGCAAAATGATTCCCAGCCGAGGACAAAGTATGCAGTGTCGCTGCCAGTCAATGAGCAACCCCAGAAACGGGTAAGGGGACCGAAGGGGGGGCAGTGGCACAGGGGCAACAGGGGGGGTGGGCCAGCAGGTATGGGGACAGGGGGAGGGCCGTGGGGAGGAGGCAATCCAGTAACCAACCGACCCCTCCCCTTATGTCCCACAGACATGGAAACGGGCCCAGGAGGCCGAGCCCCCAGAGGAGACAGGTGGAGGGCAGGCAGAGGAGGAGCAGGAGGAGGAGGAAGCGGACCAGGAGGGCCCATGAGGGAGATGGCCGTACCACCGAGGGGCACAATGGGGGCACAGGGAAACCCAGGACTTCATAAAGATATGGGGGACCTAGAGCACCAGCTGGAGCTAGCCGTGAACTAGTGGAACAAGCACATATTCCAGGAGATCGTGCAGGACATGGAGGTGGCGGAGCACCACAGGACAGTGGCCCAGTGCAGATCCAAGGTGAAGGAGCTCAAGAGGGGGTACAAGGTGTTTAAAGACAACAACTGACGGCCTGGCTACGGAGCCCGGACTGCCCCCTACTACAATGCCCTGGACTGCATCCTCCATATGAAGGGTGCAATAGTTGCTCTGCGCCTCATGGGGAGTGTCATGGTCCAGGGAAGGGAATGGGTCAAGGTACCCCCCTCTCCACCCCCTTAGAAGGCACTGACTCCTCCCCCCATGAGGAACACCCTGGGACCTTGGGAACCAGCAGGCCCCCTGCACGCTCTGGCCCCAGCAACCCTCAGCTGAACAACATACCGGGATGGGCTGAGGACACCAGGTGCCCCTGGCCAGGGGACACAAGGGAACCTGAGCAACATGGAGGGACCGGCCTCAGAGGGCTCCGAGACTGACATAGAGGGTAAGTGAGCTGGTGGGATGGGAAACGGACCAGAGATGATGGTCCAAGGGAGGGAGGGGGGCACACTGGCCACGGGGCTGACCCCAGAAACCCCTGACAACCCTGACCTCAGGGAGGTGGCCCTGGGGCCCTAGGGATCACCTAATGCCCACCCCACCTCACCCCACCCATACCTTCACAGGTCATGCCACACCCCGGCACCCGGGACAGGCATGCAAGGGGAAGGGCAGAGAGCAGTCCCAGGAGCAGCCAGAGGTCCCAGGTGAGGCAACTCGACAGGTGGGGGGAGGGGAGGCCGGGGTGGCTGGGCGGGGGATTCAGCCCGTGTGGTGCGGGGGAGGGGGCGTGGGCACTGGGGGATGCAGTGGGAAGGCACCGGCCGGTCACCTGAAGGGGGAGCACAGGACCTACCAGCCTTGGCACAGGATGGGGGTCAGGTGGCTGCGACGCCTAACCAACCCGTACTGTGTACCCTGCCGGGCCGACCTGCCGCAACCCAGCAAGGTGGCCCCGTGCCCTCGGATCAGTGGATGAGGGAGTACCGTGCCAGGGTACAGCGTTGGAGGGAGGATCAGGTGGAGAACATTGTTCGCAGCACAACAGAGTAGGGTGAGCTGATGATTGCCGCCATCGAACACATGGAGGCGGCCACCGAAAGGACCATACAGCAAGCAGAGGCAAGGGACCAGAGGCTGCAGGCAGAGGTGTTCCTCGAATGGAGGTGGGAGCGCTGGGAGCACAGCAGGCAGGTGGAAGCGTTCAGGCATCTGGAACAGACCATTGACCGTGTGGTGAAGGAACATTTTGAAAAATGGACCGGTCACATGACATGACATTGGAACCTCACTGCTTCTTCACGTGGGTACCATGAGTGCCTATGTGATGGCAGCCATGTTCGGGCACTACAATCGCTTCCGTGGTTCTGTTCATGGGCCTGGGGCTGGGGGCGGGTGGCTGTTGGGGGGAGCGCCCGGGGGGCTGGTGAGGGCCCCGGGGTGGTGATGATGGGGGTGTGCGCCCTCACGCCTTGGCCTCCCGGCCGATCCACCTGGCCAGAGCAGCCCGTCCCTGCCCCCCCCCCCATAGCTGGACCTTGCTTGAGACCATGGCCCTATGTGACCTGTGGCATTCCTCAGCTGTGTACTTGCTCCTGAGCTGCCTGGACAGCCTCACAGGTGCCTATGAGAGTCTGCATTCCAGCCTGCACTACTTTGACTATGAGGTGAGCACCCTGGATTGCTGGATGAATGCAGAGATGCTGGGGCTGCATCCCTTTCCTGATGGGTGCATCCCAGAGATGAGGTGCTCACATGCGGGATAGTCGACTGCGGAGATCATGTCTTCCCTCTCTGTGTGCAGCTTGGCCTCCTAAACGGCCTGTCTTGTGGAGCGGGGCCCTGCCCTGGCTGTGTCCTTCTTTGGCTGTGTTCACGGGTCCCATGGGTACCAGCCTTTGCGTGGGGTTGCCTTTCACCAGCTGTTGGAGCTCGGCCACCTTCCGTGGCCTCCAGCTGCTGACTATGGCTTGTTGTAGCTCACCGGGGCAGAGCTGTCGGTCCTGGCTGGTGTGTGGTCCTGATCCAATGGGCAGGTGGGGCTCTCCATGCACGATTTCTTTGAGGCATACTATCTAGTTGTCCACCACATGTCTGCGCTGGAATACCACCACTTGTTCGGCTTGCCACCACTGGGAATCCACTGTGGTGAATTGGGATCCCGTAAAGTCTGAAATCACCCTACATTTCCAGCTGTAACATTTGTATCATCCATCCTGTTTACAAGATATTTGGCAGAAATGTATCAGATACCTTCCCTGTCATCTCTGCCAAACTATAGGACAATTTGATAAAGGGACCCAATGTTATAAGCAATTGAAGTTGTCCCCTTGAATACAATTATTCAGATAAATAGCAGCACATGCAGTGCCAGTCAGAGGCAGGCACCTGGTATGGCAGGGGTAGGGAGACTGTAGGATGGAGGATGGGGAATAACCCAACAAACTGAGAGGCACATTCACTGGCCAATTACTGCATGCTTCCAGCTTTACATGACCAATCGGTGGTGGCTTCAAGGCGGGCAGAGTGGGTGGCCCTGAGGTGGGCATAGAAGGGACATAACTAGGATTTTTGGGAGACCATCCCAGCAATCAGGAGACATATTTTATAGTGGTGGGACCCCGGGCCCATTACCGGCTACCGGATTTACCAGTTACCGGTTCTACAAAAACCGGATTCCCGGATTAAATCCGGTATGCCGGTACCGGATTTAATTCATTGGTTTCAATGGGGCGCTGTGTCCCCATTGAAACCAATGAAATATCCCTCCCCCTCCCCCTCCCAGGCTGCGCGGGTGGAAGGGGGGACACCCCCCACCCACCCTGCCCAGCCTGG
>QEPC01000889.1:319740-350279 GCA_003113815.1 Sphenodon punctatus
ATATTATATATATCTATATCTACACTCAGTCTAACTACTATTAACTAATAACTATTCTAAATGCTATGAACTAAATGGATTAAGTACACACTACTCCTACAAACACTAAAACTAAATCACTAAACGCTATCTCTATCACTAAACTAACTCCTACATCTATCTATCTATCTATCTATAGGATATATATCCTATATATATTTATAGGATGGGGGGGAATCACAAACAACACAAGGAGAGGTACAAAACTGAAAATAAACCTAAATCAATCTAATAATAATCCTACTCTAAATGAATAAAAAAACGGGAAGGGAAGGGAATCAGGGATGGAATATATGGGAGAGGGAAAGGATTCAATGGAGGGGGGAGGGCGGAAGGAAGATTGAACACAGGGAACACAACACAGGGAGGGATAAAAACAAAAAATAACAACTAAATCTATCTAAGCTAAGCTAAATAAATGAGAATATGGAGGCAGATGGGTTGGAGGGGTGAAATGGTAGGAAGATGGATGGATTGGGGAACTGGAAAATGCTGGGTGAGGGAGCCTTCTGAAACGCCTGCTGTTCAGGAACAGTGTCTAGCTCAGAAGGTTTTGGGAAGGGGGGAGGCAGACAGTTTTGTTTCTTGCTGAGCCCACCTCACTGCAAGCCCCATTGACTCCGTGCAGCCTAGCCCGTGGCCAATCGCAGACAGCCATGCCAGTGGTCTGAGGCGAAAAGGGATGGTGATTCGGCAGGCTGGCTGCTACTCCAAGCCAGTCTTAACCCTCCACCCCTGGTGCCTGGAAGTCTGTTCCTAGCTGAGTCAGATGACTTCCCCCTCGATGCTATGTTTGGCCTTCCAGTGACCTGACAGTAGACAGTAGAAAGCAGACCACGTTTTAGCCACACGAACTCAACCGAACACAATCCGAACTGACCAAAGTGTTCGGTCATTTCGATGTTCGGAATTCAGTTCGGTTTCGTATATTCGTGTTCGTGTTGTGTTTGTGTTCGTGTTCTGTCGTCCGAAGAGGCCGGGTTTGGGCCGAACTCCGAACTTCCGAATTACGTTCGCCCATCCATAGCAGTGACCCCTTCCAGCCATGTGGGTCTATCCCTGCCCTCAGCCCTAGTGGTAGCAGCACCACCAGCAGCAGCACCCCTATTGCCAGCAGCTCCTACTGTGTGCAGGCCACTCTGGGGAGCATTGGACCCAGCAAAAAAGGGAAGCAGCATGGCTGAGGGGAGTGGGGCAGGTGGTGCCCACCCAGAGTTACCAGAGGCAGTATGATGGTGCCTCAGTAGCAGTGGAGACCTACCTGAAGGAGGAGCAGTGCATTGATCCCAGCAGCAATCACTTGGCCTACTGAGCCTACTGTTGAACGTGGCCAATGGTACCTGTCCTGTGCACCAACCAGTGCCCCCAGAGAGCGGGTGTTCTCTATGGCAGGGGACATTCGCTCCCTACACTGCCTGAGACTTGGAGCCAAGTTAGTGGAGCAGTTGTTGTTCCTAAAGGTCAACCTTCCACTGCTAGGATTCCCCGAGCTCCCCCTGGACAAGGAGTGATGGTGCAGTGGCACACAGCATCCCATGCCAGGGACAGTCTTGGTACCGGGTTCCTCCACCTCAATCTGGGCTAGGGATTCTGCTCCTGTGCTGCTGAGGTGATGTCCCTCCATCCCAATGCCCGGCACTCACCCTGCCCCTCCCTCTCCTTCCCTCCCCCCCCCCTCTCTCTCTCATATACTAGACGGCCTCGACCGCCTTTTTTGACTGACCTCATGACACAGGGTGGCATTGGGAAACAAAGTGTAAGCCTTCCAGCTGGCCTATGGCTACACGATTTCGGCCCTCCTATGTGACACTGACTGGCTCTCGCTTTCTCAAGCTGCACAGTCTTTGCTAGCCTATCTGAGTGCCCTGCTGCCAATGTCCCAGCCTGCCTGCCATAGTACCTGTCATGCTGCACTGCCTGTCTGTCCGCCCAGCTTTCTGCCAAGCTCAAAGCATGCCTCAGTCCACCTTCCTGCCACCCACCCAGGTTGCCTAGCTCAAAGCCTGCCTAAGCACGCCTGCCCTACTGCCTCTCATGCCACGCTGCCTGCCTGCCCACCCACCCATCCAGTTTGCAAAACTCGAACCCTGCCTCAGTCTGCCTGACTGCTGCTCATACCATGCTACCTGTCTGCCTGTCCTGGCAACCAATGTCTGCTGCTGCTGTCAATGGCCCCCAGGCACTGTCTGTGGCAAGGGTTCTGTACCCTTTCAACCCACTTTCTGTTCCTGCCAATGGCCCCCAGGCCTATATGCCGTCTGTGCCAAGGGTTCTGTACCCTGGAAACCAATGTCTGGTGATGCTAGTGCCAATGGCCCCCAGGCCTATATGCCGTCTGTGCCAAGGGTTCTGTACCTTGGAAACCAATGTCTGCTGCTAGTGACAATGGCCCTCAGGCCTGGCCTATATGTTGTCTGTGTCAAGGGTTCTGTACCCTGGCAACTGTCTGCTGCTGCCAATGGCCCCTAGGCCTATATGCTGTCTGTGCCAAGGGTTCTGTACCCTGGCAACCAATGTCTGGTGATGTTAGTGCCAATGGCCCCCAGGCCTATATGCTGACTGTGCCAAGGGTTCTGTACCCTGGCAACCAATGTCTTGTGATGCTGGTGCCAATGACCAATACGCATATATGCTGTCAGTGCCATGGCATCAAGAAACAACCACTCCAGCCCCAGGACCTGCCGTCAGTGTTCTGGGGACTATGTTACCAGCAGGGAGGGCTGTCTCCAATATCTAGAAGCTTCCAGTCTAGCCCCAGCCCAGGACCCACCCTCAGGGTTCTTGTGCCCTGTCATTCCACTCACGGGGCACTGTCATTACACCTTTTCTTTACGCAACCTCCTCTTCATGGCGAGAGAGAGAGAGACAGAGAGAAATAAGAGCGAGAGAGAGAAAGTCTCCCCACTATTAGAAGGAGAGACAGACACAATCACATCCATGCTGTCACATGCACTATATGGCCAGAGAGAGAGAGAGAGAGAGGCTCCCCACTAGAATGAGAGATATGGGGTGGAGGGGGAGAGGTAAGTGTATCCAGCTCAGGTTGCCACGTGCCAGAACCAGGAAGAACTCCAATCTGTGCTCATGCGCCTGATCGATGCCCATTTCCCACATCCAGCAGCAAACCTACCAGAATGAGATGGAATATATCAATATAACACAATGTATTATATGTGCCTGCCTCCCTGCCTGTGTGTGATCCTGTATCTGTACCTTCTGCTACCACCTATCGCTTGATTGAATGAAGTGTGCCCAACCATGCACTAATTCTAGGGACATAATTATCATTAAACTCACCTAGGCTGTCATTCCATTGTACCTGAATCAGTCATGCCCGCCCATCCCAGGAACCATCTACGATATTCTGGGACCATCATTCCAGTCACTGGGGGCTGCATTCCATTCCACTTCATCCAGAAGCCCAGTGCCTGCATGCCAGCCTGCCCCTCTCCAACAGCTTACTCCTCCGCACCCACCCGCCAATGCCCGCTGAAGCTGCTGGAAATAAAAGACCCTCTGATCACCAACTCCTTCTACCTGCTGCCCGCTGCCAAGGAACCTGTTTCTCTTTCTCTCTGGCACATGCACACGGACACAAGCCCTGCCCCTCCTGTGGGGCTGGCTGCAAGTGGAGACCCTGCTGCGGCCTGGCACATCTTTGGATTAATGCTTTAACTATGCTAAATGTGGAGCCAGCCAGATGCTGCTGTCAGAGATCGACAAGCTGTATGAGATTCTGCTACCTGCCAGCCATAACTTCAGCACACAGGGATAAAAGATTGGACAGGTCAAACGAAGCTCATAACAATAAATATAACAACTTTTATTAAAACTATTTAAACAACAACAACAACAACAACAACAACAACATTATAAAACCAAAACCAAACAGTGACAGGAAACTTAAGGGGTACTACTATTAGTCTTTGGGCCTGTTCCCCAGAACTTGGGGAAAGGCAAAAGTCGTTGGGTCACAGCACAGGACTGAGGGGTGGCCACCCTGTGCTCAGCCATTTCGTATCAATGGGCCAAAGCGAACTCCATGGTCCCTTCTACATCTTCATGCCACCTGGAGACCACCTGGGGGTAGAGTTCAAGCCTCTCCATCTCAGTGGAGATGTACTGGGAGTACGCCTCCACATGCTTTTTCTCCACCTCGAGAGCCTGGAACTTTTCTACCAGGTGGTTCTCCATGGTGCGTATGCCCATCATCATCTCGTGGTCAGGTCTCTCCACTTCAGCACAAAAGGCCTTTGCCACTGCAGACTCCCGGGGTCCAGGGGACTCTACATCGGGGCTGGAGGAGGGGAAGGGCATTGCTTTCGGTTTGCCTTCCCCCCCTTCTTTGGTGCTGATGCTCCAGCTCCACAGCCACACCAGAGTCCTCCTGCCACCACACCGTCCAGCCATGGAGTCTTTGAATATGGGCAATTAGCCCCAATGTGATCCCATCTCTCTGCCTCCTGAATCTTTTGAAGCAGATCTAAAGAACATAAAAAGATAAGAACATAAGAAGTGCCATACTGCATCAGACCAATGGTCTGTGTCAAGCCCTGCCTGCATTCTGTCTCCACAAGTGAGTGGGTGGCCAATCTCTCTCTGCAGGGGACTGTCATTCCTAACAGGTCATAGGGCAATCCATTCCCTGTTGTTCCAGCCCCTGTGCCTTACCGTGCAGACAGCGTATTTTTCATACTTCTCAAATCACCTCCAGACATCGGACCTTGTCCACTGACTGTCTGGGGGTGGCACTGTTGACCTCCACCTCGTTGTCCTGCGTGGCATGGCACAAGTGTCAGCATATGATTCCTCTCTGAAACAGGAACACGTAAACAACACCTAAATAATATCATGCATTTATTATGATGCCTCTAGTCCTCTCTCCTCGGGGTGCTAGGGATGGCAATGAGAGATGGTGACCCTGGCTGGCACATGAAAATCCTGCCCTCCTTCGGTCGCTAGGGATGGCAACTAGAAAGACCCTTTCTGGAACGTGCAAATACTGCCCTCATTGGGGTGCTAAGGGATGCTAGGGATGGGAAATGGAGAGACCCTGGTTGGCATGTGACAATCTTGCCCTTATTTGGCTGCTAGGGATAACAATGGAGAGACCCTTACTGGCACATGCAAATCCTGCCCTCCTTGGGGCTCTAGGGATGGCAACTGGAAAGACCCTGGCTGGCATGAGAAAATCCTGCCCTTATTTGGGAGTGCTAGGTAGGGATGGCAACTAGAGAGTGGAGATCCTTGCTAGGGATGGCTGGCAGGCACATGTTTGGGTGGGGGTGCTGCTCGTGCTCATGCTCATGCCTGACTGATGGAAGAGTCCCCCACACTACAGTACTCTCTCTCTCTGTGGAAGATATCCGCTGCTACCCACTGATTCCCACTGTTTGTGCCTGACTGATGCCCACCACCCACGCACCCACCCGCATACCAGTGAGCTCGCTGTAACGGATAGAGCCTTTCTTGTCCCCAAAGTAAAAAAAAATGTTTACAAACCTGGTAGCACCTCCTGTGCCTTCCGCTTGCTCCTCATCCGAGGAGCAGGCCACCACCACCGAAGGTTCAGGGGCTGGGGCAGCGACCTGTTCTTCCTCCACCTCCACCACTGACTCTGGGAGCACCACGTTGCCCCCTCCCGGCGTTTAATTAGGACAACAGTCTTCTTCATTTTTTTTTAAACAACAGACACTCCAACAGTCACTCATCAACCAGCCAAAACAACACAGCCAAACCAAACACACAAAACAGCCAAAACACACGAACCAAACAGCCAGCCATCCACACACACACACTCTCTCGCTACACAGCTCCGCACGCACTCGAATTTCCAGTTTCTGGTTTCTGACGCAATCACCGGATCACATGATATCTATTTCCAAATGGCCGAACAGAAGCAAACTACCGAATCCGAACTCAGCAACAGAACAAAAGCCTGAACCGAACTACTGGACCGAACCGGACTGAACTGAACGACTGAACCGCAATCTGTTCGCACATCCCTAGCAAGGAAAGATCTATCCAAGGGAATATCTTCTGTGTGTGCCACTGTTGTCACAGAGATTGAGATCACCAAGATGTGTTTGTGATGCCAATTGGCCAGTGGAGATGTCGATTAGATCTCCTGACTGTCTCACATGTCTGCTTCCATTCCCCTCTGTTGTTTATTTGCAGTTTAAGCTGTGTTAATTGGCAAATGAATATGAAATGAAAACAAATGAGATTTCATTTTTTTCTGGTTCATTCGTTTTCCAATTCATTCGTTTTTGGTTTATTGTTACTAAAACAAATGGGGCTTTATTCGTTTTAATAAGGAACAAAATGAATACATATTGCACATCCCTACCTTTAAGCAAAATTACTTAATAATAATTAATAATACTGAAAAAGTAATTGGTAATTACTGGGTGAGCTTTACCTGCCTGTAACCAGCTGCTCATGAAAGAAATTACATAAAAAATGGTGCCCAGTAGGTGTTATAACAGTAAGGTATTAGATCTTCGTTCTGTGAAGATTTACACTGAGTTTTTATGTTTGTTTTTCATTATATAAATCTTTCTCTTTTCACACAGCTCTACATAACAAGCATTGGGTAGAAAATCAGATAGTGTGAAATATGCATGAAAGGCAGACACAGAGGTAAAAAATAGCCAAAGGAATGAATTTGAGGAATTTATTTCTTAAAGAGTTCTATTTAGCATGTAAACCACTAAGGACCATATTATTAAAAGAGCTCAGGGACCAGTGTATTCATATACACAGCTTGGGCCAGACTTTAAAAGGAGCTCAGCTGACTGTCACACAGGCAATAAATAAGAGCAGAATTTTCAAAAGTGCTCAGAAGTCATTGCTATATAATGGCCAGATTGGAGAAAGAAAAGAAAAAAAAATCAGCTCTTATGTTTGTTCCAATACTTTGCTACTTAGATGGGAATAATGGTCCTTGTTATGGGTGATGAGGAGTAATTTAGAAAGCATAACCTTAGGGGCTACTGTAGCAGGGACAATGCCTCAGCTGCATCTGTTTCAGGAAGTCCTCTGGCTCTTGCCCTGAATGCTGGGCTCCCTGAGGCTCAGTTAAGGGCCTTAATTAGTCACTCCAGGTAGGGCTGCTAGGGCTAATTGTGGCAATGAGAGTGGTTGGGCTTGGTCAGGTAACCAGACGCCTTGCATGAGGCTGGGCTGAAAGCCTTGCTGGGGAGACCATCAAGGAGAAGCAAGAGGAAATTAGAGGGCTTTACCTCAGGAGCAGAGATTTACTTGACGGTCCCAAAGAAAAGGCAACAGGGAGCATGCCCAGAGACTATGCCACACAAAGCGAGGGTCCAGACGTTCTTACAAAGGAGTGAAGCTGTCCTTCATTTTAAGAGATATTCTTTATGTTAAGGGACTGTCCTCTCCTTCAGTACACAGCAACTCAAAAGCCACCCCGAGCTGTTCACAGGAGGGGCAGGGTACAAATCTATAAAATAAATAAATAAATAAAAAGCACTGCTTCAGTTTTGTGGTGCTCAGTGTGAGCTGCCTGAAGTGCCTGATTTTAAGAAGTTAAGTGTTCAGAACGTTCCCATACTTTAGCTGTTCACTGGGTGATTTCAGACATTACGGCTGCCGGAATTGACCGCGGGCCATGGTGTGGTTCGGACCATGGGCGGGGGTGAAGGGGGGGTGAACAGACATTTCCCTCTTCACCCCTGCCCATGGGGAACGAGACACGATGGCCCACGGTCAATTCCGGTGGTCGTAACCTCTGTTGAGTAACCCCACCGCCAAGGGGATAGGGACGTGCGGCATTACGTGCAGCCGCATGGCCCCACCGCCCTGCACACCGCCATCAGCCCGCCCCCCAGCATGATGGGCAGGAAGTGCGGCGTATCCGGCCGCACCACCCGCCTAGAACCAGGACGGCAAATCCCGACTGTGGTGAAGGGTGAGTCAACAGACGTGACGAACCCTTCACCACGGCCATGGTGGCCATACACCACACTTCTGGACCCACTCGCGTCCTTGGGTCCAGAAGTGTGGTGAATGCAAATGTGGGCCGCATTTGACTGTGGTCATGGCGGGGTGAATATTCACTCCATCATGTCTGAAATCACCCACTGTCTCTCAAGCCAATCAACCTAAAATTCAGACCAAATTTAAATCACTAGTCCTGGTTTTTGAAAACTTAGATCATAAGTGTCCATATTCAAATGACTCCAGCAGCTAGTAAAACCTAGTAAAGCAGGTAAATGATACCTGCAGATTGAACATATTTTTCCTTCTTGATATCCAAAGTCATGAAACTGGGAAAAACCTCATGGATCATCAAGTCCAATCAAGGTTGGGTTAACCAGATTTAGGGTGAACTCACACATAACACAGCTAAACTTCAATGTCTGCGAGGCCACAGAAGCTGTATAATCAGCCCCAGATGATCTCCAGATTGCTGTTACATGTGAGTGAGGCACTCCGAGTTCCAGCCCCACTTAAAGCTCAGATCTGACAAATAGATCAGATCTAAACATCAGATCCAAGTTTTAAGTGGGGCTGGAAATTGGAGTGCCTTACTCTCACACAACAGCGATCAAGGGCTGATTATACGGCTTCTGGGGCTTTGCAGACATTGGAGTTTAGCAGAGTTATGTGTGAGTTCACCATTAACTATCTATGACAAATGCTTGTCCAGACTCTTCTTAAATATGTTCAGGGAGATTCCATAGCTTCTCTCACAAGCTTGTATTGACCAACTTTAACAATTAGGAAGTTCTTCTTAATATTTAACCTGAAACAGCTTTTCTGCAATTTTAAACCCATTTGTTCTTCTCTTGGTGGCAATGGCGAACAGTTGTTCTCAATCTTTTTTGACAGGCTTCTAAATATTTGGACGTTATTATCCTGTATCTTCCTTTTTGCTAAGCTGAACATACCCAACTAGCCATTACTTCCAGAAGATAAGGAGGCTCAGGTTTGGAGGATGAATTTCCAAGAGACGGGAGTTCCATAATTGTGGGACAGCCCCTGAAAATGCCTCTCTGTGGTGTCCTTGTTATGAAATTGTTCATGTTGAATTTTTTGACTCTGAAAAGAACCCTTCAACCCCAAACTCAAAGCAAAACACAGGATGTGTAAACTCTTTCCCTTGGAAAACCATAAAACTATTCATTTATAAAAATTAAAACTATTAATTTTTCTACAGCCTTGACTACTATCCCAGATTTTTGTACTACAAAACAATACAGATTTTAAATAGAAAACTGAATTCTTTCAATTACTGTTATAATTACTGGAAGTGTTTCAGTTATGAAATGAAAGACAGAAAACAAAAGTTTAGATTAATAATTTATTAGGAAGTATATTGTAGAATAAAAAAGCATAGCAACAGTACTTTTGGACTCTGTGTATGATTCATAAGGGATTAGTGGCAGATCATTAATTCAAGTCATTTAAAACCAGACTGGACACAGCACTAGAGAATTCACTGCATAGGAAAATTCTGCATTGACAGGGGAAAAGCAAAATGACCAAATACATCCTTATTTACATTTCTAAATTCCATCACTCACAGTCCACTTCCAAATAGTATAGGATAAATGCTGACTTGCTATCCGAATTCTTATAATTTTGTACTAAATGTTGCTCAATCTGTTACATTCTAATGTAAAATATAGTAACAATCAATAGGAGGCCATAAATATTTCATGATGTACTAGCACAAGCAGGGGTCTAGTAATGCAGTACTTACTAAGGCAAAATTCCTGTAGGAATCCAAATGTAGTTTGTAGGGTTAAGGATAGTAGGATCAAACTCTTCATTTTAAAACTTATTTTCTCTGTCCAACATAATCTAATTTTTTTCATATGTATGTGCATGTGATAAAGTATGTTGGAGGGAAGGAAGTAAAAAAAACGGAGTGAAGGCCATCAGTTTTGGTGAAATACATTGCCACTTTTGGGAATGATTAGAATATACCACTTGTTTGTAATTGTAGGAATACCATTGAATTGGAAGGTAGCAAATGTAGCACCAATATTTAAAGCTTCAGAGGTGATTCTGGAAACTACAGGCCAGTGAGCCTGACATTGGTGCCAGGCAAACTGGTGAAAATTGTGGTTTTAAAGAACAGAATTACTAAGCATATTGATTAACATGGGGTAATGGGTAAGAGTCAACGTGGTTTTAGAAAAGGGAAGTAAAGTCTCACTAATTTATTGGAATTTGTTGAGGGTGTAAATAAAGCATGTGGATAGGAGTGAGCTAGTTGATACAGTATATCTGGACTTTTAGAAGGCATCTGATAAGGTTCCCCATGAGACACTCTTGAGGAAATTAAAGAGTCATCGGATAAGAGGCAGTGGGCATTTTTACACACACCTTAATTTCCCCACACTTCAAAGTCCAAGTTTAGTGATGTCACAGGTGGTGAGTTTAGACGCTTCCCCTCCTCTCAGAAGTTGGTCGGGGGCCGTTGTAAACAGTGGTGCTTGGTGACTTCTCTGAACCTGGACTTTGATGTCCAGGAAAAATAAGGTGCATGTAAAAACACCCATTGTCCTATCGTCGATTGGCAACTGGTTAAAAGATAGGAAGCAAAGACTAGGACTAAATAGTCAGTTTTCAGTGGAGAGAAGTGACTAGTATGGGTGTGTATTTTGTTTTTGTAATTTAAACAACAAAAATGAAAGAAGGCTATTTCATTTTTGTTAATCAATAACAAAAATGAAAGGAAATTATAATGAAAAACAAAAAAAATGTTTTTGTTTTCCTGAGATATTTGCAAAAAACTGAAAAATGCATTGGCTTTATCTGGTTGTTTTTCATTGAATTTGGATGAAACCTGGAGAGATTATTCCCTTAAAAGAGGGCATTATTCCCACCAGTTGTTGGAAATATTTGATAAAGGGATCACAGCTGGAAATGGGTACACAGCTTTCTTAAAAATCACAAAATTCAATTGCTTATAAAAATCGGATCCCTTTATCCAGTCTTTCCAGAGGTTGGCAGAAATAATATTGTCCGTTAAAGGTATAATCTCTCCAGGTTTCATCCAAATTGAATTTGGAAGGCATGGTGCCTTTCGCTAGAGGTACACTCTCTCCAGGTTTCATCCAAAGTGAATGTTAAACAACAAAGTTAAAGCCAAAAAAGTGTTTCCCATTGAAACCAATGTGAAACGAAAATGAAAGTAATAAGGAAAACAAAAATTCTCAGTTATGAAAACCAGAAAAATGAAAAAGAATTCAGTAATGAAAATGAAAACCCAAAAGATCCCTGGTGCACACCCCTAACTGACTAGTGGAGTGCCTCAGGAATTTATACTGGGACCGGTATTGTTTAATGTATTCATTGATGATCTGGAGAAGGGGTAAAGAGTCCACTTGCTAAATGTCTTGTGCGCTGCAGGGGACTTTATGCCTGCCTCTATGGGAAGAAAGCACTGGGTGGGGGACGCAGTTGTTTTCCCGCTGGTCCCGGAAGTGGGATTGACCTGGCTGTAGCTTTGCAAGCTGCAAACCACTCAGGATTGCAGCTTGCAAAGGAGAAGCGGCAGCACTAAGAGTGTGCTGTTCTGATTGGTTGGTATGGCCCAATGTGATTGGATAGCGCACCACGCAGTCGCTCATTCGGTTGATGGCAGACTAAGGAAGAGGACGTATGTTTGTGGCTCCTGTGGGCCATGGATAAGGATCACATTCCCCCTCCCCAGGGTTGGAGTGGCGTTTGTGTGGCCATGTTAGACGTGGTGGCAGGGGAATACCCTTGGGGGGGGTTTGGGCCTGGGGTGTTAGACCGCGGGGAGTGATCGTCCCCCCCTCAGTGATTGAAGTGGCAGTTGTGGTGCCCTAGGAGAGCAGCAGCAGGAGGGTTCCCTAGACCATGGGGAGGGATTGCACCCCCCCTCAGTGGTTTAAGCAGCGGTGGTGGTGCCACTGGGAGAGCGTCAGCAGGAGGGTTCTCTAGACCGCGGGGAGGGGTCATACTGTTGCACACATGGGCAGAAGTAAGGGGCCCGGAGGGGGCAATGCCCCCACATGTGGTAATGGGTGGACTCTGGGTGGGGGGAGAGGTGGAAGGGTTACACTGGACCCCCCCGCCCCCGCTGGGTCAGTTACATGGGTTAGACCCCGACCAGGGCCCGCTGATGAGGGAGAACAGGGATAGTCTCCTGGTGGAGATAGGGGGGATAGGGGTGGTGACAGGGCCCTCTGCATTGGGAGATTTGCTGCAGCAGGCTGAGGCTGTAGTACAGCCAGGTGGCTCTGCTCCCCCTGGTGGGGCTGTGTCAATAGTGCAGTCCTGGCACCCAGGCCAGGCTACTTCAGGGGAGGGGTGCGAGGAAGAGCGTGGGCAAGCATTATTGCAGGCTCTTGAAGCTAGAATGAGCGCATGGGATGGAGTCATGGGTAGGTTGGTGGAAGCTGGTGTGTTGGGTGCCGCCCCAGTGCATGAATCGAGTAGGGGGGCAGCTGGGATGGTACGTAATTCTGATTATGTTTTGTCCCAGCCTAGCATGAGTGGAGAAGTTGCAGGAATGCCTGTGGTGGTGAGCGTGGTCTCTGGGGCAACCAGCCAGTCAGTTGAGGAGGTCGCGAAAAAGGTGGACGGTACGGAACAACAGATAGCCAGGATTGTGACGTTACTCAAGGCTGGGGGCTGAGCTGCGACAGCGAGTGTGCCTCCTGTCTCATTGGTCCAAGCAGGTTTGCCTGTGCAGGTGGCTCCAAGCACGGGGGATGGTGTGTATGTAAAGCAGAGATGGTTGGATGATGAGGGCTCCCATGATGAGGGGTGCCCCCAACCACAGGGGGTGAGCAGCCAGGCCATGATACCCCCCATTACTAGCCAGGTCTCACCCTCTCAAGCGGAGGGGACCATGTGTGGGGTAACAGGGGTGCTGGGAATGCAGCAGGTGACAGGGGCTTCAACAGTAGGGTAAGGCACCTCGGGTCAAATACATGTGCAGCAGGACCCGAACAGATTGATTTGGGTGGATAATGTATGGCACCCGCAATTGGCAGTTGGTCCTATGAGTCACACCAAGATAGCGGTCAGGGGCCAGGGCCAGGCAGGGGCAGGTCAGGGTCCCCGAACTCAGACTCAGGAGGGGGTTTCAGGTCTTGTTGGGACACCAGGGACGTTGGTAGTGCCCACAGGTGAGTTTCCCCCGCTTCAGGGTGGGTACGCTAGGGTTTCTTCCCCCATAGGTGTGCACTTAACTCAGTCCACATGGGAAAAATATGGAAGGGGGAGTACATCGACTTATTTGCTATTTAATTCTCTGACCCCGTGCCTGACCCTAATGAGAAGTTTGAGCCCAGGGAATATGAAAGAGCAAAACGCAGGAAGATAAATTGGAATTGGACTAACTGGGAGTCGGCATTTATAATTTACACGGGGGTAGTCATGCAGACCTTTCCAGAAAGGGCAGTTGTCCTCTGGAAATATTTCAAAATTGTAAGGAAGGCTTATTTGACTAAGGAAGGATATAGGTGGCTCTGATATGATGAGGCATTTAGGCAGAATGCTTCTATTACACCAGAGGTCATATGGGATGTCAAAGACCATGACCTGTGGATCGAATACATCCAGGAAAAGGATGTGGTCAGGGTGGATAGCGGCCACATGATAGTGAAGGGCGGTGGGCAGCCAATAGATATTTTTTAAAGTGAACCGGCCAAGAAAGAGGGTCAGGCGCTGGCATGCTGGAACTTCAATGAGGGGTCCTTGTGTTTTCGGGCCAGTGTAGGTTTAAGCATTCCTGCGTGCAGTGTGGCGGGCCTCACCTCCTCACTAATTGCCCCAGATGGAGAAGTGGGGGGCAGAAGGGTAAGCACCCTTTCCCAGCAGGGGGCTCCCATGGGGGGGCAGCACAGGCAGGTGCCAATAAGGGTGCCAACACGTTAGGTGGTGGGTGCTGAAAGAATTGCTGGTTTATTATCCGTTAGAAGGGGTCACTTGTTATATAGTTGAAGTATTTCATTTTGGTTTTGAAATTCTGTTTCAAGGGGTTTGCGAGCATTTGACGGTATGTAATTTGAAGTTGGTGGTGGGTTTGGAGGAAATTGTTGAGTGGAAGATTATGAAGGAAATTTTGGAGGGCCGGGTTGTCGGCCCTTTCAAGTGCTTTCCTATTGACAACTTAAGAATATCACCTCTGGGTATTGTCCCTAAGAAGGCTCCCGGGGAGTATAGACTTATTCACCATTTGTCATACCCTCAGGGGTCTTCTGTGAATTATACTATCCCGCATTAAATCTGTACAGTGTACTATGCTTCATTCGATGTTGCGATTGAACTGGTACATGAATGTGGGAAAGGGGCGCTCATGGCAAAGAGCGACGTTAAATATGCATTTCACCTTTTGCCAGTCCACCCCAAGGACTTTGACCTTCTTGGGTTTTCATTCAAGGGGCAGTTTTACTATGACAAGGCCATGCCCATGGGATGTTCCATCTTTTGTGTTGCCTTTGAGAATTTTAGCACAGCACTGGAGTGGATAGTGAAGCGTAGGCCAGGGCCCAGTCATGTGACCCATTACTTAGACGATTATTTGTTTATCGGGAAGGTGGGGTCACCGGAGTGTGGCGACCTATTGGGATTGTTTAGGGAAGTGGCAAATTTGGTGGGGGTTCCTTTAGCAGAAGAAAAGACCGAGGGATCAGCATTCGTGATAACATATTAAGGCATAGAGTTGGACTTGGTAAGAGAATTGTCATGGTTACCCGAGGCTAAACTTATTGAATTTCAGAATGAGGTACCGTCATGTATAGTGGCTAGTAAAGTGACTTTGAAAGCACTGCAATCCTTGCTCAGTAAGTTAAACTTTGCTTGCCGTGTGGTTGCATCGGGTCGTGCCTTTTTATCATGTTTATATGCTAGAACAACTATGGTATTACTGCCTCACTATCGCATCAGGGTGACAAGGGAAATGCAGGAGGATTTGGATGTTTGATTAGAGTTTTTGAGGACACACAATGGGGTTAGCCTGTGGTGTGAGTTGTACTTACTTGAGGCAGAATTGCAGGTGCATTCTGATGCAGCTGGTGCAGCTGGGTTGGGAATTTATTTTCAAGGTCACTGGTGTTCTGAGAGATGGCCCGTGCAGTGGCAGGATTCAGGTATTTTGAGAAATTTGACCTACTTGGAACTATTTCCTGTCATGGTTGTTGTGCACCTATGGGTGGACAGTTTCCAGGATAAGAGGGTCATATTCTGGTGCGATAATTTAGCGGTGGCGCATGTGGCTAATTCACTTTCTTCCAAGTCAGAGAGGGTTATGCGTCTGGTTAGGGTGTTCATTTTGTGGTGTTTACAGCATAATATAGAGTATTGTGCAAAACATGTCCCGGGGGTTAAGAATGAGATAGCTGATGCCCTCTCTCATTTGCAGATGCGGCGTTTTTGGGAGCTTGCTCCCTTCATGAGGAAGGATCAGGACTTCGTTCCCAGCCAGCTTTGGAAGCTTGGAAGCTAGAGCTGATGGACACGGTGAAGGGTTCTGTGTTCTCTGCGACTTGGCTTGCATACGAGAGGGTGATCATGGAATTTTTAGGGTTTGCTCGAGGCAGGGTTGGGTGTTGTTAATCCCGGTTCCTTTAGATCAGTGGGTGCAGTTCAGGCTCGAATTGCACAGGAAGGCCTTAGCGGCTGGCCCTATAGTGACAAAATAGTCTGCTTTGGCCTTCATGTCTAAATTGGTTGTGGTGCATGATCTCGATGGGGCCTCAATACTTAGGGTGATTATTGTCTCTTGGAGGAGGCAGGGCCATGTTGAGCGGATAATAGGGTCCCACTGTCCCCCAAGATTTTGTCTGACATTGTAGACAAGCTGTTTGATGTGTGCCATGATCCTGGACAGGTTCGTTTGTTTAAAGCGGCATTCGTGGTGGCCTTTTTTGGGGTCATGTGGATTAGTGAATTAGTTGTAAGTTCTAGGCATGACAGGGCTAGAAGGGAGTTACAGGTTGGTGACGTAGCTATGACTGGGGTTGGTATGGAGGTGCGTATTCATTTTTCAAAGACAGATCAGTTAGGGAGAGGCTCGAAAGTGGCGCTAGCCAGGTCTGTCGAGCCACATATCTGTCTGGTCATATGTATGGAAAATTATTTAAGGGTTAGACCTGGTTTGCCTGGATCATTGTTTGTGCATCAGTCTGGTCTGCCTCTAACCCGTTACCTATTTTTGGCAGTGTTAAAACATTGTTTGGTCTTACTTGGGTTGTCTGGGGTGGTTTTTAGGTCCCATTCATTTGGGATCGGGGCGGCTTCATCTGCAGATGCTGCCAGTTTTCCCCCACCCCACCCAACCCCACCCCCGAAATTCAGAGGGTAGGCAGGTGGCAATCAGGTGTGTTTAGGTCCTATGTTTGTCTGTTCCCAGTGCTGTAGATTAAGGTTAAGTTGCTGAATAATTGATGGTTTGTTTTTAATTTTCTTTCTCGTAGGAGGGGGCTGAAATTATCAAAGCAAGGTAACCTGGATCATCAGTCACAGTTTTGTCAGGTGGGCAGCAAAGAGGGTTCAGACAACTGGCTGGGGGACGCAGCTTGGCTTAGCTTCAAAGAGTTTTTTGGTGTGGAAAGGACAGAGAGGAATGCTATGGCCCCAGCTTATGCCCCTAGTGTTGGGTTGGTCAGGCAGACCAGCCCCAGATGTGATATTAATCCATCTGGGTAAGAATGATTTTACAAGGGGATTCAGGTTGGACCTATCGATAATGAGCAGGCAGGACCTGGTTCTGGTTGCAGGAGCAACACTGGTTTTCATGGAGATGTTGCAGAGGATTAGGTGGCTAGGGGCTACCAATCCTAGACCGGTGGATAGAGGTCAAAAAAAGGTGAATGGTGAGGTCAAAAATTGGATTGTGCCACTTGGTGGTATTTGGCTCAGACATCCGGGAATAAGGTGGAACAGACCAGAGCCATTTTGGCAGGATGGGGTTCATTTATCTGAACTGGGATTGGACATGTACATTGGAAACATAAAAGGGATATTGCAAAGATTATTATGAATGGGTCATTCAGAGGGTATAATTCCAGTTGGGTGAATTGGTTTTCAATGGTGCGGGTGTTCAAGCAAGCGAAGTTGCTGAACTTGTGGCGGTGTTCAGTACCATAGGGTTAAACTGGTAAGGACTTTATAGCCTGGGTGTATGGGCAGATGATTGGATTCATTCTGCAAGGTGTACCTGCTGGGTAATTTAGGGGATGGGCGCCCCAGATTATTATTATTATTATTATTATTATTATTAGACATTTATAAAGCGCCAGTCGCATGACCTGGTGCTGTACAGAACATAGAATTAGACGCGGTCCCTGCCTGTGGCTTACAATCTAAGAGACAAAAACAAAGGGGGGGAGACAGGGGGAGGGGACAGTGGGAGAGACATGGGAGAAGACAAAGAAACATTCAGGCGGATGCGAAGTCTCAGGTGCGTGTGCTTGGCTTGGTTACAATGAAGTTGGTAGCAGCAGTCAGCAGAGGAGGGCTGACAGTAAGAGTAAGGGGAAAGGCTAGCGGGCATTGGGAAAGGCAGCATGGAAAAGGTGGGTCTTGAGGATGGATTTGAAGGAGCGGAGGGAGGAGGCAAGGCGGATGTGGGCAGGGAGGGAGTTCCAGGCATGTGGGGCAGCGAGGGAGAAGGGACGGAGGCGGTTGGGCGAGCAGGAGAAACGAGGGAGAGTAAGGGTGGGTACAACGGAAGAGCGGAGGGCACGTGCAGGAGTGCGTAGGGAGATTAGGTCCGAGAGATAAGGGGGAGCTTGGTCGTGGAGCGATTTGAATGTGAAAACCAGGAGCTTGAACAGGATACGTTCAGGAAGGGGGAGCCAGTGAAGGGAGAGGAGGAGAGGCTGCACATGGTCGAAGCGACGGGCAGAGTGAATGACCTTGGCAGCAGAGTTTTGGATTGCGATAAGGGGGGATAGGTGAGAGCGAGGGAGACCAGCAAGGAGGAGGTTACAGGAAGGGAGGGCAGGCATTGTGTGCATACAGGTAGGATTTAAATGGTCCCGAGGTTTGCATCAGCAGCATCTCTCCTTCTGGGAATTGGATCAATTTGGTCCATTGGAAGGGGATTGGACCGGTATCTCCAATCCAGAATGGTTGGCATTATGGTACTGAATGCAGGGAGTGAGAGATAGTAGAAGTGTTAAGTTATCTGATCTCGTCACCCCCTTGTTATTCACCCAAGTTAATTTGGTATAATTCTAATTGGCATTTAATTGGACACTCTAATGGAAAAGGTTTTTGATTAATTGGATATTCTAATTTACCTCACAATTTGGCATGGAAAAGATTTGATTTAGGGTAGTTGGCTTTTAATTCTATCCATCGTTCTTCATAGTTGTTAATTGGATTTTAATTGGTTTAATCGGTTTTCTTGTTCTCTTAACAGGTTATTAATTAAGATTGGCTTCAATAAAACAGCTGCGACCAGTTTTACCAATATCCTTTGTGTTTGTGCCTTATTTCTAGTGCGGGGACAATGAGGTGATCAAATTTGCAGATGCCACAAAGTTATTCATGGTAGTTAAAACCTGATCATACTGTGAAGCATTGCAGGAAGATTTTGCGAAACTAGGTGACAGGGCATCCAAATGGCAGATAATATTTAATGTGGACTAGTGCAAAGTGATGCACATAGGGAAAAATAACCTAAACTATATGTATATAATGTTGTGTTCTAAATTAGGAGTTACCACTCAGGAAAAGGATCTTGCAGTCATTGTGAACAATACATTGAAATCCTCAGCTCAGTGTGTGGCAGCAGTAAAAAATGCAAATAGAAAGTTAGGAATCATTCAAAAGGGATAGAGAATGAAACTGAAAACATCATAATGCCTCTATATAGATCTATGGCAGGACTGCACCTGGAGTATTGTGTGTAGTTCTGGTTGCCCCATCTCAAAAAATACAGAGTAGAACTAGAAAGGGTGAAGAGAACAACAACAAAAATGATCAAGGGTTTGAAATGACTTCTGTATGAAGAGAGGCTTGATAGATCAGGGTTCTTCAGCTTGGAGGAGAGACGACTGAGGGGATATGATAGAATGTTATAAAATCATGAGTGGTATAGAATACGTAAATAGGGAACAGTTATTTACCTTCTTCAACAGTACTGGAACAAGGGAACACTCCATGAAATTAACTAGCAGCAGATTTTTAAAAAATAAGAGAAAATATTATTTTTTTTCATTCAGTGCACAATTTTGCGGAATGTATTGCCACAAGGCCGGCAGTGTAGCTAGTTTTAAAAAGGGATTGGATAAGTCCTTGGAGGATAGATCCATTAATGACTATTAGCCAAGTAGGTTTTGGGGACGTAATGTCTTACTGTTGGAGGCTGGAACAGGGAATGGATTGCCCATTGTGACCAGTTGGGTACTTCTTCCAAAAGAAAGAGATTGGCCACTGTCAGAGAAAGGGTGCTGGGCTTGATGGACCATTGGTCCAACCCAGTATGTCACTACTTATGTTCTTAGCAATTTGGAGGAAGTATATTGCCACTTTGGGGCATGACTGGGATATACCATTTATTTAGAATTGTGGGGAATACCATTCTAGCCTCTTCCCCACCATCTGTTGTTGAACAATCACATAGAAAAGATCTCATCAGGAAAAGGAGGTACATTAGAAAAGGGGCTACTGTACCAAAATGTTTTGAAATTTGAAACCCATCAATAAAAAGAAAAGTTAAGCAAAGATTGACAAATACAGGTAACATGATCCTTCTGTTTTCCCTGTAAGAATTGCAAGGGTCCTGACTCAGTATAGATACCACCTAAAAAAAAAAAAAAGCAACAAAAATGCTTATGTACACCGAAAGTTTAAGTGCACAGGTGAAAAAATGATAAATGCAGTTCAAATAAGTACACCTTAGACTGAAAAATGACATGAGAAATGTATCTGTTTAGTAGAAAGATACTTCAGAATGCTTACCAGGAAAGGATTAGGGGGTTATTATAGAAAAATCCATAAAGCTTTCAACTTAATACACAACTGAAGTGAAGAAGGCAAACAGGATGCTAAATTTTATTGGTGGAGGAATACAGTATAAATCAAAGGAGGAGATATTGCTCCGCTGGCTATACCTCATGTCAAATACTATGTAAAATACAGCTCAGAATACTTTATGAAGATCAAGAAGGCATGGCAGATGGCAACAAAAGTGATGTCAGTTTCAAAGTCAGAAGTTAGGAGGAGGGCTGGGGGAAGGCAGAGAGAACTGGGGATGGATAGGAGAATAATGTAACAGAAGCAGTGGTGCCCAAACCTCTGTTTGCATGACACCATTTTGAGACTTAAATATAATCCCCAAGCTCAGATGGCAACAAAAACAATGCAAACATCAACCAGGATCATGATTCCTTCAAAAAGTGGTATGACCCCACTTTTGGTCCAAAACCACACTTTGGGTATTTTTAGACGTTACTAGATAGCTGTTCACCACACTGAATCACAATGGATCCCGTGTGGTGGCAGCAATCTTGTGAATGTCTATTTGCTCCCCGCCAGATGTTCACCACAGTGAACACCCAGCCGGGATCAAATTGTTCTGGCCTGAGACAGGCCTCACCTCCAGAATCGTGGTTAGTTTGGCCACAATCCGGGATGGGGCTGGCAATGGCCATGGTGAACATCTGCTTGTCAGCCCTGTCCCAGAATCGAGTCCCAACCATGGGATAGGATTAGGCGCAGCAGCCTCATTGGCCGCTACACCCGCCTGTCTCCCCATGGGCGGCTGGCCGAGGGAGCGTGGGGGGCGAGGCTGAGCGGACGCACGCTGCTTTGCACCGTGCAGCCCTGCCCTCTCCCTGATCCCCCTCAGAGATCAGGCCGGCGCGTCCCAGTCCAGGGTTCAGCATGGCAGGCCGAGAGGCCTGTCACATCTGAAATTACCCTTTGAGAACCTCTACTATAAAGTTATTAAAACCCCAAACAATGACTGCATTCTTTAAGGGCCCCAAACTGCTCAAAATAAAAAGTGCATCAGATGTCTGAATGAGCAATCCAAGCCAGTTCTCAAACATGTCTTTTAGATAAATTCCTCATGGGATAAATTTTTAGATATCGCTGTCCTCTTCAGCCACATGCAGAAAATCATGTGTGCTAACTGGGTGTGCATATCCTTAGGAAATGTGTGCACTTATTGTGCAAAATGACCTTGGCATAGCAGACACCTGGCTCTATGGGATTATTTGGAAGTTTACACATCAGTTACAGATCATTGGAGAACTAAAGTTGATCTAACACTGATAGAAATGAGGATTTTATTTAAGAAGTAGGGAAGTTCAGGCAGAAGGTTGTTGAAAATATATATCATAAAACAAGTTTTAAAAAAATAGTATATTAGATGATACACATTACCTACAGGGCCCATGACTGTACTCATGAGTCAGACAGAGAAAAAGAAAACGATGTTGGGGAATTTCTAATCAAAGGGAATAAAGAAAGGCATGGGGAGAAAAAAAATGAACAAACGAAGTGAACAAAGAAACTAGAGTGAGAAGCCGCCTGGTTTGATTTTCTTCTTTTTACTTCTATAGTTATTGAATGGTTTAGAGTAATTTATTATTATTATTATTATTATTATTATTATTTATATAGCACAAGCAACCTGGTGCTTTACAAAGAATAAGATAGACACAGTCCCTGCCCGGGGGTTTACAATCTAAAGACAGGGGGAGGGGAGACAAGGAAGGTGGAACAGAGGGAGAGACAAGGGATGCAACATTCATGAGGATGCGAAAGCTCAGGTACACGTTCTTGGCTTGGTTGCAGTAAGTTGGGAGTGTACAGATAGCAGGTGGGGGATAATCCTGGGTGGGAATGATTAGCAGGAGTTAGTTAGGAATCCTTCTCAAAGGGAAGGAAACAAGGGGGAGGCAGGATTACAGCTGGCAAACCCCCATCTCCACTCTGAGTTAGGAGGAATTCCCCAAAATGGTACGCTATTCTGTATTCTGTTTCATATTTGTTATGTTATTAAACCCCTTACGGCCACAGATGAGAAAACAGGAAGATGGTAAGAGTGGATGTATATACTTTAGATAATGGGATAGAATATCTGTGTGGACCCCTTTCATACACTGAATTCTATTGTTTAAAGATACTTTTTGCCTAATTCCTTAGGGAGGGATTGAGCCTTGGTTCTTCACAACTGCCTAGAGAATTCAGGTATTATTCCATCTTCCCCCACACTGAAATACACTCATATAAGACCCATTCAGATCTTGGGCCAAAGTACAGTGAGAAAGAGCAGGGACAAATATTACATGGCCAATACCTACTCCATGAACCAAGCGAGTGAGGAGGCAGCAGGGAGTAGGTAGTACTGTTTGTCAAAGTGCTAAAGCAGCATGCTTCCCCTACACTGACCTGAGGTGAAATGCTAACTAATTCAGGCCAATCTCCTATCAACTTAAGTAGATTCAGAACTTACTGGGTGAAGTCACATGAGACATTAATCCACTTTGGGCAGAGTTATCCCACACTGGGCAACGTTAAAATGCAATGCACTAAATCATATGGCAGGCGGCTTCCAGATATTCACCCTGCCCTGGAGCAAAGCAGGCAGTTGGCTGCCATGTAATCTGTTCAGCCACATGAGCTGAGGAGGGTCTGATCTCCATGTGGCTCCATGATGGGAAAACAGTGCACAGCTGCCACACTGTGGGGCCAGCATGGGGAGTAGGGCAGACGGTCAGCTCCCCTCCCCTGTGGTGAAGCCAGGGGGACCACTGTCATACCTCCCTCCATAGAGTGGGACATGCCGAGGTACTGGCTACACAAGCAGGCGCCCAGCCTTTCCCCACCTCCCTCCCCTGGTCTGACCACTATCTCGCCCTCAGCTGTGATGTGGCCATGCAGGACTGGAGTTAGTTAGCAGCCACCACTCAAAGCCCTGCAGTGGACCTCACCATGTGGTGGGGCATACGGTGACTGGGAACTCAAGCTACCACACCTTGGGTAGCCTTAAGTCTTTTTGGGTAAGTATCCTATGTGCTACATCCTTAGTCTTTTTCTGAGGACGCAACATGTAGAAGGCAGCTGCCTGCCTTGCAATGTGGTGGGGTGAATATCTGGTGACGGTCAGGCACACAATGTGCTGCATCATTAGGGGTGTGCATGTCATTCTGTTGGTGCAGAATGCCGTGACCCATCTCCTTACACATGACATGAGTGCTCCGGGTTCTGCACTGGCTGCCTATAAAGCACCGGGTCAGGTTCAAGGTGCTGGTTTTAACCTTTAAAGTCTTTGATGGCCTGGGCCCTGCTTAACTGCGGGACCGCCTCACTCCCCATGTGCCCGTGCGACCCTTGAGATCATCCGTGGAAGCCTTTTTGGAGGTTCTCTGGGTGAGGCGGGTGGCCACTGATGTTAGATCTTTTTCAGTGGCTGGTCTGGTGCTGTGGAATTCACTCCCAGAGGAGGCTCGGTCAGCTCCCACTCTCCTGCTATTTCGGTGTTCATGTAAGACCTAGCTGTTCTGTCAGGCTTTTGGCGAGGGGTAGGGGTGGGAGGTTTTTTCTTTCCATGCATATTGCATTTTTAAATTGTTGTTTTTTTAAAATTTAAATATTGTTTTATTGATTATTTTTGTTTGCTGCCCCAGGCTGCCCTGTGGGAAGGAGGGGTGGGATATAAATTTTACACAAATAAATAAATAAATAAATATTTTTTTTGTTATTACAATAACAGTAATGAAAATTGTCATTTTCATTATCATTATTGCAATAATGAAAACAAAGAATAATAATAATGAAAATAGAAATGAAAACAATATTTTGTTTTTGAAATAAAGGGGAGAAACTGAAAGACATATTTCCGGCTATAACATTTTCGTTTCTTACTCAATTCTGATGAAACTTGGGACAGATGTATCCCCAATGGAGGGCTCTACGTGTACCAAGTTTCAAAATTATTAGGTAAAGGGAACAGATTCTAGAAGCAATGGAATGTTGTGATTTTAAGAAAAGCTTCATAGACATTCATGGCTACAACTTCTGTATATTGCATCCACTTTGCATGACACCTAGGAATCTTATGTCTCTCCATAAACTTAACAATCCTACCAATTTTCAGAAAGATTGGATAAAGGGTTCTGATAGTATAAGACATTAACTTGAAAATACATTTCCATTTGTAACATTTGTATATTTCATCCTGCTTACAAAATATTTGGCAGGAATGTATTATATACCTTTCCTGTCATCTATGCCAAACTACAGGACAATTTTGTAAAGGGACCCAATTTTATAAGCAATTGATGTTGTCCCTGTGAAGACCATTATTCAGATAAATAGCAGCGCATGCAGTGCCAGTGAGAGACAGGCACCGTGCATGGCAGGAGGAGAGAGACTGTAGGAGGGAGGATGTGGAGCAACCCAAAAGACTGACAAACACATTCACTGGCCAATTACTGCATGCTTCTAACTTTACAGGACCAATCGGTAGTCGCTTTGAGGCAGGCATAGGAGGTGGCCCTGAGGCGGACATAGAAAGGACATATCTGGGACTTTGGGGATAGCACCCCAGAAATCAGGAGACATAGTTTACACATCCAGGCTGGTCAGTTATCATCACAATCACATCCTGCAGCATTGTGACAGAGGACATAAGAGAATTTCTATCGGCTCTTTCCTAAACAGATGCTTCTGACTTCCCAATAACAAGTGGGGTAGAGATGTTGGGATAATCACAGCACAGAATGAAGATATTTGGTTGACCTTTCTGCTGGCCAATTGGCATCACAAATAGATCTTATACCACAGTGACACGTAAGAGAATCCCTGACATGGGCTCCTTCTCTGCATATGCTATGAAGGCATATAAAATTGGGACCCTTTATAACATCTTTCTGATATTTGGCAGAGTTGATCATGAAAGTATTATATATATCCCTGAAAGATTTCATGTACACTGGTTGAACTACAAAGATGTTATAGTCAGACATACATATATATGTTCATTGCTTATACCACCAGGACCCTTTATCCAATATTTCTTAAAGTTGGCAAAAATAATAAGAATGGGAAGGGGGTGTAAAAGTGACAAATTTCATCTAAATTAGATGTGAGACAAAGAAGTTACATCTAAGAATATATGTGAAGAATTTTGCAAAATAAATTAATTCAACTACTTCTAAAATTGTATTCCCTTATTCAATCATTTTGAACATTGGTACACATAGTACCCTCCATTGGAGGTATAGGCAACCCATTTTTCAGCCACATATTTTTAAAAACAAAAAGGTTACACCCAAAAATGTGTTTCCCATTGAAACCAATGAAAAATGAAAACAAAAGCAAAAATGAAAACAACAATTTGATATTTATGAAAACCAAAACGACTGATTTAAAAATCAGAAAGGAAAAACAAAAATGACAATGACATGGGACCTTGGTGCACAAATCTATGCATCATGCAGTTAGGCTGCCCAGAGCGGGGTACGGCTGTGGTAAGTGTATCATGTGGCTGCACCCAATGTGTCTGCCGGAGAAGGCCGGGGATGCAGCATATAGTAACATTGCCTGAAATGGGATAACACTGTACAAATTGTGTTAACAGGCCACTTCTCATGTGGACGGTCCCTGTGCTGCCCTGCCATAAGGCAGGGTCTTAGCTTTAGGTCCGGAGGAGAGTGCAAACTCCTCCCACCCGCCCAACTGCTGACTGGGGGGAGGCAGGCCCTCAAGTAGCACGTGTGCTCTTCCCACCCACCCAACAGCTGATCAGAGGAGGAACCTAGAGAAGCATGCGCTCCTCCTCCCCCCATCAGTTATCTAGTGGCAGTGGGTCTGATTCTGCAGTGCAGAAGGATTTTAGGCATCCAGCCCCATGCAGTTGGCTCCTCAGCCCACCCTGGGGCATGGCAGGACCAGTGACAGTGGCCCACCCACCCAGTTTTCTTGTAGGAAAGCAGATCATGTGACCTGTTCTCCCCCTCCTGCCCAAAGTGTGGTGGCTGCATTTGCCTACCCCGGGGCACGCAGGGTATCAAGCCTTTACCCACTCACTCCACATTGTCATTCTTCAGATGGGGGTGTTGGGCCACAGTTCCTTCATTGTTCTACCTTTAGACACAACTATGACTCTCCATGCCAATATTCAGCATCTATTTTGTGCTACTGATGCATTTGCATTATTGTAGTTAAATACATTGATGATCATGGTTAGCTGGGTACCAAAAAAATATTATAAATGACTAGTACTCCTGTTTCAAATGAAGTGTCTTCTGCACTGCAAAGAGACAATACTCCATTAAAGTCTTTTGTATATGTCTTAATTACAGCACATAGCTCATTAATGCAGAAACACTGCACATCTGTCAACTGGCTCAGATCAAAGAATATTTAAATTCTTGGGAAAGTGAACAAAGTTTTTTCTTGAAATAGGCAGGCCTTATATATTATGTATGTCACAGGTTCAGATCATATTCATAATTTTGTTCTACATTCACATCTTCCTCTTGCTAATGTTGTGATGCTAAATCTCCAATATGCATACCATCTCCTTTAATTTTGAACTAAGAAAGAAGGTAGCCTTCTGGTGAGTTAAAATAGCAGTTCTCCTTTAATCAGTGCAAGTTTCTTTCCTATTTTATGCCGGGCCAGTTTCACATGGTGTTTTATATTAAGCCATTTGACTTTCTGAAACAAGGTCTTTCAGTCTGCTTAATGAGCTCTTAAACAAATAAAGGAAAATATTGACTTCCTTCAAACCTCTAGCTGCTCAGTCTGCGACATGAGGAATATAGGGCAAAGCAGTGACTAATAGGTCTTTGCTCATTTGAAGTGAGAGGTGGTGCACAATTTCATCTGCTTTCAATAATTCTATTTATCAAATTTTAATTAGATCCTTTGCCGCTACATGTTCTTTGATCTGAGCTAATTGATCAATGCATTGTATTTTTAATGGGTTTCATAATAATAAGACGTGGCACTAATATAGTGCCTTACATTTTCAAAGTGCTGTACAAACATTTAACTAATTAATCCACACAACACCCTGTGAGGTAGGAACACTGAATATGATTATGCTATACTCATTTTTTGGATGGAGAATATGAAACTCACAAAAAGTAAGTGACACATTCAAGACCACAGAGGGAGCCAGTGACAGAGATACTTTAAAATAAGAGTTTAGGAGAAATTTAGCCTTGGAAAATGAGCTCTGTTTTTATTAATCCAGTGGATCATGATGACTTTCAGAACATAAAGTAAAGAACACAATGGGTGCAGGCACTTGCGGGCAAGGACAATCACAGCCGCCATGCTGCAGGGCCAGCGTGGGGGGTTGGCCCCAATGAGGAAGTCAGGAGGGTCGCTGATGGACCTCACACCATGGTACAGGGCAGGTCGAGGCTCCGGCCACCTGGCCCTGTCCCTCCTTCCTCTGCAAGCCTGACCACTATTCCGCCCCCGGGTGTATTGTGGCCACCCAGGACTGGAGCTAGCAGCTGCTGCTCAAAGCCCCATAGCAGACATCACTGTGCAATTGGCTAGACAGAAAACATGCATATGAGCTACTGTGCCTTGGGCAGCCTTGCCCCATTTTGAGTAAGGCTGCTACATGCTGCATCCTCTGTATTTTTCCAAGGATGCAGCACATAATAGCCAGCTGCCCACCCCACCCAGTAGCAGGGGGAATATCTGGCAACTGCCAGCCACACGATGCACTATATCACAAGATTGTGCTGCCCAGAGTGGGGTAATGTTTCCCAAGGCGAGGTACGTTCTTCGGGTGACTCCATTCCTTATGTTGACATTTCATGTTGTACTATACACACTTCAAAATTTGCTCTTGTCAGGCAAACGTTTGAGCCTTTCTGTTCCATTACTTTACAATACTTTCACCAGACCACAGAACAGATGCAACACTGACTTTCAGTTATTGAACTTGACAAGAATGTAAATCAATATATAGTGCAATGTCTGCCCTTCAGCTACTTCCTCAGTAGCTGTTTTCTCTCCACAATCCTATAGTCCTTATTTATGCCCATTTTCTTGATTAGTTGGTCAGATTTCTCTTACCTCATGCCATTTTCTTTTCTCTCATACAACACAACCTGCTGGTGTCAAATAACTTGTTACAGTCCCGATTCTAAAACCACTTGCAAACATGTAATACCATTGATTTTCATGGGACTACAACCACACCTGCTTTTAGGATTAGGCGCATAATACTCCTATTCTGATCCAGATTTAGACCAAGATCCAGAAAACTACCAGATCTAGAAGAACCCGCACTGGCAGAAGGGAAGTGGCCGTCGCGCCGAATCCACCTCCAGGCCCTGCACCATGAAGAGGGTGCTCGAGGAGGTGAGGCCAGGGAATGAGCATGAGGAAGGAGCAAGAAGCTTCTCCAATCAAACTTCTTGAATCATGACCATGGGGATTTGGAGTTACCCATTACCCAGCCAAGGCCATTGTCCCCCCCTCGAGACCAAGCTAGCGAGGCCTGAGGGTTGTTGGAATCTCCCATAGGTGTAAATAACATAGCAAAGGGGGCTCCCTCAATATTCAATCCGGCTCTCCTGCTAATTTGTTTTCCACCTTTCATGGAAATCACGAGCCTTGTGTTCTCCACCATTTGGATCAGGTAGAAGATTTTATTTCTAAGCTTATGGCTCAAATCGAGGGCCTAGATCTTCATTCCAGGGTATCCGACAGCAGTTGGCTGGGCTTGGGGAGTGGACACCTGATCCTGGAAGGAACAGGGTTGGACCTGGCCTTATGAGATTGGACCAGGCATGCCAAACATCCATTTCTCATGGTCATGCCTACTCTGGACCCTCAGCCCTCAAGGTTTTGGAGGACTGGAAGCTTATCCCTTCACCCAATGCCCTGGTTTTCACAATTCATCCACTGCCGTCTGGGTTACTTCCCCCTTGGGACTCAAAATTACGGATCTCACAGCATATTACAGACATTTTGGGTTATAACTTTGTGCCCTCGCATATTATTCATTTTTTTCATTTACCAACAAAGGGTGGAATATTACGTGTTGTCATTTATTTCTGCACACCACTTGTAGTTGGAAGACTTATCGCTTCCTCTCGTTTCTTCTTTTCATGAGGGGTACATATGGCCAAGCTCTATATTATAATGGACATTTCTCCACTGTTGCAGCTGGGCTATCCTGAATTCCTCGCCCTTCCCCAAGGGAAATCAAAATTTGGTTCAGGTATCTAGGAGGAAGTTACCCACTTCATTGGACATCCCGATTACCAGCAGACTTAAAGAACTGGCCCAGGCAGATGCTACTATTGCTCTGCCTGGCCCTGTTTTGTCTAGTATGTCTCCTCCCATTTTGGCCACTTCCTCCCCAACCAGGTTATTCCCTACTTCTCTTAGGCCCCCTCCTCTGGTCAGTCTAGGTTCATCTCCTCTATTGGAGATAGCCCCCCAGGGGCCTGTGGAAATTCAATCCTCTGGCTTGGTGGAGGATTTGGTAACCGCAGGGCAAATGCCTGTTTTGTGGGCTTTCGTTTGTGTCTCAATCTCATTGCCCCATCGTTCCAAGTCCTCATTTGGCCAACCATGTCATCCCAGGGGAGTGAGGATTCCCCTGTAGAGGGGCCTCAATTTTTGTAGAACTTATGGCTGCTGATGCTAACTGTAGGAATACTGTATTGGGTTTGACGGGCTGACAATGGTTGGGTCTTTTCTTTTAGTTTGCCCCTTGCCCCTCTGGCTATCTGATCAGTGGGTTTCACAACAAGAGATCTATGTTTTTAATTCTATCTACCATATTTAAAGATTTACAATTTAAGATGTTAGGTTTTAGATTCCTTGTACTTGATAGTGGCTATGATTTTTGTATGGCTTTGTCCTTTCCCTTGCTTGAGTATGCTTTTGGGTTGTATGTGCTTTACGTATTTTGTTTGTTTGTCAAAGCAATGACCTATGGCCACGCCAATAAATAGGGATGGACGAATGTGGTTCGAAAGTTCGGAGTTCAGCCTGAACTTGGCCTGTTCAGACGACCGAACCCGAACCCGAACCCGAACATGAATCTGAACACGAACTGGCTGAACCGAACTCAATTCCAAACGTCAAAATGACCGAACAGTTTGGTCAGTTCGGATCACATTCGGGTGAGTTCGGGTGGCAAAAAAAGGTTCACTGTAAGGTCAAATGTGACAGGGAGGGGTAGTTCTAGTCACTGAGGAGCAGACTTCCAGGAACCAGGGGTGGAGAGGCTTGCAAGAAATGAAACTATCTGCCTCCCACCTTCCCAACACCTTCTGAGCTAGTCACTGTTCCTGAACAGCAGGCGTTGAGTAGGATTATTAGATTTCTTTAAGTTTCATTTCAGTTTTGTACTGAAATGAAACTTAAACCTTAAACTGAAACCTTGTGTTTGTGATTCCCCCCCCATCCCATATATATAGAGATAAAGAGATATAGATATATAGAGGTAGAGTAGGTTAGGGTTAGTAGACAGTTGTAGGAGCTAGCTTAGTGATAGAGATAGCGTTAGTGATTTAGTTTTAGTGTTTGTAGGA
>QEPC01000889.1:350999-374449 GCA_003113815.1 Sphenodon punctatus
ACATTGGTTGCCAGGGTACAGAAACCTTGCCACAGAGAGCATATAGGCCTGGGGGCCACTGGCACTAGCAGCAGCAGACAGTGGGTTGCCAGGGTACAGAACCCTTGGCACAGACAGCATATAGGCCTGGCCTGGGGGCCATTGGCACCAGCAGACATTGGTTGCTATGGTTCAGAACCCTTGGCACGGACAGCATGTAGGTCTGGGGGCCATTAGAACTAGCAGCAGCAGACATTGGTTACCGGGGCAGGCAGTCAGGTGGTGTGGCATGACCGGCAGTCAGGCAAACTGAGGCAGGGTTAGAGCTTTTCAACCTGGGCAGGCGGGCAGGCAGGCAGTGTGGCATGAGAGGCAGTAGGGGAGGCAGGTTGGGATATTGTCAACAGGGAAAGACTGTGCAATGCGAGAGAGCAAGAACCAGTCATTGTCACTTAGGCGGGCCGAAATCGTGTAGACATAGGCCCGGCTCGCAGGCTTACAGTTTGTTTCCAATGCCACCCTGCATCATGAGATTAGTCAGATAAGGCATCCGAGTCCGTCTAGTATGAGAGAGAGAGAGAGAGAGAGAGAGAGAGAGAGAGAGAAAGAGAGAGGCAGGGCGGGTACCAGGCATTGGGAGGGAGGGACAGCACCTCAGCAGCATAGAAGCAGTAGCCCTAGCCCAAATTGAGGAGGAGGAGGAGGAGAAGGAACCCCATCCCGACTGCCCTTGATATGGGATGGCATGTGTCACTGCACCATCACTCCTTGTCATGGGGCCACACGGGGAATCCCAGCAGCGGAAGGTTCACCTTTAGCAACAACTACTGCTCCATCAACTTGACCCCCAATCTCAGGCAGTGCGAGGAGCAAATGTCCCCCACCACAGAGAACACCCACTCGCTGGGGACACTGGTTGGTGGGTAGGACAGGATACCCTTGGCCACTTTCGACAGGGCCGGCCACACATTGGCCTTGCCGACCCAGTAGACCAAGGGATCGCTGCTGGGAACAATGCATGGCTCCTCCTCCAGGTAGGTCTCCACTGCTGCTGAGGCATCATCATACTCCCTCTGGTAGCTCTGGGTGGGCAACACCTGCTCCACTGCCCTCAGCCATGCTGCTTGCCCTTTTGTGCTGGACCCCATGCTACCCAGAGTGGCCTGCACACAGGAGGAGCTGCTGGAAATAGGGGTCCTGCTGCTGCTGCTGCTCATCCTGCTGCTGCTGCTGCTGCTACCATTAGGACTGGGAGCATGGATAGACCCAGATGTCTGGAAGGGGTCACTGCTTCCACTCCCACCCTTCACAGGGGTGTCCTGCTGCATAGTCCTCTCTGCCTGCCGGACCTTATGCACCAGCGCACCCTTTCGGTGGCCATATACCGCTGTCTCGCGTGCCATGCTGCCCTTGATCCTGGGGTCTAGCATGGTTGCCAGGATATATTCCTCCCGGTGCAGGAGCTCATCAAAGCATGCACTCAGCCCTGCCTTCAGCTTTCGTGCTAGGTCAATTGCCTAATCAGAGAGCTTCTTGCCTGGAGGGCCACAATCCCACCCCCGAGAATCTCGTCCAGGCTCCTCTGGAGACTAAGGACCAGCGGGGTCACCTGGCTGAGGGTGGCGGTGGAGCTGCTCACGGTCTCCATCACGGCCAGGAATGGTCTCAGGACGAAGACCGTTTGAGCGAGAATCTCCCATTCCTCCCTGTTGTACCCTGGAGGTGCCTCAATGTCTGTCTCCAGTTCCACCTGATGCAGGCTGGCTTTCAGCTCAAGAAGCCGCTCAAGCATCAGGAAGGTGGAATTCCACCTGGTGGAGACCACCTGAATGAGCTGGTGCACCAGGAACCCTTGCTCGGCCTGTTTTTCCCAGAGGAGCTCGCTGTCCTTCACTATCCTATTGAAGAACCCCACCAGCTTCCTCCCCCAGTTGACCAGGGAGCTAAGAGTGCCTGGCCCAATCCCCTTATCCCCCAATCCCAGAGCAACCTTGACCACAAGATGGAGTGTGTGTGTGGTGCAAGGGATGCTTGTGAAGTCCCCGTAATGGACTGCCTTGAGTATATTGGCCGTGTTGTCCATGACCACACACCCCTTGGTGAAGGCCATGCCTGGCGTGACCCACTCCCTCACCATGGTGGCCAGGGATGCCTCGAGGTTCCTTGATGTGTGGGAGCTGTCCATTACGCCTGAAGCAGGACCTGCCTATACCCTGCTTCAGGACTCCTCCTGCCACTGCCAAGCACTGCCTCTGGGTCCTGCCATCAGTGTGCAGTCACTGCCAGGTAGGCATGCTGGGCATTCCTGGAGGTCCACAGGTCGGTGGTGAAGTGGACCATGGCCCCCCAAGCTGCTGACAGCTGCTCCCTCACCCGCTACTTCAAAGCCCTGTACAGCTGTGGCACCACAGTCCGACTCAGGGTGAAGTGGGAAGGCAGCTTAAACTGGGGCGGGGGGGGGCAGGAATCCAACCAGCTGCTGTAAGCCCTTGTCCTCTATAATAGAGAAGGTCTGCCCATCCTGCGCAATCATCTCGCCCAACAGGCACTTAGCTTTCTCTTGAAAGAAGCCATGCCACCCTCCAGCACCTGATGGCCTTGGCAGCTACCCCCACCCCAGCTCCTCCATAGTGAACTGACACTGCTGCTGGTGAAGGTTCTGCTGCTGTTCTGCCTCCATACTGCTCCTGCTGTTAGAGGCAGCAGAAGTTGGTGCAGGACACTTGTCCTGATGAAGGAGCCGGGCAACTGGCCACTGCTGCAGTCAGGAACCCGCTGGCATCCACTTCCCCTGACTTCCCATTTAGCATCAGAGCACTGTGGCATGCCTTGAGATGTCTCGCCATTGCAGTTGTCCCAAGGTTGGCAAGCACCTGCCCATGCTTCACCACCTATTGCACAAAGTGCACTGCACCTCTCTGGGATCATCTGCCTGCACCAGCTTAAAATGTTCCCAGACTGAGGACTCCCTCCCCCCCTCCTGTCTTCTGGCCCATCCCAGGTGACGTACTGCTGCCAGCACTGCTAGGAGGGGGGGAACTTAGTGGCTCTAGCGACACAGCTCTGAGAGGAGGCTCATCCATCACCTCAGCTGCAGACATCTCCTCTGTGGCATTAGTGTTTGCCTCTTCCTCACTGTCCCTGATCATGGTGATGTCCCATGAAGGGGAGTACTGGGACCCTGAGGCTAGACTGCCCGTGCCCACCTTGCTGCTGGCACTTTCCCTGTGCCCCCCTCTATAGCTGTTAGTGCTGCTGCTATTCCTCTCCCTACTGACTTTACCTGGGGATTGGGCCCTGCCTCTAGCAGCCGGGGTGGGATCCAACAGCTCTGGACTGCTGGGGATCACCTCAACAGTGGGGGACATTGGTGGCCCTGTAGGAACATTGCAAGCAGCCCCAGCACCTGCTCCAGCACCACCAGCAGCAGAGACAGACACAGCTTCAAGTCCTGCAGGCCTTCCAGTGCCCTGTGTGGCAGTGGAGGAGGGCACTGCCAGGAAGTGATGCTGAGCTGCTGAAGCCTGTTGCCCAGAAGCAGGCCTGCTGAGTTTGGGGCGTGGTGATGTGCTCGGGCTACTACTGCTGCCTGCTGCCACTCCCCTGGCACGTCCCCTTCCGCCTCTGACACATGCCCCATTGGCTCCCCTATGGGCAGCAGACCAGCTTGTCCTTCCCTTCTCCATTTCTCCCTCCAAAATAATGCTTTTATATTTATTTATTTATTTATTTTTAAAAAAATTGTTTAATTAATTTTTTTTATCTAATATTATATCTATCTATCTATCTACACTAAAACTAACTGCTATAACTATTCTAAATGCTATCAACTAAATTGATTATCTATTTAATAAGTACAAAGCCTTACTCCTACAAACACTAAACAAATCTCTAAGCACTATCTCTATCTCAACTAACTCCTACAACTCTACTATCGCGAATCTAATATCTACCTATCTATATATTTTGGGGATGGGGAGGGGGAAACACAAGGAACCCAGAGAGGGGGGTACAAAGCTGAAATGAAACCTAAGACATTCTAATGCTACGCAAAATGAATACAAAAAATAGTGGAAGGGAATCAGGGATGGAATAGAGAGAGCGAGGGAGTGGGAAAGGATTCAATGGAGGGGGGAGGGAGGAAGGAAGACTTAACACAGGGAACACAGGGATGGGTAAAAACAAAAAATAACACCTAAATCTATCTAATATAAATAAATGATAATATGGAGGTAAATGCGTTGGATGGGTGAAATAGGAGGAGGATGGGAATGGATTAGGAATAGGACGGAACAAAAACTGCAGGGAGAGGGAGCCTTCCGAAACGCCTGCTGTCAGTAACAGTGACTAGCTCAGAAGGTGTTGGGAAGGGGGGAGGCCAATGAGTTTTGTTTCTTGCTGTGCCCGTCTCACTGCAAGCCCCATTGCCTCCATGCAGCCTAGCCCGTGGCCAATCGCAGATTGCGAAGCCAGTGGTCTGAGGCGAAAAGGGATGGTGATTGGGCAGGCTGGATGCTACTCCAAGCCTCTACAGCCCTGGTGCCTAAAAGTCTGCTCCTCAGCTCACTCCCCCTCCCTGTGACGTTTTGCCTTCTTGTGACATGTTTTTGCAACCCAAAGTCAACCGAACGTGATCTGAACTGACTGAACTGTTCGGTCATTTCGACGTTCGGAATAGAGTTCGGTTTGGTCAGTTCGAGTTCGGTCATCTGAACAGACTGAGTTTGGGTCAAACTCCGAACTTCCGAACCGCGTTGCCCATCCCTAGATTCGTGGGCCCAGAAGGAACTGGGCTCGCAGTCCAGGCCTAAGGGCCATCCAGGCAGGCCATAGTGGGTGAGCACGTTTGTTTGTACTGCAGTCCCTGACCACCATGGCTGCCTGTTATTGACAGCCATGGCTACCCAACATGGCAGGGGTGGGGTGCTGCTCGGCACAATGCAGGGGTGGGACAGTCAACCTCACATCTCTTCCATCCCCCCTCCCCAGCTGACTCGATCTGCGGCAACGTTTGTTCAGTTCCCCAACCTGTGCCGGACGCGGGTGGCCCCCCTCCTTGGGATGTGTAGCCAGCATGCCAGCTGCACATATATTAAAACCCTATGTCACAATCCCTAAACTATTTATGAACTCACAAATTTCATCCACATTAGTTGCACGTACAAATTTGTAACTAATTTTGAAATAATAAACTTATTTAGGTTCTGTAGATACTATGATTGTCTTTTCTGGCTTGGAACCAATCAAAACTATTAACAAATAATTGATTTGGGAGGAGAAACGAAGTTTTCCCCCCCAAGAATTCTATGTAATATTTTGTTTCTCAGAGGCTAAAACTGAATCCTTCAGCTGTAGAAATTGAATTCTGTTCAATATTTCAATTTCAGAAACCCCCAAATTATTAGGTTTTGGCAAACAAAATATTATGAGAACTCCACCACCACCACTCCAGCAACAGCCCATCACATGGCTCTACTGGCAGTGAAAGGGCGCCTTTTCACAGTCACCTCATTGGAAGGAGCAAGGACCAGGGGTTGGTTCCACCAGTGCAGCTGAAAGCTAATTCCAGCTGACTGTCATGGACAAGGACTGCTGTGGTGGGTTGAAAGGAGTACCCACTCCAGTGTGCGGAGCTATCAGGCAAAGGGCATGAACAAGCTCTTGCAAGGTGAAACTGGTAAAGCTGGCTTTAAAGGTCAGTGTAGCTCCCAGCCCCAGTCATGGTGCAGGAGCCATTGCATGCATCACTCACCACCCACCCCTCTTCCAAGTACTGTGGGCATCAGTTGGTCATTTGTTTGAGAGATGGGAAGGAATTTTTCCAGAAATCCCTGATTGGACATAGGGATTCCAGTTTTTTTTCACCTTCCTCACAGTATTAAGTGAATTAAGCTAATGTTGGCCTTGGTCATAGGTGTTTTTTATGCTGTATAATAAAACTTTGTCGCACTCTTAATGCAGAGGTCCAGTTCTGTTATGTAGTTATTTAGTACAGAGTTGCATAGTAAACTGGGCATCATCTCCTTAAGAGATGGGGAAATGATATCTGGTGCTGCAGGAGGGATCACTCATGCTTGGGTTGCATCCCTGGGAGGGGTGAAGATCGAGGCAGCAAGGGGGGCAGAGGCGGCCCCCTGGGCCTTTCAGTTACCTGACTCCTTACTCTGGTCCTTGACTGTCAAGGCCAGCCTCCCTTGCCCACATTGCATGGTGTGGGGTGGAAGGGTAGGCATGATTTGATGAGAAATTGGGGGCTGGTACTTGAGGGTACATCAAGACCTGTTCCCTGACAGTTATGGTTAACTGTGGTTGTACCAGAAAATTGGGGCTGGCACTTGAGGGCACATCAAGGTCAGTTCCCCAGACAGTTATGCTTAACTGTGTTAATGCTCATTGTACTGGACCATAATTGATGCTGGCAATTACCCCACCTAGTTCATTGATTTGGAATAAAGAGTGCAGCCTTTAAAACCCCATATAACTGTTGTCCTTGTCTTATTCCAGGATGTGTCGACAAATTAAAAATACTGAAAATCAAATGTGTACATGTTTCTCCAGCCAAGAATGTTTTACTACTAAATTCAATAACCAATAATTTTTTGTTTTTAAATATTAAGAATTTGTAATATATTTCTGCTTGAAATGCATATATATTAGCTATATTTTCAGATATTATTTTTAAAAAATTCTCCCAATTCAAAGGTTCTAGTATCTGATGCTTGCTGCTGAGGGTAGTATACTTTGAGCTATTCAGATCTGGAGTAACTCTATTGTGATTTTGCCTCTTGCCCATGTTACCGAGACATGACGGGGAAACTCCCAGTGAACTCCTGGTGGCCAAACTCATGAGCAGCTCTGAATGTAGGTGCGGGGGATTACGCATCATCAGGTCGGTCTCAGTGGCTGTGCCAAGGTTGTGTATTGGAACTCCCTCCAGGCATCAGTGCAAGACCTGGCTTTTCTGCCAGGCCTTTGGCAAGGAAGATGGATGAGGGTGGGTTTTAATTTTTATGGTGGGTGGTAAAGGTGGGGTATTTTTTTCCTCCCTCCTCTTTTCCTGGGGGGAATGTTTGCTCCCCTTTTTTGCCCTCTTCTCCCCACTTTTTAGATGTTTTATGTTTGGTTTTTGTGTATTTTTATATATGCATTTTAATATTTTTATACATTTGTAAGCTGCCCCGAGCTGCCTTTGTCAGGAGGGGCGGCATATCAAATGTTTTAATAAATAAATAAATAAATAAATAAATTTTTAAAAACCCATTTTGAGAGAGGGTGAAGCTATATCAGAGTTTAGGCGCCATTTTTGGAGCGCAGTTTGAAAAGCTGCTCGGAGCAACTTTTCAAACCGCGCTCCAAAAATTCGGGCTAGGTGGAAATGTGCGCGCTCACCGCATTCACACCAACCCCGGAAGTGCGGGGTTCTTTAAATCACACAATGCCGCCGCTGCAGCTGTGCGATTTAAACACACGTCTGAATGAGCCCTGTCAGACTGGAGAATTGAATGAGGAAGGTTTTTGGTTTGGCTACTAAGCCCCTACAGCCAGAAACCTTGTGAGAGAGACTTGCAGGGAGCAAGTCTCCATCCCCCTGGACAAGAGAAGGAGCTAAAAGCAGTCTGATAGAGGCTTGCAGGGAGCAAGCTTCTACCCCCTTGGACAACTGGAGATCTCTGACACAGCAGCTGAGCAGACAGTATGAGAACTAAAGGTGAGCTCTTCCAGTATAGAGGCTCACAGACAGCCAAAGACTGTGTTTATTCTAGTAAGCCAGGAGGCATCCAAACCACTGAGGCCTGGCTAGAGACTTCGTATATATTAGCAGGCTGCTGGAAGTCAGAAGCTTATGCCGAGAAGGAACTCACTTTATGTTTTGCCTTTATGTTTGGGGACCCACCTTTTTGGGAGAAGCCCCACACTGGAGGGGTTTGAGTGGTGGTCTGGAAGGGGCATTGAGAGGCCCAAGCTAAATTACACCCCTAAAAGGGGGTACAGAGGCGTATTGAGGTGTGGAATGGGTGAACTGATTCCCTGTGTGGCTTCTAATAACCTGGAGACCCAGGCACATCCACAGCACCCTTTACCAAAACGGTGCTGGCAGAGTTGCCACTTCTTTGGAAATGGGCAGCCAGTCTGGTGGGAGTATGGCACTACTTATGTTCTTATCGAAATAAGTCATTCAGATGTCATGGACCTTTCCACAAAATTGGAGTGGTTAATCGTTTGGTTGGCTGGAATGGTGGCAGCCATACCGTGTATGTGCAAAATGGCCACCACCGTACAACAAGATGGCTGCCACCATGCCATTTTGCATACAAGAGCAGGGTGGCCACCATCATGCTGTACGGCGGTGGCCATTTTGCACATGTGCAAAATGGCCTGCTGTTGTTTCATTTGGTCTGAGTTTCAATTGGACTGAATGAAATTCCTTGTTCTGTTTGACACGGGCAAAAAACTTCATGTTTGCTTCCACCGCTCTCCTTCAGAATCTCCTGCTCTCTAAACTATCTTTGATCCTTCTCCCATGCTGCCCCCTGTGCTTCCAGAGCTGAACACAGAATTTCTGCTCCCTCCCATGTGACCTTAAAATCCTTCCTAAAAACTATGTCTTCAGTCAGGTCTTCCCTAATTCTTCAGCCCCACAGATTACTATTCATTCATGCATGTCCTTATGCTGTTTCAACCTTCAAGATCCCAGATATTTGGATTTTCAAATGTCTAATCAAAAATGCAAATAATATTGGTGAATACAAAAATCACTATATGTTTCAGCGCTAGTCTGGACTGCAAGTAGGATCTTGCCTTCCATTAATTGAATCCCAGTCCCTTCTGATATTTAGTATACTTTTCATGTCACTGCTGTCTTGGGTCACAGAATTAAATTTCAGATATTTTTCCTTTAGGAAAAAAGTTTGGGACCCTCTGCCCATAGCTTCTGATGGACATATCAAAGTTTTTCTTTCTACGTATGAAGGTGGGAAATGCATATTTTAATTGAGCTTTTCTATACTCGAGCTGTTAGGGTGGCTCAAATACACCAAAAATAGGAAAATATCAATATTTGATCTTGATTTGTTGTAGTCTAAAAGTTGTATGCTGCATTGTGGTTTATTTCTTTGCATGCTGTACTTAGTGGATATTAACTTTACTAACTACATGATTAATCCAAATTACCAAGCCGCTTAATGTGCTACAGCACACTGAACTGGTCTGGTTTGCCAGCATTGTCACAGTATGCTTAACGAAGGGGCCTGTGATAATGGGGAAGATAAGTAATTTCCCTACCATCAATTGATCCTTCTGCTCCCAGGTGATTTGTCTTCAGTGTGTCTTGTGACATTTTACAAGGCTGCAGGCTAAAATGCCACCGGATTTTCTCACTGTACTGACAGAATGCCCGAAGTCAAATAAAAAGACAAACCCAAAAACCAATGATGTGTAATCAGAAATCCTATGTTAGCCACTAAGTAGTGGAAATAAAGCTGATTATGGTTCTACTGTTCTTTCTAATAGCAAAGGATTTTAGGAGGAGGAGGAGGAGATATGCTCTGTAAATATTTATGAAGGAAGAAATGCTTTGTAGACTTTGCAGAATCATCAACAAGATAAATGTCAGTATAGGAAATGGTGTTTAAGATTGGTTCTTTTCAGTTAGAGTTGAATCTGGAAGTAAATGTCTATTAAGGGCTTATGTGGAGCTTAAGTGATTCATAGCTCTTTTGTTGGACCTCTGGTCAGCAGTGAATTTCACCCAGTGTGCATTGTTTGGATAACTACATGCTGCCTGCCTGTCTAGCTCACAATTTTGTGCACGTATTAATCACGAGAGCATCGGACTCCTGCGTAAATTGGCAAAGCAAGGCCCCTAATAGACTTTTTGCGTTTTTCACCTCTCCTCCAAAAAGAGGAGAGATGATAATAAAGCAACTTAAAAGCAGAATTATTATAAAAGCTTTAAACTGCAATCTGACTTCACCTGTGCACCAGTAGAGGGGCTGAGATACAGCAGGCGGCCAGGAACAGAGGTCTGGGTCAGTTGAAAAGGAGAGGTACAGCTGAGTATCATCAGCATACTGGTGACACCGCACCCCAAACTCTCTCACGACCTCCCCCAAGGGCTGCATATAGATGTTAAATAATAACGGAGACAGAATAGAACCCTGCGGAATGCCGCATGATAAGGCGCGGGGGCACGATGTCTCCTCCCCCAGCACTACCCGTTGGCTCCTCCCCAAGAGGAATGAGCGGAACCATTCAAGAACAGTCCCGTCCAGACTCCCCAGGTCATGCAGTCGCCTCAGCAGCAGCCCATGGTCCACGGTATCAAAAGTGGCCGAGAGATCTAGAAAGAGATAAGAAAAGTTGAACATCCTGCATCCATCTCCCGGCGGAGGTCGTCTACCAAGGCCACCAACGCCGTCTCAGTGCCATAGCCGGGGCGGAACCCAGATTGAAAAGGGTCTAGGAAACCAATGCCATCCAGATGCACCTGGAGCTGGAGTGCCACCGCCCGCTCAATAACCTTCCCTAAAAAGGGAGGCTAGAGACAGGTCGGTAGCTGGTGAGCGCTTCCACGTCCAAAGATGGTTTTTTCAGCAGGGGGCGTACCACAGCCTGCTTGAGGCAGGGCGACAGCCTCCCCTGATGCAAGGACGCGTTCACTACCCTCGCCAGCACTGCCCTCAATGTCTCCCTGGAAGCTTTTACTAACCAGGACAGGCACGGATCAAGTTCACAACATGTGGCCCTCACCGACCCCAGGACATCCACCGCATCAGTCGGCGTCACTTCCCGAAACTCCCCCCACAAAGCTGCACCGGACGGGGCCTCCATCCCCTCGCGTTCTTCTCCTACTGCTCCTAATCCAGTGTCAAAGTCGGTCTGAATCCGAGCAATCTTGTCTGCGAAGTAGTTAACAAACTCCTCACAGTGGGCTTGGGACAAGTCCCTTTCCAGGCGGAGGGAGGCCGGACTAACCAGCCCCCGCACCACCTGAAACAGCTCCGCCGGGCGTGACTTTGCAGACGCTATGAGGACAGCCAGGAACTCCTTTCTTGCCGTCCTCACAGCCTCAACATAGGACCACAAATGGGCCCTATGGAGAAGACGGTCGTAGTCAGATCAAGTCCGACGTCAGCGTCGCTCTAGCCTCCTGCTTACACGCTTCATACACCACAGCCCCTCAGTAAACCAGGGGGTCCTGCAGTGACGAGACCGAGGCAGAAGGCGTCTCGGAGCCACCCTGTCAATGGCCTCCTCCAGCAAGCTGTTCCAATGCTGGACTAGCTCATCCACAGAGTGGCCGTCAACGTCCAAGGTTAACTCCCTCAGGACATCTTGGAACCGCTGGGGTTCCATCAGCCTCCGAGGGCGGATCATCCTAACTGGTCCCTTCCCCTTCTGGAGGGGGTGCACTAGAAGACCGGCCTGAAGGAGATAATGGTCCGTCCATGACAAGGGCACTGCTGTAACCTCCCCCATCACCGGACCCACTGCCTCAAAGCCAGAACTGAAGATCAGGTCGAGGGTATGTCCCCCCATGTGGGTCGAGCAGAGTCCTGGGGAAAGTTCATGGTTGCCATGGCGGCCATGAATTCTCGCTCCGCCCCAACAAGGCCGGCATTGGCGTGAATGTTGAAGTCCCCCAGAACCAAAGTCCTGGAAGAGCCCAACACCACCTCCGAGGCCAGCTCCGCTAGAGCAGTAAGGGATGCCGCCGGACAAGAAGGGGCCCGATACACCAGCAGCACCCCTAACTTGCCCCCGGCCAAATCTAACACCACGTGAAGGACTTCAATACCCATAATCTCCCAAACTGGATACCTCCTAACAGGCCACTCTTCTCTAAAAACAATAGCTACACCACCTCCCCGGCTGGCCATGCAGGGCTGATGCTGCACGACATACCTGGCTGATTTGGGGTACTTTCTGCTTAATCATTGTTATTATGGGATGTCCTGACCAGTTAGATCCTGCCTACTCCTCCCTCCAGATGAGAGGCCTGATCTTTGGCCATGAGTTGCCCATGCCGCTTTCTCTAAGGCGTCTCTCTGTCTGACTAGGCCATTTTCCCGCATTGCATTGCTTGGTTCTTATCTATTTTTGTAACCTTATCTTTTGTTTATGTACAGCCATGTTCTGGGCATGGACAGTTCTTTCTGGTTCTGTTCTTACAAGAATAAATCCCTGTCAGCATATTTCTCTCTCCTCCTGCCAGCCTGTTTTCCTCCTAATATGCATTTTCAATATTCCTAAATTAAAGTTGCTATAAAGCATATAGCACAAAGGAAACTTGTAGCATCCTTTCAATAGTTACAGATGTATACAAAATTTTCTTGGTTATAATAATGCACAATGCTTCAATCAGCCTATTAATTCACTATAAAACGAAGCTTGTAACAACAAATATAACAAGTTTTATTTAAACTATTTAAACAACAACAAAACAACAACAATGGCAAAACAACAACATTATGAAACCAAAACCAAACATTTAAAGGAAACTTATAAGGGAAACAAAGTATTAGTCTCTGGGGGGAAAGACAGAAGGCATTGGGGTGCATCACAGGGCTGAGGGGCGGCCACCTGGTCCTCTTCTATCTAGTAGCTATGGGAGATGGCAAACTCCATGGCCCTTTCTACCTCCCGATGTCACCTGGAGACCACCTGGTGGTACAGTTCCACATGTTCCATATCAGTGGAGACGTACTGGGCATACGCCTCCACCTTCTTTTTCTCCACCTCGAGTGCCTGGAAGTGTTCCATCAGGCAGTTCTCCAGGCAGCGTATGCCCTTCATCATTTGGTGGCCAGGCCTCTCGAGTTTGGTCCAAAAGGCCATGGCCGCAGCAGACTCCTAGGCCCGGGGGACTCCACATTGGGACTGGAGGAGGGGGGAGGGCTTACATGCTGTCACTTCTGGGTTGCCTTCTCCCCCTTCTTCTGGCACTGAGGCTGAGGCTCCATGGCCATGGCAGAGTCCTCCTGCCACCTCACTGTCAGGCTGTGGAGCTTTTCAATATGGGCAATGAGCCCTGATGTGGTCCCCTCTCTCTGCCTCCTAATTCTTTTGCTGCAGGTCTAAAGAGCATAAAAAGATAGGAACATAAGAAGTGCCATAGTGTGTCAGACCAATGATCTGTCAAGCCCTGCCTGCATTCTGTCTCCACAAGTGGGTGGACTGGGTGGCCAATCTCTCTCTTCAGGGGACTTCCATTCCTAACAGGTCATAGGGCAATCCATTCCCTGTTGTTCCAGTTCCCGTGCCTTACCTTGCATCCGATTCCTCTCTGAAATGGGAACACATTAAGAACACCAAAGTAATATCATGCATTTATGAGGATGCCTCTAGTCCTCCCTCCTTGGGGTGCTATGGATTGCAACGGGAGATGTGACCCTGACTGGCACGTGCAAATCCTGCTCTCCTTGGGGTGCTAGGGGATGCTAGGGATTGCAACTAGAAAGGCCCTGGCTGGCAAGTGCAAATCCTGCCCTCCTTGGGGCATTATAGATGGCAACTGGAAAGATCCTGGTGGCTGGCATGTGCAAATCTTGCCCTTATTTGGAGGTGCGTAGGGAATGGGATGGCAACTGGAGAGTGAAGACCCTTGCTATCCTGGCTCATGTTTGGGTGGGGGTGCTGGTCGTGCTCATGCCTGACTGCTGGAAGAGCCCCCCACACTACAGTACCCTCTTTCTCTGTGGCAGACATCCACTGCTACCCGTGGATACCGACTTTGTGCCTGACTGATGCCCACCACCCATGCACCCACCCGCATGCCAGTGAGCTCGCTCTAACAGATAGAGTCTTTCTTGTCCTCAAAGTAAAAAAAAAGTTTACAAACCTGGCAGCACCTTCTGTGCCCGCCGCTTGCTCCTCATCCAAGGAGTCGTCCACCTCCACCAAAGGTGCAGGGGCAGCGACCTCTTCCTCCTCCTCCTCTGAGAGCACCACGTTGGCCAACAGCCGTGGCATCAGTACAGCAGCCTTCATTTTTTTAAAAAAACATACAGCTAAGCCAACTAAAACACACAGTCAGTCACCTGTGTGTGACTGACTCACCAACCAGCCAAACAACACCACACCAACACTCACCAACACTCACCAACCAGCCAAACAACACAGCCAAACCGAACACAAACAGCCAAAACACACGAACCGAACAGCCACCCAGCCAAACACACACTCTCTCATCGCACAGCTACGCAAGCACTCAAATTTCCGGTTTCTGGGGTGATCATGCACTCTCACAATTCTTTTTCTGAATGCCAGACCGAACTGAACACAACCGAACCGAATGGCTGAACCCAAACTCGGTGAATGACCCGAATGCCCAAACAGAATGCATGAACCGAACTGACCTGTCCCGAATGGCTGAACCAGAACCGCAACCTGTTTTCACATCCCTACACGATTCCTGGGTAGTCACCTACCTGGTATGGGGCTGTAGTGGACTCACATCTGGTGGTCCACCAACAGGTGTGTGGCTAAGACTCTTGTCCAGGTGGACTATAGTCGGCCATAGTGAACAGAGTTGTGTTTTTATATAGGTTGGCCATACCTCCACTTTAAAAGAGGACACTTATGAAAAATCCATGGTTCAGTGATGCACTGGAACCAATGCCGCCCTGCAACATCTATTTTTCATAAAAGTATCCTCTTTTAAAGGAAAGGTATGGCCACCCTACCCATATATTAAGTTTGTCATAAATATTGTTTTGGTATCCATCAGTTTGCAAAAAATCATGTGACAGATTCATGTGGCAAAAATGTTATTTGGTATTAAAATGTTCTTTTAATATTTTAAAATGTATACACAGATTAATTAATAATAAGATGTATAGGAAGGATTATAATGCAATATTCATTTATCCAAAATCATATGTAGTTAGAAATGGTCTAGGAGACATTCTATGGATTGTTCTAATTTTACTGACTTTGAACCTCAGCATTTGAGAGATTTAGAGTGAAAATATAAGAAGGATATAATCAATAAATGCTGGATTTAATAAAGGAAAGTGAGAGGGAGAAATTGTTGGCATTATATCCCGTAGCTCATAATATGCCACAATTCACACTGAAGACAAATTACCTGCATGTACAAGGATCAATTGATGGTAATGAAATGGTTTGTGGTCCACAGTATCATAAGTCCCTTTATTAACCACACTGTATGAATGTACCAAGTCATGATAGGGTTACGTGTTGCATCACTTCAAGAGCCACAATAAATGTGACTGGAACAGTGCAGTCATAGTGAATTCCAACTGTTGTGGTCTATTTATTGAAGCATTCCTCACTTTCTAATTTCAAGAAACCACGAGCTGGGTTGTAAAACTTCACCTTTCTTTTTCTTAAAAAAAAAAATGTTCCACAATGAATTTGTGGAATTTGTTGCCAGATGATGTGGTCAATGTCAGTAGGCTTAAAAATGGATTTTATACGTTCTTGCAAAGTAGGTCCATTAACAGCTATTAGCAAAGTAGGTTTAGGAGGTGTAACATCTTACTATTAGGAGCTAGGAGAAGACAGCAGGGAATGGATTGCCTGTTGGGATCTGTTATACTTCTCCCAAGCGACTGAGATTGACCAATGGCCACTGTTGGAGACAGGATGGTGGGCTTGATGGAACATTGGTCTCATCCAGTATGACACTGTTTATGTTCCTATTAACCTTAGTTTGAGAGTTTTGTCAATTAGTTCAATAGGTGAAGCAAAAATTCAATTTTGTCATTGAATTCAATGGGTGGAGCAACTATGCAAGCAAGAATTATTCACATGAGTAAAAGTTTCTTGGTCAGACTCCAAGACCACATGTGCTAAGTTTGCTCTCATTGTAATCCTCAGGAACACAGGCCCTTTTCACACGAGAAGCCCCCCCCTTGCCCATGTGGGCAACTGGGTGGGTGGGGCATCCATGCAACCACTGATGCAGGTGGGTGGGTGTGCATGTGTGCTCCTCCCATGCTCCACCCATCTCCACCAATCCCCCATGCATGGATGCATTGGACAAAATGGAAATGCCTCCATGTGTGGAGATTGGTAGAAGTGGGTGGAGATCGATGTGCATCCATGTGACCGGCTGCCCACATGCTGCTCACCCACTGCAGCACACACCCATCCTAGGGATATGCGAATGCAGTTTGGAAGTTCAGAGTTTGGACTGAACTCGACTAGTTCAGTTGAACAAACCAAACTTCCGAACCGAACTCGAATTCGACCAAACTGTTCGGTCAAATCTGAACCAGTTCAGACGGCCAAAAACCGCTTAAAACACCAGTTTTGGATGTACGAACTTAGTTCAGAAGTTCGAAATTTGACCGAACTCAACTAGTTCTGTCAACTGAACTGAACTTCCGAACCGAACTTGATTTTTTAACCGAATCGAACTGAATTTCCGAAGTCGGTTCTGTTCGCACATCCCTAACCCATCCCTCTCCGTACCAAGGGTCCTCCCGGCCCATGTGAAAAAGGTCACAGTTTACTTTTCCTAATAAGTGTTAGACTTAATTTGAAACCCAAAAGAGTGCTATAAAATTACTCTCTTTGGGTTTGCTGACAACTAGAGCTGAAACAAGAATCCACAAAAATGGGTATGCACATCAAATTTCCAGTACCTGAATAAACTCAAAAATTTCAGCTATCAATTAGTACCTGATTGTCACCTGATTTGGGTTACCTGATGTCCTGGAATGTCAACTTCCAGTACTCTCTCCCTCTCCCCCCTTCCTGATTTAGCAATTGGAAACCAGTAAAATAAAAAAAATTGATACAGGAAATTAACAATATTTTGGTATATGGGTACTCAATCAGTGACTGTGGAGCCTATGGAATACCTGAGACAGTACTTAAAATGTGGGTATTACTCATGGGCAGCAAATGAGTAGGGGTGTGCACCAGGGCCCCATGTGGTTTTTTTTTTCATTTTTGTTTTAATTCTTAAAATGTGTTGTTTTCGTTAATAATGAAACGTCATTATTCGTTATTGTTGTCGATATCGGTACCAATTTCAAACGATGATTTTATTTTTGGTATCACTATCGATTTAGAGTGCCAATGAAGAATTATTGTCAGAAGTTGAACTCCTTCCCCTTCTCATTGTGATACAGAAATAACTGCACACAATAATATATACTATACACAATATGTAGTTTTATTTATATAATATATACAGAATCTAAGCTAAACCTAACCTATGTATAATACAAAATGTACCTATCCTATGATCCTAATATATATAACAAAACGGCCTAGTATCTAAATATCTAATTTATATATATATACACAACTAATATCTATATCTATATAATATATTGACAGGGTGAGACAGACAGGGGAAGGGAAAAGGAAAATTCAGAGGTATAGCTACTATCTCTAATCTATCTCGTGTGTGTGTGTGTGTGTGAGTGTGTGTTTACCTAAGGAATAAGAATTGGGTAGTAGGGAAGGGAATAAGGGATATATATCACAGCCCCCCCACGCTCCCCCGGCCGCCCACGTCCTGGAGAGGGGTGCGCGCAGTGGCCAGTTTGGCCACTGCATCCGATTGCCGCCCGTGGTCTGGGCCATGGCCCAGAATCTGCACTGGTAACAGACATTACCGGCTGCCAATTCCGGGCCGTGGTTCAGCTAACCACGCTTTCGGAGATGGTCCCCGACCATCCTCGAAAGCATGGTTATTTTGATTCCCACTGGAGGTTCACTGTGGTGAACATCTGGCGGGAATCAAACAGATGTGACAGGACCATTCCCCACCACAGGGTATTGACTGTGGTTGAGCATGATCTTGTAATGTCTGAAAATACTCAATGTCATCTTATTTGACCTAGATTTTGTTTTTGTACAGAAACTTCTAAACAGAGTAGCATAAGCAGTGTCTCTAGGGCAATGCTTTGACATGAAGGCAATACTCTTGAAATTGCAAAGACTGTTAAATAGCTAAGACACAAGATAATCAGCACTGAAACTGTCATCCAACATTTTTCACCAAGGTTGCTTCTGCTTCATGTGTTAACTATGTAGAAATAAAAACATCATATGGCTCGTTAATACTATCAGCCTATCATCTGTAACGTACGTCTCTCAAACTTGGTTACTTTCTACCAAAAGGATTTTATCCCTTGACTAACACCTTCAGCTTTGCATACCTAGGTTATAGCATATTTTGATACAGTTGGATTGATAGAGTTAGGAAGGATCAAATTCCTTAACAAACCAAGAGAGAATCATTGGCATAAATAGTGTTCCACAAGACCAAAGTGAAGAGATACAAAAGTAGTAGGGATATGCACCAGGCCCCCATGTTGTTTTCATTTTTTGTTATTGTTTTTATTATTAAAAATCATTTTGTTATAGTTATTAACGACAATGTCATTTTTGTTATCATTGTCATTATTGGTATCAATATTGTTTCAAACAAAGATTTTATTTTTGGTATTGGTATTGGTATTGATTTTGATAACATTATCTATCTATCTATCTATCTATCTATCTATCTATCTATCTATCTATCTATCACTGGCAGGTGTGATAGATAGATAGATAGATAGATAGATAGATAGATAGATAGATAGATGTAAGGTAAGAATGCACCGTCCAAGAAAGAGTACAAACACATATGGGAAAAATGACTGCTACACAAACAGAAATAAAACAATATCTATAAAAGATCTTTTAATTGGAAAGCCTATGTCAAATATAAGTCAAAAACAAGCCTGCAGACATGAGCTTAATACTGAAAAAGGAGCATCCTAGGAGGATGAGAACCTACTCGTCACTGTTTATCAGGATCTGAATTCCTCCCTGGATCTTGGAGGGCCCAAACTTGACAGTGGGGGAGAAGAATACCTTGGACGAGGAGCAAACTATTGGTCAGCTATTTCCACGCAGAGTGAGCTTGAAGGCTAATTTGTCCACATTATAGATCAGCTCACTTAAGTTTGACCCTAGACAAAACGGGAGTAGCTGGAGTAGGGATGAATAAGATCGGGAAGTAAGCCATGGGGCCAAATAAAGCTCCTTCAAAAATGAGGTTAATGGACATACACACAGCATATGTACAAGATCCTCAACTTGACCAGAATTACAATAGCACAATCTTTCTCGATATGGAATACCATTAGTTCTCCCAATGAGAACACAAGAAGGGAGTAAATCAAAATGGAATAGAATCCCAAGCTCCGTAGAGCTATGATCATTTAGCAATTTCAGGTAAGACTCGCAACCAGAAGAATATTTAAATGTGCTATAGAAGGGGATGCTCTTAAGGAGGAAAATAGCTCCCAAATCAGCCTGCAGGGCTTGATCTTCAAGCTGCTTCTTTATAGCGAACTTCCTCTTGATCAATGCTAAAGTCCTAAGCATTGGTGCAGCTAGCCCCAGGTCATGGATGTGGGACTCTGCTCTATTCTTCCAAAGTTTAGTCAGGGGTCATTAGAAGACTTCCTCGTAACATAAACAGGGGAGCCTGTCCTCACCCATGGTTTCAAATCTAGACTACTATGTTAAAGAGAGAGCAAGTATTTTGCTTCTCAGGGGCAGAGTCCCAGTTTCCAACCACACAAGACAAGCCGGAGTAAAGGTAGGAACCCCCAATAAAGACCTCAGAAAAAAAATTGTACAGGCTCGAGAGCTTCAGGGGCATTATTGGTATCGATATTGTTTCAAAAAAGATTTTGTTTTTGGCATTTTTGGTATTGGTATCGCTATCAGTATCAATTCTGATAACATAATATATATAATAAAACAGACTAGTCTAAATAGATATATAATATCTAATCTCTCTATATGTACACAAGTAATATCTATCTAAATCTAAGGGAGACAGGGGAAGGGAACGAGAAAACTATTATCTAATAAATTATCTATAGAACTAATCTAATCTAATCTAGATAAACTAATCTAATCTAATCTAATCTAGATAGATAGATAGATAGATAGATAGATAGATAGATAGATAGATAGATAGAATCTGTACTACCTATATAATGTACAGAGGGGAGAAGGGCAGGGAAAGGGATATGGTAAAATGTAGAGTATGAGGAAGGAAAGATATTGGTGGTAATACTAGGGAGGATTTTTTGTGTGCAAGCACCACAGTTCTCTAAATGCAACCTGACAAGCAGAGCTCTCACAGAACAGAGAGAAAAATCCTGACCTTCTCATTCTAAAGGGTTGCAGTACTCTCCCCCAGAGCCCCTGATTGGTTGTGGGAGGCAGCAGGCATTCAGCAATCACAGAGTGTCATGAGACTGCTGGGGCCTGCTTGCACTGTTCATTGGCCAGAGATACATCCATCAAATATTGCTGAGCTGCTCACCCCTCCTAACACAAGCAGAGTTCAAGAGTTCAACCCTATTTAGGAGTCCAAGATGTCTGTTTCCTAGGTATGTGTAAATGCGGTTTGGAAGTTTGGAGTTCGGACCAAACTCAAATAGTTCGGTCGACCAAACCGAACTTTTGAACCGAACTCGAATTCGACAGAACTGTTCGGTTGAATCCAAACCAGTTCAGAAGTCCAAAAAACCTGGTTTTGAATGTACGAATTCAGTTCGGAAGTTCGGAATTCAAGTTCGGTCGACTGAACCAAACTTTTGAACTGAACTCGACTTTCGAACCAAACCGAACCGAATTTCTGAACTCGGTTCTGTTCACACATCCCTACTTATCCCTCCTTCCCTCTCCACATTTCCCCTCCAAAACCCAATTGCCACAGCACTAATAATGACAACAATAACGATATTGTTGTTTTTGTTATTGTTGTCATTATCGATTGTCATTTTTGTTATTGCAATAAGTATAATGAAAACGACAAAGATGAACAAAAGAGAGCGGAGGGGTGTGATGTGGATGGGTTGAGGACTCACAAGTTGAGGACTCACAAGTCGCCAAAGGAGGGGCTTGGTACCAAGAAAAGGAAAATGTATTGATGAAACAGGGTATTCATGTGGGGTTGATGGTGGATAACGAGGCAGCACAGCAATTGACCAATGCCACTATAGTGATACAGGAGAATCCTCTGGCTCCTAAATCTAATCTTCCTGTGGAAGAGGGTCAAGGGGAGGTTCCATAGGAGGAAGGAGAGTTGGAGGACTTTGGATTTGACTCCTTATTTGATCTAGGAAGGAGGAAAGCGGAGGAATATGAACATAAGGCAACACCCTTGGCAGAGGTAAAGTTGCATAAAGAGGATCTAGCTATGGAAAACCAGCTGCCCGCGAGAGGTAACCCTGGGGCATTAGAAGATCTAGCGGAGTACATAGCGGAGACATCTGCCTGGAACACTAGCTTGGAACATGAGGGGATAGGTGCATGCCTGACCCCCACCCCCTTCCTGATGGCCAGCACAGTCCTATTCATATAGGAAGTGTGCTCCTGTAAACAATTTTAAATGTCTTTCCTGGAACATAGCAGGGTGGGACAATAAGAAATCAGATAAGGATTTTGTTGCCCACCTGCAATCATATAATATTATTTGTTTGCAGGAAACTTGGGCAGTGAATGATGATCAAATAGAACTGGAAGGCTCCAAAAATGGGCAGTACCAGCAAAAAAATGTGGAAATAAAGGCAGACCTGCAGGGAGATTAGTTATCTTTTGTCTCCCTGGCTTTATGCCTAGAGATAGAACAGGTTGGGGTATTTGACAATAATGTGGTAGTACTACGTTGCTTTTTACCTGGAGTAATTATTGGGATATTAATTTTCGATGTCTATATCCCTTCCTTGGGGCCAAGAAGGGACATTTGGGATAGTTTGGGGATTTTTTTTTTAATTTAAGGGGTCAATTCCAGGATGAATATCTATTGCTCCTTGGGGAATTTAATGCAAGGATAGGGAAGGATAGTAATTCAATATGGAAGGCTATGAATTTATCCAATCTAATAGATGAAGAGATTGACTGGAATAGGGCTAGACAATCCAAAAATCAGATTATAAATAAATCGGGAAAGTTCTTTTATAGGTTTATTAGTGAAAATGAATTATGTATCCTTAATGGGAATACTGAGAAAGACTTTCCTGGACAGCTTACCTTCCCATATGCAGGAAGAGGTAGTGTGGTGGATTTTGGGGTGGTAAGTCCAGCCCTTTGTAGTGGGATCACCAATTTCCAGGTAATACACAGGATAGAGAGTGATCATTTCCCCCCTTTCAATCCTTTTTGAGATTCCAGGTTTATCTATAACATTGCCTTCGACCTATGTTCCTGAGGATGTAGAGCATGTTGGATCTTGTAGGATCCGGTGGTCCGAGGTTGCAGATGTAGATGTGCTCCAGGTTCTTATGTCAACCTTGGCTAGTAGTCTACGGAACAGACTTTTGTCTGCCCGAGACATCCATGAGGCGATGAAGGTGCTTGGGAGTTTATCATTCACAGACCATTCCTTGAGAAGACAACACCCCACCCCACCCCAACCAGGGGAATGTACATGCCAAAGGCTGGTGGGATGCGGACTGCAGAAGGGCAAAAATTAATCTTAGACAGCTGGCCAGAGGGTTAAAGCAGAACTCGGAAGGGAATGCTTTAATTACATATAGGGACAAACGTTCTAAATATAAGTTGCTACTGAAGAGGAAGAAGAAGGACTTTTCTAGACATCAGTCGAATGCCTTGAGGGAGGCTCTGTTGAATCAGGATAATAGGGAGTTCTGGAGAAGGCTATCCCATCTGCAGAGAGGAGGCTCCTCATATGTTGAACCAAAGATAGAGGCATCTATCTGGGAAAAGCATTTTTTCCAGGTTTTTAATATGACAAATATGTGTTGTCATTCAGTGACAGATAAAGAGGATGTAGTTTTCCCTGAGTGTGAGCCAGTGCAACCTGAAGAAATCAATGAAGTGATTAGAGGTCTTAGAAAGGGGAAGGCACCGGGAGAGGATTTCGTGCCGGGAGAAGTCCTCAAACTCTGCCCTGATTGGCGGGTGGGAGCTTTGGCAGTTCTATTTACTCTTATTAATAGTTCATGCTCTATCCCAAAGGAGTGGAAGGGTGGTGTAGTAGTGCCAATATATAATAGAGGAATTAAGCAAGATCCAAACAACTACAGACACATTACTTTGTTACCCATAGTTTCTAAAATATATACTAAGCTATTATTAGGTAGACTACAGATATGAGTTGAAAGTAATAACCTTATTGCGGAAGAGCAGGCTTGATTCCGTCTACAGAAAAGTACATTGGACCATTGCTTTGTGCTATCACTTCTAATAACAAGGAGCAGACAGAGGGGTTTAAAGCTCCATGTGGCTTTCGTTGATTTTTCTTCAGCTTTTTATTTGCTAAATAGGGAAATGTTATGAGGAAAATTAAGACAACTGTCAATTATTATTATTATTATTAACAACAAACATTTATATAGCGCCAGCAGTGTACATGGCACTTTACAAAGTAATAAAATAGACACGGTCCCTGCCCCTAGGGCTTACAATCTGAGCGACAGGAGCTGGGGGAGAGACATAGGAAGGGGAACAGAGGG